>CAHIKZ030002736.1:0-207500 GCA_903632075.3 Acanthosepion pharaonis | reverse complement strand
CCTTGAAAGATTCCACGTCGGATATTCAGACGGTTGGATATGGCAGTGCCCCCGGTGTGACTAAGGTATAGTTTGGTGTTCCACATTCCCATGCTGTGCTTAAGGAAATTTAATACCACAGGGGAGACTTTGTACATTTCCAAAGTCTTAAGGATCCAAGAATGTGGAACACTATCAAAGGCTTTACGATAATCAATCCACGCTGCACTAAGATTTCTATGTCGTCTCCTGCAATTTTCCAGGATCATTTTATTTATCAGAAGTTGATCTTTGCAGCCATATGAACCTCTTCTGCATCCCTTCTGTTCCAGCGGGAGAATGCTGTTTGTTTCGAGAAAAAGGAATAAGTACGGTTCGTCAGTACAGACGTGATCAACTTATACGTTGTGGAGAGAGACATGTTATCGGTCTATAATTTTTCGGGTCGTCTGTTTCAGTTGTTTTTGGTATGAGGTATGTAATACCTTCAGTAATCCATTCCGGGATTTTATTGGGATTATTTACAAGCGTTGATAATGTTTTTGCAAGAATTTCATGGGTAGATGAGAGATGATACAGCCAGAAATTGGGCAACTTGTCATTTCCTGGGGATTTCCATTTTGGGGATTTCGTTAGAGCTTGCCTAACATCATCTGTGGATATATTTTCCCATTCTTGCAGAGGTGTATCCAGCAGTCGTTCTTCTTCACGCCGTATCCATTCTGCATTTGGGTTATATTCCTTTGGGCTGCTCCAAATATTTTCCCAAAATGTCTGTACATTATCAATCGATGGTGGCCTTTCGACATGTATAGGTGTTTTTCCAATTTCCCTGTAAAATTTCTTAAGATCTGTTCGGAATATTTTATTTTGGCGATAGAACCTACAACGTTTTTCGTATCGTCTTGTTCTCTGCGCCTTTAGCTGAAGTTTCTGCTTCAGCATTTCCTTGATTGATGGAATATCAATTAGGGATTTAATGTTATATTTCCGCTTGATGTTTTGCATTTACGTGTGGAAATATTAGGGTTTCTGGTGAGCTCATCTAATATAGAAAGCTCACATCTGATTTGTTTTATTTCTCGAATCAGTTTGGTTTTCCAAGCTGGTTCTCTGTGTCTGTTAATTTTATTTATTGTCTTGACTCCAAGCTTCCGAGTCGCTGCTAAAGCTGTTGCGTATATGACGTTGTTAACTTCTGTGATGTTTCCCTGTTAACAGTGTTTCCAGAGCAGCATTGTATATTTTCACGATGTGCTTGTTGGAATTCGTCATATGGATTTTCGGGAGCTGGTCTCTGTCTGACAATTGTATGAAAGTTACTTTGCTGAGTACTTGGATGACGTCATTTTTCGCTTCGGTGATTTCAGCTTCGTGGTTTTCAAGGAATTCTAACTTATTGTCACTGAAGATGACTCCAGGTACATTTTCTGGAGGACTGCAGGTTGTGTTTAAGGTAGAGTCTTGGGTTTCATTTCCTGGGAGATTATTTCGTATTTCATTCGCTTTAGCTTCCACCTCATCCTCTGTTGCATTCCTTATTTCTACATTCGTCTCAATAGAGTTTGAGTGACGGGTCATAATATTTTGTCTTATATCTAATTTTATCTTATCTATTTCTGCCTTTGAGAGTCTGTTGTTTCGCATGATGTCTCTACGGACATTGGCAAGCATGTTTGGATTGAGGTTAGGTCTTATCTCATTTCCCACCGTACTTCTCCATATTTGGTATGTTTGATTGGTGGTGTTCTTTGCTGGGTTTTCGAGTGCAGTGAAGAAGGATGTCATGACTTGTCGATACTCTTCGCGGCTCCATTTCGTTCGTTTACTTTTTATTAGTCGATTTGGTATTGAGTCACTTGGTCCAAGGTTGGCAATAATCCAGGTTTGGTGACCAAGTGTCTCTTCGTGTGTGGAAGAGTTTGTTCCAGTGACAGATTTTCCGTCCTCAGACGAGTTCCTCTCTGAGGGACGCGGCCCTTGTTGTCCCGGTTGACGGCCGATCCAGTATGAAATATTATTCGTATTCATTGAAATTGGTAGAGATGCGTGTTAACCTTGACCGCCAAGGGGTAATTATGTTCAGGTTACCAGCTGTAGGACGAGTCTCGAAGAAGATCCAAGAGCACATCCAAACAATGAGATTGTGGGTTTATAGAATAGTTCATAAGATTGTAAGGTATTCAGTTAGGTAGACTATAGTAAGTTTTAACTTAGTGTAAGTCGGAGTGACCACTCCAAGGGGGATCAATAGATTTTAGTATAGAGAAAAAAAAAAAAAATACAATATGATCCCTGTCAATGCGGATACATACACATGTAGATTATATATATATATATATATATAGGAGAGAGAGAGAGAGAGAGACAGATATTAGTAAACATGTACACATATACGCAACGACAGAGATATGGGATGCTTAAAGTAAGAGAAAAAAAAAGTGAAAAATGGACACGGATGTCCGCTTAAGGTCGGTGGGGGGGGACGGAAAAATTGAAATATAAGTTAAAAAAAACCCCAAAAAAAACAAAAAAAAAAAAAGTGGGAACTGAAAAGGGAAGAATTAACTTGAGTCAAAAGAATTTACAATCATAGCAAACTACACGAAAAGTATCATTCAAAAATTCTACATTTACCATTTCTTACAACTTCGGAGCATGGCAAAAGTGACTATTATTATTATTATTATTATTATTATTATTATTATTATTATTATTATTATTACTACGGCTACGACTGTCCAGTTAGGCTCTCGATGTTTTTATCAACCAATTTCCTAACCGTTTGTTTTTCTCGCTACACGTCTTGGTTTACTGGCATTTCCAGCGACGTCGTCTATAATGGCCTTAGAGTTCCTCGGCCTTTCACTGATGCGGTCGGACATTTCCGTCTCCTTTTCGTTACGAACACTTAATAGAATTTCATCCCATTCACATCTGTGTTTTGTCGATATCTTAGACCAAATCAATATACCTTTAGATCTTCTCAGCATCCATGATATTGAGATCACCAAAGCTACAAGAGTTATTATCCCTATTCCTACTGAAAAAACTTACGGGGGTCCATAGGTGGTCATTATTACACATACCACCTCTTTCCCACTTTATTCAATTCCTTCTTCAGCTGAGCAAGATAAATCCTTTCCAGGGGCCTCAATAACTCTGACACTTGAATCAAGGCCTTTTGAGGAAGCCCTACTACCACCGGTTCCCATAATTCAACAGTCGCTCATGTTACCTCCTAACAAGTTCATCAACGGTGGCTTTTTTTTTCGTACCACTTCTCAGCTTGGTAGTAAAGGGTGAGAGATTGTCATATCGAAGGCAGCACACGCAAGGAGAAGTTTCACAATGCTTAATGGGTGGGAGTTCATCCTAATCGTTTGCGTGGGTTTCCCTTTAGATATTTTTGACAATCTCAATTCCTGTTTAGTAACCATGACTCATACTCCATTGGAGACAATGACTGCTCGTGGCAGTATTACATTCGTTATCACTTCTACTTGAAAATACTCCTCAATTTTCTTGTCATTTGGTTGGAATAGCTCCAGAACACACAAACATCGATCATCCACTATATATATCGGACTCTCAAATGCACACGCACTCACTGCCTCTTTCCCACATGTCTTAGCCTCCACCTCAGAAAAAATCATAACCCATGTCCTAGCTAAATTCAACGCTAAATACTTCGTTTCAATTCTATATCTAGCCACAGCTCCAACATCTTGTTCCACCCTCGGATACGGAATAGGTAAATTTATCCCTTGGAACACCTCAAAGGTGCCATCTATATCTAACAATGGGACGGTCATCAATACCAATAGCTTGCTGTTCTCCAGCAGAATGACACAGGTCAAAGCACTTCCAAAGTTCGACTGCTGGATCCGACGCTGCCTTTTCTCGATGAACTTCATCTAAAGCCATCTGCCAGTATCCAGATATTAACTCTAGGGTAGTAAATCATGTAGATCTTCTCAGTAGGGCCAATAAATTATCGATCAGAGACAGCGGTACAGTTATTGGCTTAGTGATGACATTTAGTATACGAAAATCCACGCAAAAGCGGTGACTCCCATCTTTCTTCGCAACAACCACTATGGTAAAAATCTCCAGGGTAACGTGGATCGCTCTATTATCCCCGATACTAACAAATCCCTCACTCTACCAACCTCTACATATGAATGGGCGTCCGATACGGTTTCAATTTAATAGGAGGGTGGTCGCCTGTATCAATACTCATTTTTAGGGTCTGGATTTTCCCTAGATCTCTATCGGATTTAGCTATTATATCCGGATGTTCAGTTATCAATCTTTTCACATTTAGTTCTAAAGCATTCAGGAGTCATAATCTCGTCCTTTTTAATTAACACCTGGTTTGGAAGCACACCTGTTCTCTTCCTCTTATCCACTGTCACATGGTTCAAACGCTTCGAACGGGACGAGTATATCTCATTTCTTGCTCCTTGTGGTATTTTTATTCTGGTGTCTGAAGCATTCACAATCAAAGGAGGAAACTTTTTCATTTCCTTCCACCACCGATTCATACAAAATTAATCTCTTCCTCACCAGATTCATACTTGTTTATCGGAATTATCTAACGCAAAGCTTCTTGTATTTCTCCTACCGTAATTAGCCGTCCCTCGCAGGACACAGCTGCCCGCGGTGTTAATTTAACTTTATTTTCGGTGACTACTATCAGTTTTTCCGATGCAGTACTACCCAGGAGCAGTTCTACTTCTCCCACTACGTGGGTGTCTGGCTCAAACTTTATTGCTACAATTAGTGGTGGGTACATACCAGGTTTATTGTTAATTCCATAGAATTCTAATTAAATGTCATCGAATTCTAAGTTCATTATATAGAATTCTAAGTAAATTCTATGGAATTAACAATAAAACTGTTATGGACCCCACCCTGTAATTTTAGAAATAGCGAAAATTGTCCAGTCGAAGGAAAATATAGGGCTACGAAGATTATATACCAGGCTACTATTTATCCCAAAGAAAATAAGTTAAATCACAATTGGAATTTCCACGGGGGAGGGGAAAAAAGATTTAAACCAACAGGCACTCTTTTTTCAACCAAAAATAAAATACCAAACAGCTCCTTCCAAAACATTTTTGGGAATAGAGGGAAAAAGATCTGAACCTTCAGATTAACTGGAAAATTATAGATTTTGCTCATACTTCTAATAATTTTAAGAGTAGATGTGACTTATGTTTAGAAGAGAAGATGAGAATAATAAAATTCAATGATCAAAGCCTACTATTAAGCCAAAGGAATGAGTTAGATTCTAAATGTCGTCACAGAAGTAGGTTTAAACTTATCTCATATATTCTTGATCTTACTTCATCTTTACTTATCTAACTCATATCTAATATTATACCTTTTACTATAGTTATTTCTAGATCTTATATTCTCCATATAATCGAATATGATAAGTATCCACTACTTTACGAACTTTTTGTTTGGATTTTATTCCTTATAATTTTGTAAATGTTTTTATGTTTAAATATTTTTTGTTTTTATCCTGAGTATGGTCGATATTCTTAGTGATTTAATTTAACTTATCTTTAAAATTGTATATGGTCAATAATATTTGCTTTATTTTTAATCATCATATTTTTACTTCTCTTTTTACTTAATTTTTATCCTGGGTATGATCGGTATTCTTAGTAATTTAACTTACCTTTAAAATTGTATAAGGTTAATAGTATTTTCTTTAATTTTAATTATCATATTTTTACTTCTCTTTTAACTTCATTTTTAATCCTGGGTATGGTCGATATTCTTAGTAAATTAAGTTAACTTTAAAATTGTATATGGTTAATAGTATTTTCTTTATTTTTACTCATCATATTTTTACTTCTCTTTTCACTTCATTTTCTTAGATCCTTAACATAAAATTGTATATGGTTAAATTTTTAGTAATTTAATTTGATCCTTATGGTCGATTAAAGTAATTTAATTTGTATATTTAAAATTAATAGTATTTTCTTTATTTTTAATTATCATATTTGTACTTCTCTTTTTACTTCATTTTAATCCAGGGTATGGTCAGTAGTAATTTAATGTGACTTATCTTTACAATTGTATATGGTTAATAGTATTTATATTATTTTTAATTATCATATTTTTAATTTTCTTTTTACTTCATTTTTAATCCCGGGTATAGTCGGTATTCTTAGTAATTTAACTTATATTTAAAATTGTACATGGCAAATAGTATTTTATTTATTTTTGATTATCATATTTTTACTTCTCTTTTTACTTCATTTTGCTCCTGGGTATGGTCAGTATTCTTAGTAATTAAAATTATCTTTAAAATTGTATATGGTTAATAGAATTTTCTTTATTTTTAATCATAATATTACTACTTCTCTTTTTACTTCATTTTTTATCCTAGGTATGGTCGGAATTCTTAGTAATTTCATTTAACTTATATTTAAAATTGTATATGATTAATAGTATTTCCTTTATTCTTAATCACCATATTTTTACTTCTCTTTTTTACACTGGGTATTGTCGGTATTCTTAGTAATTCAAATTAACTTATCTTTCAAATTGTATATGATTAATAGTATTTTCTTTATTTTTAATTATATTTTTACTTTTCTTTTTACTTCATTTTTTATCCTGGGTATGATTGGTATTCTTAGTAATTTAGTTTAAATTATCTTGAAAATTGTATATGATTAATATTTTAATTTTTTATTATCATATTTGTACTTCTCTTTTTACTTCATTTTTAATCCTTGCTATGGTCGGTATTCTTAGTAAATTAACTTATCTTTAAAATTCTATATGGATAATAGTATTTTCTTTCTTTTTAATTATATTTTTACTTCATTTCTAATCCCGGGTATGATAGGTATTCTTAGTAATTTAATTTACCTTACCTTTAAAATTGTATACGATTAATAGTATTTTCTTTATTTTTAATTATCATATTTGTACTTCTCTTTTTACTTCATTTTTAATCCCGGGTATGGTCGGTATTCAGAGTCATTTAATTTATCTTTAAGATTCTATATGGTGAATCGTATTTTCTTTATTTTTAATTATCATATTTTTACTTCGTTTTTATTCCCAGTTATGGTCGGTATTCTTAGTAATTTAACTTATCTTTAAAATTGTATATGGTTAATAGTATTTCCTTCTTTTTTATCCTGGGTATGGTCGGTATTCTTAGTAATTTAAGATGGGTTGAACGTTTTCTTTTATTTCTATATTTGCTACCATTTTTTTTACATCTTCCGAGACTTGCTGAAAATACTTCGGGGAAATTCCCTTTTAGTTTCTCTTTTAATTTATCTGCCTCGTTCGATAAACTTTTTACATTTTGGTAGTACGTACTTATTGGTAAATCCCAAAGTTCGAATTTTTTGCATCCAGTCCGTACCGAATAAGTTTTCTGTATTTCTTAGTACATACATTTCCAATTCTTTGGTCATTCCATTGAATGTCACATTTGTAATCACTTCACCCTCAAATTTTATTTTTCTCCCAGTTACTGATCTAGCAATTTTATCGTTTCTTAACATGGTAGGTTTGTTCAGTTTTCTCCTTGTTTGTCTGTTAATAATAGTTAAGTCCGACCCGGAATCCAACTGTCGTGTGACTTTTCTGTTTTGCATTTCTACTTGCACGTATTTTCTTATGTTAGTCTCATCCGCTTGGTCAGTCTTCGTGATTATTATTCTGCTTTTGCTTTCTCTTCTAGTCCCACAATGAGAACTTTTATGTCCTACTTTTTTGCATGATAGACAAGTTTTAAAACGGTATGGACAGTCTTTATACCAATGCCAAGTCCCACAGCGATAGCATGGAATGGGTGGTAGTTTTTTTCTGATATTGACTTTTTGAAGTAGAAAAAATTGTTTTACCTGTTTTTGAGGAGGCAAAATTGGTTTGGTTTGTTGGTGAGGAGGGAAGTTGATTTGTCTTCGTACTTTACGTTTGTGCGCGATGCCAGCTTCTTCTATATCTTTTGAGTCTTTCTTTACACTTATGCATCTCTGGTAGTCTTCGGACAGTTTTTGAAGTGTCAAATCTTGTTCACTCTCCAATTTTGTAAGGATTCTGTGTCTAATTTCCGCGTCTTTGGTTGAAACCAGGCCTTGGACGTATATTAAACATTTGAAATTGTCCGGGCTGTAATTGTAATTGAATTTGACTTATCTTTAAAATTGTATATGGTTAATAGGATTTTCTTTATTTTTAATCATCATATTTCTACTTCACTTTTTACTTCATTTTTTATCCTGGGTATGGTCGGTATTCTTAGTGATTTAATTTATCTTTAAAACTGTATATATGATAGTTAATAGTATTTACTAAGGCTTTCGTCTCTATCCCCAACTGCCTAGATGTAGAAGACCAGACAATGCCTCTCAGTCACGGGCCGAAGACCAACTTGCTCGAAGTGTGGTGAGACTGGTCACCTCTCCTCTTCCTGCCCAGAGAAGGTCTCTGGAGTTCTGACCCCGCCGACCAAAATCCCTCTCTTGCCGATTCTGTTGTTTCCGTCTCGCCTGTAATGAGCATACCAGCAGCAGGGATAAATTTTAATTTACTGATACAAGTCCTACTAATTAACCCATAGCTGGGGAATAAGAGGTGGATTCCTATTTTTCCCAAGAGTATTTGGGTGTAAATGAATATAACGAACCCAACAGGAAATAGAATTTGGTCATCTGATTCGGTTATCTCCGAGCCGTTATCAATTACAGTAACTGCACATTCAAGATTACAGCACCTGGTATTGCCAAACGGTCACCCATCTATGTATTCACCAGGACCGACGTTACTTATCTTTGGTTTTCGTTCTGGAGAACCGGTGTTTCAACCTGATACAGCCATAAGCTGATTTATTCGTAATCTTAGATTTCTTATTTTGTTCGTTTGAGTATTAAATGGGAAGACTTATTTCTTTCCGCTTTGCAACCTGTCGTACTCATTCCATTTAAACGGATTTCTGGTGGTTTTCTAAGCGTAGATAGATGCGGTCCAAGGCCGAAAGTATGGGCTACCCTGTGAGGTTCGAAGTCACTACCCACGTAGAAATACACATTTAGTAGGTCTTATGTGTCCTCTGAGCTTAGTAGAGTTTCAACAGGAAATCCGAATCTAATAAAATATTTCTTCCTTTTCATAAAGTAAAATATTCCTAAACTAGCTTTTTGACATAATTTAATTCCCAGTATATACTGAGTATTCATTTGTAAAATCTTTTCTTTATGCTACTAGGCAAAATGTTACATCTTCTTCTGGCACAGTTCCACGTTTCGCATTCTGAAGCGCTGAAATTATTCTCTCCAATTTATTACCACTCTTCCAGAATGGCCGCTCGTGGCTTCTTATTCTTTTGGAAGCATACAAGTTTATAAATATTCTTTGGTTATTCTTAGTAGCTTTGTACTTATCTTTGATTCCTTACGCGGTTTGGTCTTCAAATGGAAGCATTTGTTGTTTATGTATTTTGCTGATCAGGTATAGTGCTGTTCGATAAAAGTGACTCATTTAATTTTTTTTACTGAATGTTCTCTTCTCCGATGAAACGAAAGTTGAGCTAAATTCAAAGGATAAGCGATCTAAAATCCGAAGAAGAAGCTTTAAGAGCTCTTTGAATTTAGTAGAAAGTACTGTCAAGCATTCGTTCAGTATACTGTTCTTGGGATGCTTTTCTTTTCATGGAACCAGTTTCTTAAAACCTATTGAAAAGACCCTCAGGAGCGAGCAGTACAAGAGAATTTTAGAGTCTTGTCTGATCCCTTCTGTTGAAAGGATGCAAATCGACCCGACCAATCTGATTTTTATGCAGGATAATGCTCCCTATCACAAATCAAAATTGATGAAGGAATACTTTGATGAGTAGCAGGTGAGTGTTATGACATGGCCGTCCCAATCTCCTGACCTCAACCCCATAGAGAACTTATGGAGCATTATAAAGTACAGGCTCTCGAGAAAGCAGTTGTGCAACAAAAAGGATTTGATTGTGAATTTCATATCCGAATGGAATTCAATGCTTGGAGATGAGATTTGCCAGAACCTAATCAAGTCAATGCCAAAAAGGGTTGAAAATTTTATTCAAAATAAATGAGGACCCATAGATTATTAAATATTTCGAACTATATTACCTATTATAAATAAATTATACCTCTATTATTCTTTATTTAAAGCTGTTTGATTAAGTTTCTATTGATTACTAGTTGCAGGAAATAAGTGAGTGACTTTTTTGCACAGAGTTTTTCCCTAAATCTCATTTATATGCAAAATCATAATTATAAATAGAATACCTTAGGGTGAGTAAACGTTTTTACTAGGTGGTCGGGAATGAGTCTTTATATTAGTAAGATTAAAAATTAGTTTGACCCCAAAAACAATAGGCGAAAAAGTTTTTAAGTAAAAAAAAAAAAAAAAAAATCAGGTGAGTCACTTTTATCGAACAGCACTGTACTTCAATTTCTTGAGAGCCATTTCATTTTACCTTTTCCCAAGGCCGTATTTTATTTCTCTCATTCTTTGCCTGACTAGTTTGTTTACTCATACCTTTTCAATTGTATCATATTACTTTTTTATGTCTATATTTCTCTTCAGTCCGAATGCTGTTTTCGTGTCTTTCCCTGTTCCATTCCTACCTCAATATCTTTTGCACATAGTCTGCGCTGTTACCATAATTGCAGCGGTCCTTTTGCTTAGTCTGCGTTTCGTGTTCTTTCAGGACGTGTGTGATCATGACCCTCCATAGCCTCCTATCCCTTGTATTACTTAGCAAAATCTATTAATTTTCAAAGCCTCTTGCACACCTATTTCCCGTATACATTTATCACTTAGGTGCCCCATCCTATCTCATTCTTCTTGCTGGTAAACAATACCTTCTATTACCTGTCAATCTTGATCTCGATATGCCATATAAATGTCAAATTCTCTCATGTATCCAATAAATTCTAGCTGTTTTTCTGAGTCTTTCTTTCCGTTTTCCTTAAGTGTAAAGAAGTCTCAGCATTCTTCTCAATAAACACATTTTTGCCTCAATTTCTTCTTTCGTTATCTACACTCTTTAGGAGCTCCCGAAATTTTATTTCTGTGTCTGCCATGTGTGTAACTTACATTTTAAAGATAATACCCACCGATATTAAATTCTGATAGAATACCCAGCACCCTTAGGATAGGCTATCAAATGTCTTACATACCTTTCTATTTTTCTGTACCTACTCTATTTTCTATTCGTATACAGACGGTTTGCTCCGAGTATAAGCTCTGAATACTAATATTTGTAATCTTTGTACGAAAATTCATCAAATGCTTTTTGCGTCTTCTATATGTGTAGATCTTTCTGCAATCAGTTTATTTCGTATTTTATATTATTTCTTGGATTCTACAAAGCTAAACATCTGTCAATAGTTTCTATATGAATTTCGTTCTCTTCATCTTAAATCTTTTCTTTTTGAGTATCACTTTATTTTCCGTATGTGGGCTTTTTCTATTGTGGATGAAACAATTCAGTATTCACAAAACTGTATTCATAATTGTCTTTTAAATGTTTTTTTGAGAAGTTAAAATAACATTCCTTCTATTTCGTTCCTCTTACACTGTTCCGAATATACTTATAGATTTTGATTGTTTCCAATTTGAACTGAAATCGCCCATCAAACTTACTACACTGCCTACAATACCATTATAGAATAAATTGATATATCACTTCAGTTGTACGTTTTAATTCCTTTACTACAATCATCATGGTTACATACACTCAAATGTAAAAGATTATAAACGTTTTTTTGGGTCTGGTAGAAATATACCTCGTGCTAAATGATAACATTTCAATTCCATTATCAGCTGCTACGATTTGTAGAAGACAACAGAACATCGTATTACACGAACCTGGGAGTCACCTTATGATAGTTTTATACATGTATTTTCTTAACTCGTCAATATCGTCTATCGTATGACAAGAGCTTATTTCGAAGTGAAACTAGTAAATTAGCAGCAGCAAGCCACTAAATTTCACCAGGCGTAATTACTAGAAAGACTAAGGAAGAAGTATAGCAGGAGGTAGACTAAATAAAAATATAAATTATGATAGTAAAATATTGAATGAAAGACAGAGTATCGCACTTAAAGTAGGAAAATTATTAATATGATTATTAATAGAAAGTTAATTTTCATCTGAACGAATTATAGTAAATTCTGTTTCTGTTGAAACAATGCAAAAATCGAAAATATTATCAATTAATATATATATATATACATATTATATATATATATATATAATGTATGAATAAACTTTGCTAGATTGGTAATCCTTTGGTAAAATTAGAAATATATTGCCATCCAAACAAGAATATAACCATATAAAATCCAAATCACTATCAGTATGTAGTGTGTCCGACTTTATTTTCTAATTTAGCTTGTAGCCATTACTTCACTATATATGCACCTTTAATGGAAATGCTTTGCAGTAAGCATTCTTTCAAATATATCTTGTTTGTTTTCAAAAGTAGTTGTGTTTAGTTAGATTGCATTTATCGACGTAACAGGAAAATCGAATATTTTTACATTTTCTTCTTAAACACTGATTAAAACAATTTTCTCTGTTATACTGAAACAGATATCTCCCCCAGAGTTTCTGTGACCGAAACGTACCTTATTTGAATATAATGCTGTAACCTGCAGCCATAATTTCCGTGAAATTTTTCTCACAAAAATCTACGATATGCGCTGTTCCTTTTTCAGAGTTACCTCAACTAAATCTATTCTTCTGACCTGAAGTGCAGATATCGTGGGAATCTCAGACATGTTTATTTGTACATTTAATCCGAGAATATCTAGAAATAATTGCATGCTTCCGAGTGATGTCAAAGCATTTACCCGACACAATTATAACATTCACAACAAACCCACTCACTGTATCGCAATTATTTACCCATGAATGTCGAATTCTCCTAAAAGCTTTTCAAGCAACATTTTATAGATCGGTGGTTATCATCAGTACTAATACTTACAAAAAATTAGAATTCACTCAACCGGCGCAAGTTTTCTTTCCTATTTGCTATTTTGGAATAGATTTTAATTTATAACGAAATCAACAGCGGTTAATTAGAACATTCATCGCCTATTATTAAGCCCTTTTTGCTGAGCACAAACATTTTCTTTCTCAATTGAATTTTTAAATTCATCTTGATAAATTTCTGTAACTGATTTTATTTTAGAATATCCCACCACGAAATCTTAAAAATTCGTCAAAATTGCGTCTTTAGAAATCTGGACATTTTTATTATTATCTAACATAATCACAGACACAAACACACACACACACACACACACACACACACACACACACACACACACACACAAATATAATGTTCAACCTACACAGGATCCAGGAGCCATTCGAGATAGAAGGTTACAGAGTAGGAAGAATAGCTTATGCGGATGTACAGGGATGATAAGGCTAAACTCTGGATTGTAGTTATCGGGGAAGCATCCTCTTGGGAGTGGGTTTCACAGAGCAGCGTTTCGTGGTGGGGTGTTACAGTGAAATTAATATCTTCATCAGTGGAATATGAAAGGGATGAGAGCGGGTGGTACAATTTGCGTGGTACAGTGTCTTATCCGTGGAAGAGTGATGAAACTAAAGATTGTAGTTCGTCTGAAGACTTTCATGAAAATAGCGATAGAGCGTCGAGAGGCTTGCGACGTTTCGTCTGAGAAAGCCGTTGTCGGGTTGAAAATAGTTCGTAACCCACAATGACGCAGAGACGCTTCTCCACTCCACCGAGACTGGAAAGGGAAGAATGTCTCTGCAATTATGAAAAAAATATGCGTCCGCTAAATAGATATCTTAGGTGAATCTGCATCTGTACGTCTGTTCCCGCAAATACACACACACACACACATGCACGTGCACGCACACACACACACACATATATATATATATAAAGAGATACATCGATAGATAGAGTAACGTTTTCAACAAAATTGTCCTATTTTTTAATTATCTGGATAATATTACTCGTGAAGTAGATGTGATGTCAAGATTAAACAATCTTAGTCTGCAATGAATATGGTGGATGGCTAGGAACTACCTTATTGTGATTCGAGGGACGCAGTGATCATGACTGTAAGTCTTACACTCGAAAAATGACTGATAGTTTTACCGCTTTGAAAGTAGAACTATGAACTACGCTTACAGCTAAAAGGAATGTTATCTAAATAGTGTTTCCAAGAAATTTGAAGTTATTTAAAGCTAAATAATAATTCAATACTGACTTAATAATAAATGCATATTTCAGCACATGAATAATATTTTCCTCTTTTAAAAGTCTACAGCGGAGCTGATGAGGATATCTCCCAAACAATCAAGGTCTATTTGTCCATGACGCGATACCCCATATACAGAGATTGCTTTCATTAGCTTTCCTAAAGCTTAAAACCTCGGCATGGAGTGGTGGTGGGAAGAATTGATATTGACTGTATTCAGGAATGTCAAAGATGCGCTGCTTGTAGATATTACGTGACATGGACGGTGATTTAATGCAGTCAGATACTGTGAAATGCTGAGCAAATTCTGAGCAGTCTTTCTTGAAAGATACTAGACAGTTTACACAACCGTGTTTGAACCTACTGAGCGACAACGTACACAAACACACATGGCTAGACTGACAAAGATATATTTCCACCTATATGGTTGGGATATTCTAATACAGCCAATGAGTGGTTCTGAACTGTCTTCATATTATCATCGATATAGACAATTCAAATGACATTTGACGGGAAAGTAGCCCAACATATTTTTTTGTACAAAGATACAATTTTAATTGTATAAAACTTCGAAAATGTTTTTTTCAGAACACGCGCATAAATTGTACACGTGCATGAATGCAGAAAGTGGCTGGCTATGTCGACAAACAGGAGAGGAGTATAGATAATAAATCCCCATTGTTGTATTTGTGTCTTCGAGATATTTTGTGTGCTTATTTTTCCCTTTTTTGTCGCCATAACATAACGGTATTTTTGGAGCGATGGATGAGCCCATAAAAAAATCAATTTATGTATCAAACTTTCCCAGATGGTTATTTTAAGCATACAAAATCAATTTTTGTATTGAACTTTTGGTGATGGTCATATATATATATATATTTATATATATATATATATATATATATATATATATATATATATATATATATATATATATATAGATAGATAGATAGATAGAGATAGATAGATAGGTAGATAAGAATTAATACAAGTAAAAGGTATTCCACTTAGCTGATTGATGTTACCTTTATCATCCCGAATTCCAGAGTTTTGGAGAAAAACTCTCCGGGAAAACCTCCATCCACTCCTCAGGGTGTATCAACATTTGACTGTATATATTTCTCGATTTTTCTATTTTCATTGGTGCATTTTTTTCATAGTCAGTACGTTCCTGTGCATGCATCCATCAGCGCGTATGTCCGTACGGGTAGAATGTCTTGATTATATGTCCTTTCCGTTGGTTTTTCATTTTACACTCATTTCTTCTTTTCCTTTTTTTTTACCTTTTCTCTCCTATTTTTGACTTACGGGTTTCCAGACATATACTGTCCTTGATTATTCTTGATTGTTCTAGTGTTTTCTTGAATTTTTGGCAATTGTATTTTATTTTTACATGAATATTTTTAATACTAAAAATATAAATATTTATATCTTGACTTGGCTATTATTTCGTTTGCATATCTAATTTCGTCTTATCTTAAGAATTAGTATATTAATTTTAGGAGGTTATGTTTATAATTACATTTTTTATTTTTTGTTTAAATTTGTATGCATATTATTTAATTGATACTTTACGCCCTCAAACACACACACACAGGCATATATATATATATATATATATATATATATATATATATATATATATAAAATATATGATATAGACACATACAAAACATATATGTATACAAACGAGCTCAAAAACACGCGCACACTAACACATACATCCGTTTGGAATGTTTGGTTTGTTCGTTTGTAGTTGTTTGCATATGTATATATTTATATATATTATATATATACACAAATTTAATATTTGTTCGTTTAAATTATTTTCATTTAATTGCTTGTTTTCGTTTTTTTTATTTTTATTTTTATTTAATTTTGTTTATTTAATTTTATTATTTTTTTATATTTTTTTTATTTTTGTTTTTATTTTGTTTATGTTTATTTTATTTTTTTTTTTATTTTTAAATTTTTTTATTTTTTTTAGTTTATTCATTTATTTTATTTATTTATTTATTTTTTTATTTATTTAAATTTAATTTATTTAAAATTATTTATTTTAATTTTATTTTATTTTTTTAAAATTTAATTTAAATTTTATTTAAGTTTTATTTATTTAAATTTATTTCATTAATTAGTTCTTAGATGGCAAAGCAAATATTTATTTATATGCCTATACTTACCCATTATTTCAGCTTTCTTGTTTAAGAGTTTATTTGGTTTCTAAAATTAATTACTGGTAATTTTCCTCTGAGCATAGATTACAGTTTTTTATTGATAATACTGTAAGGTTGACCTTTTTATAATTTCCCATTTCGTTTTGGAGGGGTATTTTTTTCTTTTTGGATCCATATGCATTTTGAAAGGGTTGTATTGTTTGTATATGGTTCGCTTTCAAGAGACATATTGCGGCTGTAATAGATATATTTTACGGTTACTTCTGTGGCACCTATGAACATTTCTCATATCTGTTAATGTTATTTGTTACAACAGCTTTGTATATTATATTATTGGTTAAGCATTTATTAAGTGGTCAATTTTATTTGTTTCTGCCATTACATTTCAAGGCGTTTAATTTGCTGGGGGTTATTGTCATTGTTGTAATTGTTATTGATTTTGTTAAGTATTTTTATTATTGTTTTCATGTTATCCATGCAGCGGTAACTAATTTTGATTTTATTTTTTATTGATAATTTTTGATAATTTTCCGTTTTTAGTGAAATGTTTGTCAATAAGTTGGAAGAATATATTGCTTATTATTTTTATTATATTGTTTTATGATATTGCAGTGGGTGAGGTTGAACCAAATTAAATTTTGTTTTCTGTTGTTTTTATTTGAATTGTTTTCATTTTTATATTCTAGTATGTTTTAATATCCGCTGTTTCTTCGGGCTAATTCATATGTTGATTTTTTTTTTTTATTTTTTTCATTGAATGTTTTAATCGTTTTAGAATTTGTTGAAATTCTTTTATTTATAAATATGCGAATTTGTTTAAATACAGTAGGGATGTTTTTTAGGAATTTTATATATCCCGTTGTTTAGGTTGAATGTTATCAGTAGGAAATTTACTATTTTTGGTTGTATTTTATATTGATTGTAAATTCTAAGATTCTGAAGGTTGTTGTTTTTATTTTCTCATTTTGTCTACAGTCTTGCCGTTGCAAGTTCTTAGAATTAATATACCATCGCTCCTGTATAGATCTATCGCATTTTGTCAATTATATAAGCTAATTTTTCATTATGTATACGTCGTTGAGTTCGCATAACTGCACAATCATAATTACCCAATGTTACATGAAAATTATTATTATTTTTAACCCTTTTGGTCCATGTTTTTTCATTGTAGTATAATATAGATCTTTGAAAGTGTTTTGTTCTATTTGTATCTTCATTCGGGATAGTCATATACTGATTTGGTAAATTTAGTGCATTTTTTTAATATATTGTCATTGATATTTCTGCATTTCTTTATATGCCCGTGTCTGTGATTTGGGACTTAATTAATAAATAAATACCTTATTTATGCACGTCCATATGTTTTTAAACGTGCGATCAGTCACTTGCACATCCTAAATCGTCTAAATACTCACGTATTAACACAAAATTTCGACTTTTTCAGATGAAACAAAGAACATTTCAAAAAAGAAAAGCAAATCCAAGAATATGTTTACACCATAGTTTTATTTTAACTTGTCAGACACAGTAAATTCATCTCAGGAAATCAAAACGTAAAGAATACACGTTTTTCCTGCGATATTTAATTGTTATTTTTTACCTTACTCTTTGTAATTGAAACGATATTCGTTTCCTTTTCGTCGTTTATAAAGGAATCTGACAAGCTTTTCTTTACCTACCTTCACGTTTTAAATTTTTTCCTGTTCTTCAAACAAAAAATAACATTGTATTTTCCCACAGGATTTTGTTTCTTTTGTCCTTTGTACGTTCCATTTTATATGTTGTAACACCTTTTCATAACTGATAGGTTGCGTGGATTTTTCTTTTTGCTTTTCCGATGGAATTTTGAAATATATCATCAATTAATTCCCATTCAATATTTTGTTTACAAAATGAATTACTACACTGAAATAGCATCATCGATAGCGTATAAATATTTTAAAACAACGTAGCGATAATTCCATCTTCCAGTTTCTTCCAGATTTGTACAAGGAAAAATTGTTAGATAGATATATAAGACAATTCAAGACTCATTCATTTTCTTTTATTTTGTAGGAGGTTTTCTGTAAACCTATTTGATTGATGTATTTGATTTTGTTTCATGTTTTTTTGTTTGTTTGTTTGTTTCAGTTTTTTTTTTGTTTATTAAACGGTAATAAGGCAAGAAAAAGTTTTCTTGGGCATTTTATTCACTGATAGGTATTTCTTTTTACAAATGGATAAATTAAGAATGCAACGTCACTTTTTGTTATATATATATAGTGTTGTGTGTAAAACAAATTTTTTTCTAATCATGCATTTTTAAAAGGATATATTCATATGTTATATACAAATATCTGTATATGTGTTAGGGAGAAATATTAAAAAAAATGTTTAATCGAAAAATATTTTTTAAAAATAGAACAAAAAGCAAACCGCTTATCGCTATGTATTTAAGTTTCAAATGGATAAATTAAGAATGCAACAAAAAAATTAAGCAAATAATATCAGATATATATATATATATATATATATATATATTTATAAATATATATATATATAATATATATATCGATTTTTCTCAATCAGGATCCTCCCCGACAAGTTTAATGACCCGTATAAATTCAAGTCGGGATGCTTATTATATAAAACATATTAAAACATAGGATGAAGGAAATGGCAAAATATTAAAAAACATATTTAATCGAAAAATATCCCTTAAAAATAGAACAAAATGATCCCTGTTACACCTATTCTCTTCGTTGTCCTGTTATTTCATAAAACAAATTCAATACCTGAATGTCTTTAATATGTGAATGATTGTAAAAAAATATCTTATGCAACTGGAATCAAAACAATCATTAGATAATCTGAGTTCGGGGTTAATAATAATTTGTGTTTTAAGGTATCCTCGCCATTTATATATATATATATATATATATATATATATATATATATATATATATATATATATATATATATATATATAGTGATATCAAATATATATTTTTTAGTTAGAAAATGCTTTTTTCTTATTCATTCATAGTGCCGATACTTCTCCGACGAGTGGATATATATATATATATATATATAATATATATATGTATGAATGTAACATCAACCAGTTAAGTGACAAACAAATTAATTATATTAAATATATATATATATATTGCACCAGTTACGTGCATATACCAAATTATAACATTTTCTTTTCTCTTTAAGATGTATTGACAGCATTTCAATCTGATCCAGAAAATTAAAAGGCACGCCGAGCATTTTTCATCATTAATCAACCACAGCGACTCGTTTCATAAATGTACCCAGGTCTTGTGTGATTAATTTATGAAACGAACTTGAATTATTTGGCGAGGACGTGTCATCTGTGGACAGGAGAAAGAAGGTTTCTAAACAGCTGTCCTTTTAAGAACGATTAAATTTGTCCAGTTTGTTCAGAATATTCTAAAACATTATAAGAGCTAGTCGATTACGAGACCTAATCGAAAAGTTAAATAAGGCGAATCATACTGTCAGATTTGTGGTGCACAAGGAAATCAGTGAGTCCGTTTGATGAACTAATTCATGGACACCAAGTCTTCCATTATAACCCGGTTCTTCTTGAATAACTTGAACCCTAAACTAAAGGTGAACACATATGTATCTCTTTTACTTGCCTGTGTTTATGTGTGAACGTTTCTGCTAGTTTAATCTTAAAACTGTTATTGCATTCATTTCATTTTATCTATATACCTCCAAAAAAACACAAAAAAAGAGCATAGTCTGATGAAAAAGACGCCAAATTTATGAAAACAAAATTTTATCGTCTTAATGCTTATGTTTTTATGAAGAGGAAAGACCAAAGTTTTTTTTAAATAAATTTTTGAGGAGAACATTCCAAATTTTGATTTAGAAACCTTGTTTCTCTTTGTATCATAGAACTAGTAAATAACATAGATCTTTTTGGCACGTTTTTTTTTGTATTTACACACATTAATTTGTTCCTTGCAAAAATAAAAATAATTGTTTGATGTTAATGGAACTTTCAGAAACTATTCACAGATAATCGAAATTATTATAAATATGTTTTTTTTTTTTTAATGTCACGGCAGAAATATTTTTTTTATATTTATTAACACCCCATAACTAATTTTATGAAAAACTCACACATCAATTTTAGAGATTACAATAGTTAAAAAACAAGGCTTTGAAGAATGCAGATCATGTTTTTTTTTTTTTAATTTTTCCGCAATACCTGAAAATCAGCTCTAAATTGTAACATACAAAAACTCAATAAAACAAAGATATATTTAATTTCAAATGCTTTTATTTGTTTTAGTTGTTTTTATGAATATGGACAATATTTTCTGAAAGCAAAATAAAATTTTCAATGAAAATTGAAATTTTAATACAATTATTTCTTATTTCTTTAATTATAATAGATTTTACATTAAGTTTTTTGAATTTTAAAAATTCTAAAAATGAGTTAAAAGCCACATCAATTTTTCTAAGTGTCCGTAAGAGATTGTCATTGTCTAGCGATCTGAAAATTGTATCATTTGCACCAATCAGAAGATCCCCATAATTAAGAAATGTAATTTTGTGTTTATAATCGGGCGGTAATTATAAAGTACGGAAGACCAACCAGAATACAATTAAGTTGCATTATTTGAGTTCAGCATTGTTCTCCGCTGTTAAGGCCTTTACTTTTGCGAAACACGTATGGAGAAGTTAATTTGATTTTTCAATTTCAACTGAGAAGGGTACCTACAAGTATCAGTATCATCTTATGAAATTTAACTACTGCTAAACTTTAATTTATATGATCTTATTTTTATATTAATCTCAGTTATGACATTTTTCCATAAATGAAATATCAAAATTAATAATAAAATGAATGGAAATACAAATAACACAGTAAAATGTAATAAATGTACATAAAATTATAGTATTTTATGTAATATTTTGAAAAATTTCATAAAAGGTACCTATAAATTAATTAGATACCTTTGAAATTTAATCTCACTCTTAACAGTCTTATTTTTAATTTCTTTATAGTATATTTTTCATAAAGTATCGTAAACGTAAAGATGAAAGCTAAGTACAAAAAAAAAAATTAAAAATTAGAGCGCTGAAAATTTTCCTTAAAAAGTAACGAGGTAAATAATTTGTTCATTTAAATCGAAATAATTTCACTTCCTTCCATACGTAGAAAGAATTATCCTCCCGTAAGTTATCTGAACGTCATGAAAATGTCTTTCGTCACCTGTCAAGTGACGCAAAGGTTATGACCTGCTTTGTTTTATTTTCAAATTACATTTTTTCGAAAAGCTAAGTTAAGAGGTTCAAAATATTTTAAATAAACATTATAATTTCTGATTCTATTAAAATAAATTTGGAAAAAATGATAATTGATTTTTAAGAGAATATCAAAATGAGATTTTCATTTTTTTATAAAATGGAAAAAATGATTGAAAATGGTGTATTATCTGTCATTTTTTGACAAAAAAAAAAAAATTTTAACGGAAATTTCGGACGTGCTAATCGATTAAAAAATTGTCTATTTGATCTTTCCTCTTTACTAATAATATGAACATTAGACGAAAAAATTTTGTTTTCAAGTTCAATTGTTTTCATGACATGCATGCTCTTTTTTGTTTAATTTCAACATAAATTTTCCTAATTCGTAAGGAAACCCCTTTTCCCTACAGATATCATACCAACCTTTGAGGAAAATGCCAGCCCTTTTCATCAATTATTTTAGAAAGAAATACTATTATCTCTCATTTTGTTTTTTTGCATGCAAATTCATATACACAGGGACTTCATACGCACACGCACTTACACGCAAGCATCACAGGCTATAATGTCTGGTTCCTGTGTGAAAAGATTAGATAATTCTTTCAAAATTGCTCACATGAATTGGTTCATTTAAAGCTTTTTAAAAATCACGTGACTAAATCCAATTGTTAGTTTGCAAGCATACCATCTGTAAGCTTGTGAACAGGCCTTATGCATATTGCTGTTATATATATATATATATATATATATATATATATATATATATATATATATATATATATATATATTTAAATATATATATATATGTATGTATATATAATGGGGGGAAATTTGTTTTTGAAAATGAAGAGAAAAATGTAGTCTTTTTTTTATGAACAAATGAAATGAATAAAAAAAAAAAGCGCAGGCAAACCATGATAATCAACATTTTTTTCCACTTTTTCCCCTATTTCACAATCCACCCTTTTCATCATTATTTTGAATGAATTCCTTTTATTTTTTTTAGGCGACATCTAGGCATTGCATTACCCCAAAGAGCTCAAAATTATTTGATTTTCCAAGCATTTTAAATATTAATAATATATAAATATATATATATATATATATATATATATATATATATATATAAACACAGAGGCAAACATAAAATAGTCTTGCTCTCTCCCCAATCTCTTTTCAATCGTTCTTTTTATTTTCATCAATGTCTTTCTTGAATTTGATTATATAAACATTAATGAACAAAAAATATCAATATATTTTAAATATATTAAACAACTTTTTTTCAATTGTATAAATATCTCTTGAATAACTAATTCTTGCAACTATATTTATTTTACTACTTAATAATTATTATTAAAGAACTAAATTATTTATATTTGAAAAAACTACAAAATTAATATTTGAAAATAATTGATATATTACAATTTTATTTGTTCTGGAATTTTTTTTCTGGCAAGATTCTCTGAGATATTTTAGGATGTATTTTAAGCGACTTGTCAGGTTACTGATAGATAATTATAGTTATTGTTGCTAGAATTCAAACGTGTATAGATTACGTTAGAAGACTATGTGACATTTAGATTAAGGATAAATATCGTAACATCTACAGAATGTACTTATTTAATAACAATATTAATGTCATTTTGTTTTGGGAACAGTAACTGCTTTATTATATCTATGTTTGATTTCATACACTTTTATAAGCAAGTGACATATGAGAATGCATGAAATTTTAGCAGTAATTAACATATTAGAAATAAAGTAAATTGGTATTTTTTTTATCTGATTGTCCATTTCGTTTTAATCATCAAATAATATCAGAGATAAAACTAATATGTTTATAATTTTAAAACAATACTGTGTGGAATGAATGAATCTAATTCAGGCAATATATATTTCAGGATAAGTTAACCAGATTTTACAATTGTAAAAGTGTATAATTTTAATCAAGCGAGAAGTGTTAACATGCTAATATTCAGTGACCCATACTTGCATACGGTGTCACTAAACGGGAGGAGTGTGTATTTAGTTTTTCTACCAACATGTCTTTACTTTAATCCGAATCATATACTGATATATGAAGTTTTAATGATAAAGTTGGTAAAACTGAGAATTTGAAATATTTAAAAATATATAACTTACATGCAATTTATTAGAAATAGACACAGATTTATAGTAAATGACATGGTTTTTACTGGACGCTTTCCCTCGTTTGATCATTTTCCTGCCATTTTTATAAACCCTGTTAAAGAGTTCGATCCTCATCGGCTGTCCCAATTATTATTATTTGGTATTATGATGCTTCTCTAAACTATTCTTTACAACAGTGTGATACGTCCGGCTATTTTAAAATCCAAATGATATGTATCTCAGCCAAAACTCTTACTTTCATAGGTAATTAATTTCACATAATTTGAAATCATTCCGTTTCACCAATAGAATGAATGATTATTTGTGTATTTATATTCATATATATATTCAAATAAATAGTAATTTAAATGCTATTTATTCGGGTTCATACTATATGAAAATTTCAAACTCGTTATTGCGAAATATATAGATGGCCGAAGGTAATTACCATGCCTTATTTCAAAATTGATTATATCGAACAAAATAAAATTTTAAGCAAATATTTTGAAAAATGTCGAGTTAAGTTTTGTACATTCTAAGAATTATAGAATTATTTACTTGATAATTTGGGAAAAAAGAATAAATAGCTTATTAAAAAAGAAGAACCTTTGATATATTTTAGCAAGGACAAATTTGGACATATTGTAACCGACATGTCAATTATTTGTTTTTCTTTTCTTTTCTTACATTGGTAAAAGCGAGGCACAGTAAGAGGAAAACAACTTTTAAAAATCATTGTCTGATACCAGTGTTAGATAAGAATCTTCATAGCCCTAAACATGTGAGAAATCTTAATCTCAAAGTCATACCTGCATATATCATTTAAAGGGATTTCATATTTTCGTTTGATATACAGCACTTCAATTATATAAATAAAAAGAAATAATTTTAGAGGCAACTTTGTGAACATACTAATCTTTAGGATTTAACCGACAGAAGATTCACCCTTTTTTATGAATAGTCTGCTTTGTTTAAATATAATATCAAATTTTTGGCAAAATATATCATTAGAAAAGCGATAATTTAATTCTATATTACCCTTCAAATATAACCCAGAATTTCAGAAATTAAACATTGTACTTTTGCCAGAATATTTCAAATTAAGACATTAGTGTGAACTGTATTGAAGAGATAAAAAAGCGAGTAATTATAAAGATTTTACTGTAAGAATTTGGCATGAAAGCGTAAAGCATACATTTAACTAGTTTTCACAATATTCGTATCATTTGTATTTGTCCTACGGGATATTTCTGTTTGAGCGGTACATCATTTTGTTACCAAAGCGAAAATACAATGCATAAGACACTGGATATGCATGCAAAACTTCAGCATTCACGTTTTCAATAAAAGCACGGAAATTACTATTAAAACTTCTGAACCAGAAAACACAGGAATTCACGAAATCAGTTTTTTTTAATAAATACATACACAAAACATTACAATAATGCGTTTACATTCATTATAATCACAAGGATGTACGCACAAAGAAACACATGTGTTTGTGCATTTATATTTGCATACAAATCTTTCAGTATTTATATATATATATATATATATATATATATATATATATATTATATAAATATATATAAATATATGGACATATAAATATATTTATATATATATATATATATACTCGTATATATATATATATATATATATATATATATATATATATATATATATATATATATATATATATATTATAAAAAAAATATATAAATTATTTGTATGCTTAAAATAATACTCATAAAAATACCATTATAAATTAGTACTTGTTCATACATAAATTTGAGGTTTCTACTGTATTTCTACACATATATATATATATATATATATATATATATATATATATATATATATATATATATATTATCTATAATTATATTAAAATAAATAGACATTTAGAAAATTTTATATTCTGTAACTTTACAGTACTTATCGTGTAGGTTTATCTTTTATTTCGTAGCAGCAAAGCTTTCGGTCTTTGCCTTTTATGATTTTGACGTTTCAAAATTTTATAGAAAAACCTTAAAACTTTTCTGAATCCGGATTTAAAGAAAAACGTTTTCCTTTTTTTTTTTTTTTTTTGTTGTTTTTTTGTTGTTTTTTTGCAAACAATTGTAGTCTTTTAAAATAAAGGACATATTATTATATTCATTATTTGTATCAACCTGAAAAAAAAAAACCTCAAAATTTTAAAATATATTTTAAAATTAATGAGCAAAAAAATAATATTGAATTCTGAAGGCTTATTTTATATGTAATAATAACTACATATGTATTTTGATTTTATAACAAAAACAATAGCATAACAAAATACAAACGAAAACATAAATACATCAATAACAAAGAGGGAGGGTAAACATAACAGGATGAGTCTTAAAACATTAACCATTATTTACAAAACAAAATACGTTTTTTAAGACAAAAACGATAGTGATACAATGATCGGAGTTTTTTTTACTTATTGTTTACTTGGTCATATGCATGAATTTTCGAGTCCTTTTAGTTTTATCAAAAGGTTTTTTGGATTTTTTTGTGAGGACGGGGCATTTTTTCATGTGTTTCCCTTTTGACACTTAACGCAGTTTTAAATAAGTTTTCTTACAAATCGAATTTTAACGAAATGTTTATAATTTACACAAAACAAACAAGTACGCTAATAAAAGATTATCATTTTACGGTCCCATTTTTTCTCGTACTTTTTGGAATATTCGATTCTTAATCATTTGCAGATTTTTTGTGCTGTGTCGCTGTAAATATTTACAACACATTCGTTACAAATACCATATTTTTATATTTTCCCCTTCGTTTCCGAAATATTTTTGTTATAGGGATCAAACATCATGATTGTATATTAACAAATATGAATTCTATCCATGCGTTAATTGTTGCTTTTTATTAAACTAATGATATCAGATAATATCTCTCCCTATATATATATATATATATATATATATATATATATATATATATATATATATATATAATAAATTAATAAACAACAAATTATTTTGATAAAATATATAGTTATTAATAAATAATTCAATTATTTATTAACGAAAAATAACATAAATATGTTATTAAATCATGTTAAAAATATGAAAGTTGTTTTCCACTTTGAAATGATATTCCGATTTTTTCGAAAATAAAATAAAGTTTTTATTTTAATCAATCAAACACCCCTTTAAATTAGGTTACATCCACGAAATCGCAATCAAAAAACAAGCATAGAGATGAAAAAACTTGACAACGAACTAAAACTAAAATTTATTGTTTAAATGCTTTAATGTTATTAAACTAAAATATAATTTACCTAAAATAAATTTAAATTATTTTTAAAAAATTTTCCTTCTTTTTAGAACATTTTAAATTTTGAATTTAAAAATTATTTTTTTTCTATTTGTAAAATTAACTAATAAAAAAAAGACAATTTTAGTCTATTTTTTTTGGTTTGACACAAATTAATTTGAAAAAACGTTAAAAATAAAAATAATTATCGGATGTTAATGAAACTTTCAGAACTATTCACAGATGATCGAAATTATTATAAATATGTTTTTTTATGAAAGTCATGGTAGAAATCAGATTAAAAACATATTTATTAGACCCCGCCATAATTAATTTTATGAAAACGCTAGAAATTCGATCGCATCGGTTTTAGTGATTACAATAAAAAAAAAACAGGGCTTTGAAAGGAATGCAAATCATGTTTTTTTTTTTTTTAATTGGATACGCAGTACCTTGAAAATCATTCTGAATTGTAACATACAAAATTCAATTTGAACAGATATATTATTTAATTTCAAATGCAATTATTTGCTTTTAGTTGTTTTTATGAATATCAATATTTTCTGAAAGAAAAAAACATTTTCGATGAAAATAAATTTTAATACAATTGTTTGTTATATCAAAATAATTATAATATATTTTAATTTAAACTTGTTAAAAATATATATAAAAAATATATTAAAATATACGCATCGGCTTTCATAAAAAATATCCTTATGAGATAAAATCTTTTTACAGACATATTGTAAATTGTTCATTTTGACTAATCAGAAAATACCCAGTAATTAAGAAATGTAATTTATATATATTATAATCGATATATAATTATATACAATACGGAAGATATACCAGAATATAATTAATATACGTTATTTGAGTTAATGCATTGTTCTCCGCTGTTAAGGTCTTTATCAACCCACAAACACACATGTGTACACATAAATTGATTTTCAATTTCAACTGAGAAGGGTCCTACAATATCAGTATCATCTTATGAAATTTATAAAGATCTTATTTTTATATTAAAATCAGTTACGACATTTTTCCAAAAATGAAATATCAAAATTAATAATAAAATGAAAACAAATACAAATAACAGTAGAATGTAATAAATTCCGACATACAATTATAGTATTTTATATACAATTATAAAATTTCATATAGAAACATATATAAAAATTAATTAGATGCCTTTCTACAAATATATAAATTTAATGTCACTACAACAGTTTTATTTTAATTTCTTTACAATATATTTCCATAAAGCATCATAAACGTAAAGGTGTCAAAGCACACAACAAAAAAAAACACACACACACACATATATATATATTTATATATAAAAATAAACATACGTAAATAATTTGTTCACGTAAATTAAATTATTTCATTTTTCTTCAACCGTAGAACAAATTATATATATTTAATATATCATTCATCACATGTCAAGAGACACACAAGTTTATGACCTATATTGTTTTATATTTTATAAATTACATCTTTTTTGGCATACAAAAGCTAAGTTAAAACATGGTTCAAAATATTCTAAATAAACATTATAATTTCTGATTTTCTTAAAATAAGTTTTGAAAAAAATATAATTGATATTTAAAAAATTTATATATAATATATCAGATTTCCAGTTTTTTTTCCTCCTGGAAAAAAAATGGTCAATTTTGCCTCCTATTCTCAAAAAAAACTAGATTTTTAACGAAAATTTTTTTGAATAATTTTAGCGAACGATTAAAAAAACTGGAAAAAATACCCCAAAATAATTTTGACCTTTCCTCTGATAAATAACAAACATTTAGACGATAAAATGTTGTTTTCCCTCTTTTTCATCATGCTTTGCTCTTTTTTTTTAAAATCTATGTGGAGGTACCTAGGTTAAATAGTAATTACGTAAAATTAGTATAATGGAAAAACATTTTTAGTACTGCTGACGAACGATTTGTTCACACAATGACATATAGAAAATGCTCGTTTAAAAGCTAAATAAACAAGAACAGCTTAACTTCCAGGCCATCTTTAAGACCTTATGATGCTTTGCATCATCTAGAATATTTTTATTGTTTTATCCTTTTTCCTATTAATTCTTTAGGATTTCCAAATATTTCCATAAAAAGTAGCACGTAAATATACAAGAAAATATATGGACGAGATTCATACTTTCTTTTGAGAATAAAATTTGAATCAGATTTCCATCCAACTTCCAGATTCATTCTGCCTTTCATTCCGATATTCTAAAGATAAATTGAATGCAATGCTGTATAAATATTTTTTCTTCTGCATGCTACTTAATACTATTTAATATGAACAGACATTTCTTTTTCTAAATGATTTAATATAATTCATCTTTCTATGATTTCACAATCAGAAATATTTCAGTAAAAGGTAATTGTCACGCTTTCATATATTCATAGGGTTTTTAGTTAATGCTTCCTGATTTGAATAAAATATGCAGAAGTTGTGTGTAAATTCTGTTAATAATTTACAAAGGCAAAAGTTAAAACTCTGGATTTGGCGGTCTTTAACGTTATGCATAATTTTGTTTGGGTTTTGTTCAATAACGTATGTAATTCAAAATTAAACACTTTTTAATAAGATCTGTACGATAATTTATTGAAAGCTGTACTGTAGTAGATGTAAATTATATGAAATTTTCGATCACTTCCAAGACAATGCAAAGTATTCGTCTTCCTGATCAATGCTCATGATATACATTTAATAATTATATCACGAATTGATTTTAAGGTAATTTATTCAAAAGAAAAACAAGTTATGCAAATAATAATCATTTTAAATAAAGCGCAATAATTGAACACACGTGTTTTAAACAAAACTAGGCAATTACGATGCACATATTATGATGCATATATTTTGACAAAATAATAATAGACGAAATTAATAATCCTTAATTTTCGGAAAACTCGCACAATAACTTTTCTAGTTATATTCCAGCGCTTTATATTATGAGGAAATTCATCAGCAAAAAGCGTCAACTTTTGAAATATCTAACGTTATAATTAACTTCGTTTCCTCGAGTTTGAATAACAAATTATTTATTACGGATGATGTCTCCTGAAGTTCATCCATGTGACTTTGCGAAACTGAGCGTTTCGTATTATTGTCTGTAATTGTCTGTGATGATGATAATAGGATAATCATCATCACCATTATTAATTCGATATTTCGTTGATCAACAGCATTTTGTTTGATTAAACTTTTTTTCTAATTTGGATTTGTTTTATATTTTTAGACAATATGCAAAGATTTTAATATTAACAATTATTAATAATATTATTAAATTATTATTAATTATTTAAACGATTTAGTTTAATACGACCATTTTTCCTTAATTTTTCAGTTTATATTCTTATTAATTTCATGCAGAATTGTCATTCAATTTTTCTTATATTTGAAATTTTTTATTTTTACTCATTACAAGATGTTAAGACATTAAATAAATTATTGAATTATTTTCGGCATAATTTCAAATATTTTCATTGTAAATCTTAATTTAGATTCTTATAATTTCAACATAAATTGCATTCAATTTTTTTAATTTTTGAAATTTTTATAAAATTTACTTTGTTTATAGAGGGACATATATATATATATATATATATATATATATATATATATATATATATAAATAGATAATAGAAGATATACATATTTTTTCAACATAATATATATATATGCATTTATATATATATATATTATATTTTAATGCATATATATATATATATATATATATATATATATATATATATATATATATATAAATATATGTATATATATATATATGATTTATAATCAAATGCATATATATATATACATATACACGCATATACATTGGTATTTTTTAAATATATTTCTTCATATACTATTATCATTGTAGTGCTAATAAAAGCATAAAGAATAAGACGGTTGCTAAGCCACGGGTCTGATTGGCGCTAGAGTATTTCTCAATTAATGGATGTTTATTTCGTGACGATACAACCATTTTGCGCCATCGTTTCTCGACTTCTGTGCAGTCATTGTTACTAATGAGGCTTAGTCGAGCTAACGGTTCTTCTATTCGCTTGATTACCGCCTCGGCGTGTACTCGATTACACATCGATGCAGGCAGTATAATCAATTCTTTGTTATCGATGATCATCCAACATAGATACTCATCGATACGATCCTTTGTTTGAGTGACGATTGTATCGTACTCATCTATGAACTTCATTGAAGCAAGGCAGAAATACTGGCCGTGGGTTTTGTATCTGCCGCCATCATCCTCCAACATCAGGACCATCTTGTGCGGGATGAAGTGGATGTCGTGTAACAGGCATCCCTGTCGGGACTTATTGCCCCGAAAAGCTAGCGATGTCCCCAGCCCAGCCGGCAAGTTACAAGAGACAGCCCGCTTGTCATAATCCCGTACAAGATTCTGCAGTGGAATGATGCCTTGTGATGATGATACACTAAAATTAGAGTATTGTTGTACGAAGCGGTTGTCGTTACAGACCTGTTCTTGTAGCCCGTATGTGATATTCACCGGCCACAGAACAATGTCTCCAACTCTGTATCGCATCACAGATGGTGATGTCTCCTGAAGTTCAATACACATAAACCGTGGATAGCATCCGTTGTCGAATTTCTTCATGAGTACGTGTCGACGGGAGTAGTTTCCCTCGCCCGCACTGATACAATGCCAATTCGGTTCACCATTGATGTTTACCGTGTTGTTACGGATAACAATCTTGCTGGTGCCGCTGCGGACGTGTCGCACCCAGGTGCCGTGCATGAACTTAGGGAAGCTGCAGGCCCGCAGACCGTGAATGCTGCCGTCTCGGTTGACTTTGCATTCGCCGCACGACTGAAGACAATGCGACTTTAACTTTGTTTTGCACTGCTGCGGGTTGCGACACCCATTGAACTCATCGCTGCATAAGCTTTGCACCACATGACGACGCATCTTGAATATTATGTATTTTCGCTCTTTGAGGAATCTGGCCTTGGTGTCGCAAATTTTGTCCAAGAAGAAATAGATCTTCTTAATTATTTTGTTTTCATCATACTCCACCCGCATGCACCAATACTGGTGGTTATCACTGTTGCGAACGACAACATAGTCATTACCCTCTATTCTCCATTTGGCCGCACAACGCAAGCGGTTCTCGTCTCTTAGGTTCCAAGCTAATTGCCGGCAGCCATTGTTGCGAAAACGGATGAGGAGGCCCTCTCCTTTAACGCAAGAGCTTTCGAGACGCAACGGCAAGAAGGTACTGGAGCAGACCTTCTCGCCGCTTGGTAACGAGATATCGAAATCGTAACCGCCATCAAACGGACATGCCACTTCGGTTTCGCTGAATAGGTGGACGGCTATTAATGGCCAATCATCCATCATCATACGGGTATCGTTGCAAACATTTTCACTGGAGGAGCTCAGTGTAGACATATAAATCTGCATCACTGCAGCACTACGTTTTATGAACTTCATGCAAACATATTTCATGTCGGGGTCATCATTTTCAATCTGCAATGAAAACGTTATATTCATATTAAAGAGAAATGTAAAGAACAACAGTAGTTTGCCATAAAAAGTGATAAAGAATAACAACTTCTGATACTATAGAGGAATGATTTATAAATTAACGATGAAAGAAAAATGATGAGATTTGAATTGAGATCAAAGCAATTATAAAATTATTATTTGTAATAAAAATAATTATTATTAGAAAATAATAATAGCATTCGTATAAGGAAATTTCGGCATTCATACACCGAACAGCCTGTGTTAATTTTGGTTGAAATTTATAAAATCTCTCTATTATGAAATCTTTTCATGAAAATAATTTTCTAAAGTCTAGTAAATATTATTGCTCTTCGAATATTGATCAGACAGTACTTCCGAAATTTCCCAAACGTTCTATGACATACCAACATTTGGATTATATCCTTATCCAGTTAAGTTGTTGTTGATGTTGAAATTGTCGTATTTAAATGCGGTGGTTTCTGTTATTTGCTACAATTTTTTCTGTTATGCTTTTATAGTACCAGTTTGAAAGGTTCGAATAAGGATTGTCCTTACTAAAACCTACAGTGTTCATTCGCTCAAAGCTATTTGCAACCACTGATTTGAGAAAGCTGTTGTTGACAGTTTAGATATGTGTGAATGAGTTTTGGCGCCCTGTATGACATCCATATGAAGGCCTTGCTTTGACGAAGTTATTTACGAATATTATTCTAGTTTCAAGATAATGTTTCGGTTTTCTAATAATTCATTACTTGGAAAATGATGTGCAGATATAAAGTAAAATAAAATGAATTGTGATGTACTTAAATATATATTAATTTTTTTTAAATGTATATATTGCATTTTAGATGTGTATATTGGAGTATGGCCAAGCATTTATCGTAAAATAGTCATGTGTAGTGTAAAATTCCTCCCAAAACCGAGTAAGCTCTAGGACCAGTAGAAAATGTTACTTTCAAAGAAGTGAAAACCTTTTCTGTTGGGCTTAACAAAAGGTGACATGAATATGACACCACATTACATGTAATTGCAAATAGTACGACTCATGAGTAGTGTAATTTCAGATTGCCAATTATTATAATTTTCTCGTTAATTTCAAGTTAGGGAAGAAGTATCGACGCTAAATATTGCAAATAAGGTGGCATTATATGTACGAACAATAAAGTGATATACTATGATTAATCCTAAGGAAATGGCATCTAAAATGTTACATTTTCATTTTCTTTTCGATGAGACGGTTTTGTGTGATTTAAAGTTAGTTATGTATTGATAATGGTGTTTCATGCGTAAATTGAATAATGTTTCGTCAACGAAAACAAAACTGGTCAAATAGGAATTCATAAAGGATAACAAATATTCTCTTACATTAAGATGAGAATCAGATTATATGCCTTCGGGAAGTCGAACTAAAATCGTTCCTTTGAAATTTATTATTATTATTATTATTATTATTATTATTATTATTATTATTAACCATGGGATTTTCGGGTGACTCTTTCGGATAAGTTCTTATTATGGGTTGAAAAAACTGAACATTTGAATCAAACTAGTATCAACATTCAACATGTTTTCGATTAATTATTTGAGTTTGCGATTTCCTTCTTCATTATTGCTAGACTTACTTATTTTATACAAAATCATCTGTGTATAGCTGAGGTGATATTTTTAAAGGCTTTTGCGATTATAGCGGTCTATGAAGTATTCCTTATCTCATAAATGTAGGAAGATGTGTTTTCCTGTTCGATCATCCTCATCACTGTAGATATATTTTCTTTAGTTATTTTTTAACTTACTTTTTCGCACACTTTTGATTTATCGTCAAACATTGGATTGATAACCCGTAAAAGCTACGCTTGAATTTATAGTTTCAAGATTTGAAATACACATATTTATACTGGTGAATATTTTTTTTAATTATTTTGAATAAAAGTACCTTTATATTGAATAGAACTGTCTAAATTTAATTCACGAAATAGTAGGTTTTTATAACTCATCGTCTCTTTTAAGATAATACTTTAAGAAAATAATGTAGGAAAAATACTGGTTAACAATCTTAAGTGTTAATGCTATATTATACTTATAAGAAAAGAACTATTATATAATCATACATTATATTGATATTCATGAGTATTCACTATTTTTCTGCCATATAGGTGCTTTATATCGGAAAACATCACATTTATTTCCCTATGCAAAATCAACATATATTTTATTTTAACATATTTCCTATATACAAAATGACAATAACTTTTTCAAGTAGCTACTATGTATGGTACAAAATCCAGTTTTCTTTTTAAAACTTGTATCAACATACTTCTTACTCGTTAGCATTGTAAGCTAACTTAAATATCGACAGAACATATTCATTTAGGGTGCTTCTCTAGGGCAATGCTTCTTAACCTTATTCTAGTCGTGGCCCTCTTCAGTTCAATGCGAGTTCTTTATGGCCCTTCATGGAAACTTGAGTTCTTATCCATCTTAATCCATTCCGCCCCATCTCTCAAGATTCTAAATAGTTTTATTCTAGTTTGGATAGTACTATGGCATCAGAACACTAACTCCAGTGGTAAATCAAAGAAATCATATTTGGATAAATATTTTATGTGAAGATACTCATTTATTAACAAAAAAAAAGAAAGAAAGAAAGAAATAGATGTATCGTCAGTTCTATCTTGTATGATTTCAATGGGATCACTGTGAATAGTGCAGGGCTGACAAATTGTCAATGTTTGTCTTGGAAACCGTCAGAGAGATATGTAAGTCAGCTTATTTCTCTTTTTTTCTGCGTCAAAGCCATTTCGAGTCTTTTACAGCAGCTGCATCATCCAGTTTCAACCAAGTGAGTTGTGAGAAAAGCGAGTAAGAGCAAATTCACATATTTCCAGAGTATTAGATACTTCTTATGAATGTCTTCATTCATCCACAGCTTCCGGTATCCTTCACACTTGAAACTTGTTTGAGCTGCTGTTTTATTTTGAAGTTCAATGAAACTTTTTTGTAGGGTTATATCAACTTCAGATGCCTCAACAATGAAGGGATCCACAAACTAGTGCGACACTGTCATTTGGAGTAGATCAGAGAGATGAGTTTCATATCATTATGCAACTGCTTCACAAGATCAACATACTGCTAGATCATCATCAAGCTTCTGGGTGGAAATATTTTCTAAGGAAGGAAACTTTGCAGACTCTCGTCTCCGAAGGTTCAACGAAGACAACTTTAGTTTCCCACAATTAAATATGTTAATTGCATTCTTGCAGGAAGTGTGGAGTAATTTCCTTGGAGTTCTTTATTCAGGACATTTCATATTTGAAAGACAAGTTGATGAAAACATACCTTAATTTAAGCTATAAATTATAAATTTTAAGAAATTGAAAATTAAATACGACCATATTGCATAGATCAGATGAAAAAAATTACAATATTTAAATGTTTATGTTAACGACATCGCCTGGATTAATTTAATATTTAAAAATAATAAATTTAATATTTTATTTTAAATAATAATTATCAATGCTACTTTATATATATATATATATATATATATATATATATATATATATATATATATATATTGATTATTTTCTGTGACATTAATTCCCATTTTCAAACTTGGTATTATGGCACCTGAAAATATTTCAAGGCACACACAGGAGACATATGACTCCTGTTGAAAACTTTTCTCTTGATAAATGGCTAATATAATCCCGCAAACAGCAACAACAAGAAGAATATCGTCTGATACACACTAAGTTTTCTACTAGTCTAATCTCAGTAACCTAGATCTGTTTTGATACATGTTTCGAATGTTCTTCGAAATTTTAAAACCGTGAATACATAATAAAGTTTCAAGATGCAGAATTAGTAAAAATAAACACTTCAAATACTTCGACGTATGAATCAGTTATAATAAATTGATTGTAAGAGAAACTGAAATAGAATATGCTGCGCCAGATGTAGTTTCGACCAATACCACAATACAAAACGTTAACCTTAAAACTCGAGTCATTTGCCTAAATATCCATTTGAGCTCGTGACTTTCATACGGATGTCATGCATGACACCAAATACATTCAGAAATATATAAACTATCAGATGTATACAACAGTTTTCTAAGATAAATGGTTAAAATATTTTTGGTCCTTGGCCTACGTGTCTTGCCTGACTATTCCTTTTGAAATTTGCAGACTGGTGTTGCAATGTAAAAGAAACCACATCACCTGAGTACTATTTAAAAAACTACAATGGATATCATTGTTCTGGAAGAGAAATTAATGACATAAAACTTTAAAATGTCCCACAATAAAAGAGCAGTAACTTAGATTTGAGAAAACTATTTTCTTGAAAAAATTGTTTTAAAAGAAAGATTTTATAATTTTAACCTACAGAAGAACTGGCTACTCGGTCAATGAATGCCAAAATTGTCTAGTAAGTAAAATTATGAGCAAGCATATCTCGTTAGTATCTTAATTCTCTAGTGAGAACTACTTATGACTGTTTCACCAATTTGACTTTTGAGTCAAACTTAATAAAACCTTTAAATAAATTCAATATAATTATTTAATTTAAATAATTGCACGATATATTCACGAGGCTTTTTTTAATAGCATAAAATGTTTCCTATAATATCATAATTTCTTTTTTGAGCTGGCAAGTGTTATACAACTGCTAAAACATTCAAACGTTTCAGACGATTTGATATGCTAAACGAGTTGGAAGCTAGTAATTGAGTTTGAATTTCGGTCAAACGTCTACCTTTTAAACATATATAAAAGGCATTACATGTAACTTTAGGTACGTGACAGCGAAAATTAATTTGATCATTTAAGGAATGAACCCAGTGAATAAAAAGAAAAAAATATTCATAGCTGAGATTGGAATCACGGCACTACTTCGTTTAGATACAGTATTTAACACGTGACGTCTTCTGGAGCACTTTTGATTATTTCCCTTAATTATTTCGCTGTTCTTTCGATCTTCACATTGCTAGATATGTTCGTTTATTATATCTGATAAGAAAGGCAATAAAGCAACTCATTGCGAGGTAAGATGCAAATTGTTTCAGTAGCACTTCAAAAAGTCGAAAAAAAACTATGAATGAAAAATGTAACTCTTATAATAAAGCCAGGAGTATCGTGCACAGCTTAAAGATCGAAATATATAGACGGTATAAACAAAATTGAAACTACTTGAGAACCGTGTCGTGTTAGACAATTTTTCTCTCCACAATTTTAGATATTTATAAGTAAACGATTTGTCCATGCTTTGTATATTGCTGCCATCTATGATTTGCTGCTCTTGCCATATATTTATAAATTATTGATAAAATCCAATTAATCTGCAATGTTATTGGCTCTGGCCTGGCATTTCGCATTCTTTCATTTTTTTCATCGCTGTAATGTAGCTTCTTTGTCACCTTTTTTTTTTTATAAATATTTTCATGGTAATTTTTCTGGTGAACTATCATCTGTGGTACGTAGAATTTATTAACATATGCGCAGTACTAGATTGGTCACAAGGTTTCATTATTTTACAGTTGAAATAGCTAGATGTAACCGTATGTTTTATGCTAAGAGTTTCTTCTGTCGCACTTATCACTTATAAAACAAAATTTCCGGCTACCTGCTTCCCAGACAAATTTTATCTTCAATAATTTAAATAAATTCCATTTGTTAAATTGTGTTTTAATTATTATTTTTTATTATTATTCTCGCTTCTTAATACTATATATTCTTTTTTTTTCTCAGACTCGCTAACATTCAGTTAGCATTTGAGTCTTAGTGGTTTTATTGACTTGATTTAGGTCAAATGATTAAAAACAAATGAAACAATGGAACACGCCGCAACCTGCTATTGTGTTGGATGTACTCCATTGCAGCTCATGAATTATTTTTCCATCAACAATATATAATCATTTCCACTTAAACAAACATGCTTATTCAGTATAAGAATTATCCAATTTTTTTTTCAGCACATGGGTGATCATAACTCTTGTAACTCACAATAAAAGGTAACATTCTCTGCTCTGTCATCTAATCACGGCAACTCATTAAATAGAGGATTCGCGGCCTCTCTGGTCTTCAGTATGAGGTGAGTGTTACATTCCCCAATCCTTACTATGCTTCATACAATGTGTAAATATCTATATATAACTAATATTTCTTGCGGTTCTTTTTTCCTTAAAACGTACTTGTTGCTGGATGTGTATTTTATTGTTCATATGAAATTGCTGTCTGCTATATTAGGCGACCATCTCGTGTTCATGTGTTAGGAGGTACTTCAGTATTCATTGCTATTTAGGAGACGAGGTAATGTATAACAGATGGTGACTTCTTTCCTTAGTCTCTAGAGAAATGTTCTTATCTTTTGATACTTTCCTTAATTTTTGAAAGTCGAATTCCACTTTTCCAACCTGACTTTGGATTTGTGTCCCACTATATATCATTTGTTACTACACTAATTACTAAATACTTCTCGCCACATTATTTCGACGACACCAATAAATAGCTCATGTATTGTTTATATACATCATACATATTTTTTTACAGTTGATTTATTTTTGATTTCTGATACTATTTTGTGTAAGGTTTCTTTCATTTTCCTTCTGCGACTATCCTTAACACAGTGTATATCCATAGCTTAATGCTCTTAATTATTAATAATTTTTCCAAAATCTGCCTCATTTTAATTTGTCGTCTGATCTTTACGAAGGATGATATAATTTTATTGAGATTATTTTTGTTGCTTAATGTATATTCTTCCACGAAAGTATCCTGCTTTGCTCGTCTCGAAATAAAACCGCATAACGTTATGAGGAGGGGATTGCCCAAGTAATCATTGCACATGTTCGAATAATGACCATCATAATCGGAGGATGAATAGTGATATCTGTAATGTTTTGCATCTTCTGGTATTTATGATGTAGGGACATATTTTCCTCCATTGATGTTATACCTCTTTTCGATAGTATGAATAATCTTTTTCTTCCTCTTCCACTGTGAAGTCTCACGTTGCAAAACTGTATGTAAAACTTAGTTATATAGCGTTGTACAGTTTAATTGACGATATCGTCTAATGGGTACCTTAAAATTATTAAAAAAAAAACAACAACTCTCAACTGGTTACATTTGATGGCATTTTACGTATTTCCTAATAAAGTTATTAATTTCCTATGTTCTCTACAATTGTATTTTTATTCCCTTTCTTCAATACGTTGTTATTCCTGTTTACCTTCAGCTTTCTAGTCAGAAATATTCAGTCGCATTCACAATTACTAGCTTCCACTTCCATTTTATGGCAATCTATATGATATACATAGATCCCTTATTGAGGGAAGTTTTCTTTAGCAATTTGGCAGTATGACTGTTCTATACGTGGAATGTTCTTGTTGATGTCATTTTACTTTTTCTGATATGGCCGCTATTTATTCCATTAGCTTCTGTAGATCCTATTTTGCTCTGGAACTTTTCAGTTTCAACACCTCTGATTTTGATAGCCAGATTTGAAATAATTACTAGTAAACACCATTCTGACTTCATCTTCATATATAAACTTTGAAGAATTTTGATGATTTTTTTTTCGAATTAGTGTCGAAAACAGGCTTGTGACATATTTCACTGCATCTATGAGCCTGGAGAATTTCACGCGTGCTTCGATTTATATAATATTCTGTCAGTGATTGTAAAAACTCTTTCAAAGCTTAGTTTATTTCTAGGCGCTGCAATACTGGTAATATTTTTCGAAGGGATAGCTACAGGTTATAGGGTTTTTTGTCCCTCAGTTTTTGTTTTTTTTATAACTGACTTATCAATGTCTTTTAGGTTTTTAATATTAGTGACATGATTCCTGTCTTTAACTTAACAAATGCATTTTCGAACTTCTTCGGATTTAACTTTTTCATTGAATATTTTTTAGGGATGGAGACGTTCAATTACTGATGTTTGTTTCATCAATTCGCTTCTTCGTGATGTCTTGTTTTTTCCTTAACTATTAACTTCTATAATCAATGATGATGATTATTGAACTCTTTGATCATTTCTGTACTATTTTACAATATTTGCAATCTGATTTACATTTTCTTCTATGAACTTCTTTTCTATTTCATTATCAAAAAATCTATTGTTGTTTGAGTTTAGCGTAGATTTTAAATCATGAATTCCTTCTGGTTTTACAATATCGTCATTTCGTCCCAATTTTTCTGATTGGTTTACTTGTTCTTTTCGATATTAACAAAAACGTTAACTTCCATGTTTTCTCATACTGGTCAATCATAACTTATTCACGAAGGCTTGCAGTACTGATGGATTGTGATGCTTTTTCTTTTCTGTTTCTATGAAGGAAATGTGAAACGGTTGCCATCCTATTCAGAAATAATCTGTGATAATTATTGCTAATTTTGTTCTTTTTTTCTCTTTAATCAAGCAATTCGATAATGCGGCTAGAGCGCAACAGGTTAAATGAAAGATAATAAGAATTTAGTGAGAAGGCAGGAGAAGACAATAAAGAAACAGGCTTCCTGATGACAGAAGACGTCGAGTGACGTTGAATTCAATCTTTTGAAGATAGTAGGTGAGAGGGAAGCAAGGAATCGTGACTTTCCTAGGCGAGAAGTGAGAAAAGAAACTTGAAATAAAAAATATGTTTGCATCTAGATAGTTCAACTTTAAAATGAGGAGATACATTTGCTAATATAATAGCATACTTAAATTCATGCAGTCAAGACACCAACGAATAAAACTCACGAGATCATCTACCATGGAACTATTTGTAGAAACGACAGAGGCAAGCCACCTCACTTCGATGAGAAAGCGACTGAATTAAAGTTTCCGTGTAGGGATCGATTGTATTAATGACACTGTGAATTTTCTCAGGAATTTCGCTATATATATTAGAAGTACCAGGTCTGATATGGTATACATATTCATTGAACGGATGAGTAATGCATTTACTAATGTGCAAGATGAATTCTGACAAGAAAACTTGCCTAACAAATTTCCCTATTAGTAGATCTAGCAATTAATTCAATATAATCACGTAAATTCATGTCAGTGGAAAACGCAAGACAAAGGCGTTGAAAGGAGTTGATCTTCTGGTGTTTAGCATCAGTCATTCTGATGGCAGGCTGAAAAGGTTATCTATGATGGTTTAATTAAAGCAGTTTTCTGTTAGAGGTTTTAATCTATTGGATGTTTAGACAAAACTATTTATGATAAAATGTTTGTTAAAAATGTCAAATAGCTATTGGTCTCTTGAATTTCGGATATTCCTGGAATATAGACTAGGTCATATTCTACCTATTCGTTACCTAAATTTTACATTTTAATCGCTTGCGATTATGAAAGTTATTATTTTGTATTATTTTTTCTTTCTAGTTGTATAACCGAAATAATTACAGAAAATTAACATGAAAAAATTTAATTTTAAGCATTTAAAATTTTTCAGTAACATTGACATTCGTTGATCATATCAAGTACTTTCATTAATTCGCATCCAGTGTATGTTATCTTTACACAACGTTTTAGTAGGTTCTCTAAATTAGAATTTAAACGCGTAACGTTATTTTCTCCACGTTACATCTGTGTATGAATTTTGTTTACTAAATGATTCTACAGAGGCCTTGATAAAGTTCCAGAAAGAAATGCGTTGGTATAAATGTTTTTCTCTTTATGTGTGTGGGGGTATTGTAATACATTGCGGCTCTAAATGAGAAATTGGAGAATATTTTTTTCAACTAAACTATGCGTTAAATAGTAGTTAAGTCTGTACTCGTCAACCTTGGTTGGAAGCCAGTTTTGGAGATGGCCAACTCTGAATTCAAACCTGAGGGTAGATCATGAGAGAATTTATGGAATGTTGTGCATCAGTTCTCTGTATTCCCTTTTATTTGAAATTCTATTGCTTCTAAAGAAGCTTTCCCAAATATGATCGAATCATATGTTAAGGTCAGGCAGCACAGCTGTTTAGTTCTAAAGGCTGAACTGTTGGTTCTTTATGTGTAGAGGAAGACCGGTGTAACATTCGCTTACATAAATTATGTATATTTCGAGAATCGAGAAAAATATATGTTCAAAAGCATTATTCGGACTTTTATCAATAGGTCCTACATGGCCGAGAGCGAGTGAAAAAAATCAAACTATTGCTTTAAGTCCCTGAAAAACCTTCTTCAGTCTAGTAATGGCTTTTACCGATTACGTCAGCCCTGTATAATTACTAATCTAACGAAATAAAAATAAACACACAAGTTGGAATAATCCCGGCCGACGAAGCACTAAGAATCATTTATTTGTTAAGTGTGTCGCACCAAAAATTTCAATATTTCTATCATACATAAATCCATGCCAGTTTATTTGGAAAAGAAAACTCACCTGTCCGACAAGAAATTTCCCATTATCTCTTTCTTCCAGGCAGTACCTTACGTAATCGTGACATTGATTTGAACAAAACTGGGCATTTAATTGACCCTGTGAAATATTGGCTTTGAAGTCACCCTCAGGATAGCTCACACTCCATCCTCCTGGCACGTTAAGGAATTCAGGGAACTTGCAGTGATATTTCGTGTAGGCATCCATACCACCGTAAGAAACAATTTGACAAAACATCGCATGAATATAAAGCAGCTCGAAGCTCCAGAATTTTCTCGACATTATGCTATTAGTTTTGAAAAACACAAAACAAGAAAAAATAAAAACAAGAAAAAATAAAAACAAGAAAAAATAAAAACAAAATATGAAGACATAATAATTCGTCATTTAAAAGATGTGAAAATAGTGATTAGAAAGAAAGTATTAATCAAGAAATATTAATAGAAAATGTAATTAATGAATTTAATAGATTTTGAATAAAATGTGTCACGAACCAGATGTTAAATAAGAAAAGAATAAATCATAATTGTAAGAGAACATATATATGTGAGAATTACGAATTAATATTTATATAATTTAACAATTAGCAGTGAAACAGGAAAAGTAATGAAATAGCAATTTAAAATTGAGGAGAGTTTTATTTTTCATTAATCGTACAAGTTTTTAAAATCATGATATGCATAACACAAACGAGTCAAGGTCCAGGTTATAGGTGTAACGCATTCCAGTGGCCATTGAATAAGCCAGGCATTCATGAAAAAGAAAAGGAAAAAAAAGAAGCATATTAGTATAAGAAAATCACATTACTTAAAAGTTTATTTAAAATTTGATAGTCATGTAAAGATCTGCTAATTTCCTACAATAACAATTATGCATCCAATTCGGTTTCCGATAAATTACTAAATGCTTAAAATGCATTTTGTTCTTAGCTATTTTTACATTGGACATTCGTTTTTTATTCTTTGTACTCATGCTTTCATAGATAGTTATATATAATATTTAAAATTATTTACTTTCCATTTTCGGGCATCTGAAATGTTATAATTGATATTATCGATGCAAAAAAAAAGAAAGGCATATTCTTCTGCATGAGAAAACACTACTTCATAAATGAACCCATAAAAACATGATGCAATTTTACAGCGTCATCTTTTATTCTGTTCATCTACTTCCTAACTGAATAAAAACCTTTTTGAAATAAAAGCAAATATTCGCCAGGTGTTGTACATCAATTTGGATCACGTTGAAATTAATTTCCCCCATTTTCTCTGTTTCCCTGATCACAGATTATTTCCTGATTGAATACCACCAAAGTTGTGTTAAGAATATTACTTTATTTTGTTCTTAAACAGTGTATTTACTGATAGTACTAAAATGATTTTGCGCCAAACCATGATTTTTGCTGTCTTTTTAAGAGTTATTTATTCTTCCATCTTGTATACTGATGAAAAATAAAATTGCAAGAAACTGAACATTGATATAGATATTGACTTGGCTACATAATGCGTATCGTTTTTGCCTAAATTTCAGATAATAATGCATAACATTGAAATTTATTTAGTTGGTAATATGCAGTGCACACAAGGTTCATATCATATAATGACTGACATAGTCATTATGTCTAATTAGATCCATTTCTGAGATGATTGAATGTGGGTATGCAGAAGATGGAATTGTTGTTCATATAAAATACAATACAACTGGGTAACAGTGGTCAAATGAACCATTCTTTTTGAGAAAATGGTGATGAAACGAATATTTCTATAGTTCAGTTTCTGAATAACTATATAGCAGATATGTTCTCCCAAATCAGCAGACTTTAAAAACAGATGGCGATCAGAGTGAACAGAGCACATTTCAGAGCAAATATGACCTCAGAAATTTTAATGTTTTTGTAGCAGAATAATGGGTAAGCATTCTTTAGACAGACTTTCATTTATACACCGACGTTTTTTATATTTGATTTGAAGTTGGTTGCTTCCGTCGTATATATTTTTATGCTCAATATATTATTTACAAATATTTCTCAATATTAATTGTAATATTTAGTTACTAAATAAATTTAACTTTGTTATATCAAGGATCTCTCATTGGTATGGGCACGTGGCACAAGTTTGCTTTCCATAATGGAAAAAAAACAAAAAAAAACAGATCGATACCAGTCGGAAAGCAAAAGAGTTCGCAATCTTAAGGCCAGTTAACATTAATTTCACATGTTCTTGTATGCTTTTTCTGAATGTACTTCATAAACATTTGTATATATACATGTACGTCAATGTTTCATTTTATTCCAAATGATATATGCTGATAAGCATAAATGTACTCAATAATAAAAAAAAATGAAAAAATATTTTAAATAATTTTTCAATTGCATCAACAGCAAGTTATATATTTTTCTGAGCAAAAATGAAGTATAGAAGATAAGAAGCAGTATTGAACAGGATGGGAATGCACGTTAACTTAAACTAAGAGCAAACATATATGCTTATATATACTAATTCAAACTGTATTCTTAGTGAATACCAGTACATATAAGAGACTTCGCGTTTTTAATTAAAAAAAGGAATCCCCGTAGTCGTGATCAATAAGTCGGCGCATACAGTCCATTCCTTAGCTGCAAAGAATGTGGTTCGCAACGGCTACATACCGTTTTGAATTCAGAGTTTCTTCACGTAGACTGGTTTCCACCTAAGGCTATAAAACACTGTCTGACCATAGCATGGGGGTAGAAGTTTTGGATTCATACCACACAAAAGGATATTAGCATGTTAGTGAATGTAATGAACTTGACTGTGTCTTGAATATGGCGCGCCGATTTATCTATTTACCTGCGCACTGGAGAAATCTTAAAGAAAATTTGCGCTACGAAAGGGGTGCAACTTTGCATTTAATATACACAGAAGATTTATTTAAAACACGAGTATCTACTATAACCAAATATCGATATAATATAAATGGTTTAAAGTGAATCAATTAAGTGTGTGTGTGTATGAGTGTGTTTGTGTGTCCTGACGATTGTGTATAGCTTGAAACAAACTGTCGTTTCTGGCTGTTGACTTCAGTGTTCCCTCTTTATATTTTATATTTACATAGCCCTATCCCTGATATGGAGCACTTTAAACCATAAATATAGCATAACTTAAAGCTATGCTGTATTTTATCACGCACACACACACATGCACACACACACACACACACATATATATATGAAGAAATATAATTTTAAGGCGTGCTATATTTATGGAATAAATAGCTCGATATCAGAGATAGAGCGTATGTAAATATAAAAGTGAACTTTGAAGTCAACACTCATCCACTCGTTTCAAAATAACCGGGAGAATGGACTACCCACAATGCACCACTGATCCATATATATAAATAGTCGAGAAAATCCCAACACTCGCGGCCTGACGATTGCGTCTAGCATGAACAAAAACATGCATACATGCAAAAATGAACTGAGAAAATAAGGTTGTGGGAAATTACCTACCTGAATAGTTATGTTATTTCTCTGAAAAAGAAAAAAAATAAAGTGTAATAAAACCAGAAAACAAGATTACTTAAATAACTGTCAACGTATCTAAGGAATAAAATTCTATTACACAATCAACTATACGTTCATGCGAACACATCATCTACAAGTATTTAAAAAAAAATACATCATAAATTTATTTAGATATATATTTTTAGAATGGTAGCATTTTTTGTTGCTTTTTTAAGCTTTTCACCCCAACTAAGGGCTCGCAAGTGGTTACAGAAAATGGAAGCAAGAGTAAGAGGCGTGAAAGAGAAAGGGATGAATGATGGGGAATAGATCAAGGTATGTGGAGTTGTCGATTGACATTGCATTTGAATAGTTGGAGATTATATCTATAAAGGAAGCAAGTAAGATGAAGGGAGTTCTACAGGCAGGAATGAGAGATATGAAGCTATTGGAGTAGAAGAGACAGCTACATTTAACCGTATGAACAGTTAAAGGGTGAGACTGAGATGACAATCTAGTAGCACGCTTAAATTCATGCAGTTTTGGAACAAGCGAAAGTAGTTTGTCGGAGCAGTTACCGAGAAAGTATTTGTAGAAAAGACAGAGGGAAGCGACGGCACGTCTGTGAGAGGGCGACTGTAAAAGAGATGCCAGATCAGGGTCAATCGCATTGTATATTCGTCACTGGATCAAGGATCTTAAGCCAAACAGCGGGATCTCCAGACCATATATGGCAACAGTATTTCATGCAAGGGCGAATGGTTGATTCATAGATTTGAAGGATGGACTCGAGCGAGAAAAAACGTTCTGGTGCCACACAAAGAACCAAATTTCCTTGCAGTAGATGAAGCTTTTGATTCAATATATTTGTTCCATCTCAGGTCAGCGGACAGTGTGAGACCAAGAAGTCGCAGAGAGGTGCTCTCATGGAGTTGAGCATCAGGCATTCTAATGGGAGGCAGGGAGGGTTGGCGATGGTGGGTAAATGAGAGGAGTTTTGAGGAATTAAAGTTAACCAGCTATTCTTGCCCCAGTCAACGACAGATTAGCGGTCCTTTTCGAGACCAACTGCCAGGTTAGATTTGTCAGTGATACCGGATTTGCTATTGTGGCAGAAGTAAATAGTAGTGTGACATCACCCCAGCCTCTCTGCCCCCGTGCTATCCTGTGACGACCAATGTGACTTGGTATTGCTCGCGGCGCCAAATGTGACGTTCTAACCCTTGGCTGATTCGGATGGGAATCTGGTTAGATTCGGTATTAGATTTGTCCTTCCCAGCTCGCCTCCAACGTCTGGTTACCGAAGTAACTGCTTTGATTTCTAGTCTAACCTACCCACGTTGTGATTTGATCTTAGGTAGACGAAATCAATCAGTTGCCGGGCCGTAATGCAAGCCGAATTCGAGCAAAGGTGACATCGCACAAGTATATGTAAAAGAAAATAAAGTAACAACTCGAAAGATTCAAATGTGTTAAAAAAATAATAACAAATATTTTTTATATCTGGTTGCTGAATACAGCGTCTTTCTCCCAACCTGCTTCTATGGATACGTGCCACTTTGCGTTTGTTAGGCGAGTCTTAATATCTTAAGTTGTTTTTCAATAAACTGGTTTTTGGTATCTTCAGGCGATATTCGTAAAACTTGTTTTGGTGGTTAAGGGTTAGGGTTAGTCTAAGTCGTTCTTCAAAAATAAATTGTTTTTGGTTAGAAATCTAAGTCGGAATGCGTGGATTTTTCAGTCAGCTGCGAGGCTTGTCTCCGAGCTCGCAGCTCAAATCTGTCTGCTCTGTCACTCTGTCTGCGTCTCCTCGGAACTGCCCAACTGCCACTGTCTACTCCGTTTATATGGACGCCGACCAAAACCGGGTGTGGGCCTGTCGTGGTTTGGGTTCCTCGATAATTCCTAATCCACAATAAGGATTTTCTTTATTTTCGGACAGGAAAATTTATCACTTTCCATTTTTGGAAGTCCATTACTTTCTGTTTTAGAGGGGTTCTTAAAGGAATCGTCCTCCCAAATTCTTCCTTTCTCATATTGGTCTCTCACACCAATCCCCTCAGAGGGCGTCAACATGTTTCCATTCTTTCTCATAGTGGTATCTCACATCAATCCCCTCAGAGGCGTCAATAGGCCTCCCCTCCTTCTCATATGTTTACCTTCGCCCATCGCTCACGCCACCACTCAGCCAATGAACGCTCGGCCGCGTGGGTGTGGCTACTCTGGCCTCAGTTTAAAATTATCGCTCAAAGGAAAAAAAAAATATCTTCCTTTTTTTTGTTTTTTTTCCTCGACCAGACCCCTACGAATCGTAGTGTGGTCCTTAATCTCTATCTTAACCGAATGTCTTCTGGAATTTATCAACGAGATTTTCGCCAAGCGTCAAATGGGTGGTCAACTGGACGTCTTCGCACCCTGTCGCCACAATCAGTCCCGGCAACAAACTTTTATCATGTCCAGTTCTGGATATAAAACAGGTGTCTCTCCAAAACCAAATGATATCTCCGAATGATAGTTAATGGTTTATTCTTTCCCTTTATCTCCCTTCCCTTCCCTTCCTTTTTCTCTGGGGTGGCCTAAGCTGATCTTTTTTCTCGGTCGCATCTTCGACCTGATTACAATTATCTTCCAGCATTTCGTTTTGTAGGCCACTTGACCAATTTGAAATTTTCATTATTGCCATGGGCAGATCCGAGATCTTACGAATTTCCTATCTTCCACGAAGAAAAAAAAATACTTTTTTTTTTGCAAATGAAAATAAAATCTTTACCACTTTTCTTTGTTAAAAAAACAACATCGCTCAGTATGTCTTTCATGATAGCATCTTCTCGCCTTAATTATTTCTCGCTTTTAATTTTCACGCGACCGCTAAATAGTGTCACAGTAGTGTCGTCTGCGTAGATGTCTACTTAGGAACTGATAACATCGGGAAGATCGTTAATGAAGATCAGAAACAGTGTAAGTCCCAGGATAGAGTCTTGGGGAACATCTGAGTTCGTGAGAAAGGAACTGGGGGAGAATCCGTTAAGGATGACCTTCATTACATAGTTTGACAGAAATACTTGTATTAAGTCAAATAATCGTCCTGAAATTCCGTATCCCTGAAGCTTACGAAGAAGGCCGGCATGACAAAGGCTATCAAACGCTTTAGAAATCTCTAGAGACACGGCACGAGCTTCTCCTTTATTGCGATGTGCTTGGTAAACAAGTTCACTTATGGTCGTTATGACTGGTAGATTGGGCAAAGCGGAAACCATATTGGTTCTCAGAGAGCAGGTCATGGGATGCAAGGTGCTTAACCACTTCGACATTATGGAAGAATTAAAATGGATTTTTTTTTAACCATTTTCAATATATGATACTTTAAGAGACTAAGATTTTATTTTTTCAAAGTAGATAAATGTGTTTATTGATCGATAACTGATCGATGAATAGGTAAAATTTATACAAAATTATTATACCTACTTATTGTAAGTCTTTTCTTATAACACACACTCGTATTTGGTATAAAGTAATTCTAAAATTATTCCAGATACGTAATGCTTCGGCAGTTGCCGTAAAACCTGTTTAAATAGTATGAAGATAGACTCCAATACGACCGGTATTTTCTCAGTACCCCAACTGAGTTGTGTTGTGACATAAGTTTGAGTGTTTCCACCCGGTCCGTTGGTCAAAATTTACCCAACCCCCGCGATAGCGGGCTTCGGAACATTACTTTTCTATTTTTCCTAACCGAGTCTCTATGCGAAGAAAGAGCCTTGACTAAGACATGTTTTGTCACCCTCAGCCCCCAAAACAGGGGTCTTGTCTGTCGCAAGCCTAGCATCGAGCTGACTGACTCCGATGCGAGTAGTATTCACCTTTATCCCTACTGTCAGAACCTGAACGTTTCGAACCGGGTCATTTGCCAAATTTTGTCCATCCCGGCAAAAGCGGATTACGCTATATTACTTGTCTACTTTTCTCACCCGAGTCTCTATCCGAAGACAGAGCCCCGACTGAGTCACCCTCTGCCAGAAGAAAGAGCTCTTGTCAGTCGCAAGCCAGATAGCGAACTTCCTGATTCAAACTTGTCAGTTTTTTTCTCAGCCAAGTTTCTACCCGAAGACAGGACTCCGACTGAGTCACACACCACCCGAAGATGGAGGTCTTTTTAACCTCTGACTTAAGAGAGAGGTTTTGTCTTGTCTTGCGATTCGACTGGTATTTACCGGTCGCCACACAGCGGACTAAATACGACACAATGTTTTATGTGGCGAACACGTTTGCTTCTCCCGGTGACATTGGTCAAAATTTAACCAGTCACTGCAAAAGCGTGCTCGGGTAGAGTACTTGTCTTTTTTTTCTCGGCCGGGTCTCTATTCGAAAACGGACCCTCGACTGAGTCACGCTCTGCTCGAAGACAGAAGACTTGTCAGTCATAAGCCAGACAGCGAACTTCCTAACTACAACTTGGTCATGTTTTCTCAGCCGAGTTTTTATCCGAAAACAGAGCCCCGACTGAGTTGTCATCCTCCCAAAGATGTAGGTTTTATCACCCTAAGTCCGAAGACAGAGGCGGGATCGGGTAGTGTAATGGTTCATTTTTCTCAGCCGAGTCTCTATCGCAAGACAGAGCCCCGACTGAGTCACCTTCTGCCCGAAGACAGAGGACTTTTATGTGGGGAACCCGAGGGTTTCCAATCAAGTTAAATTTTACGCAGACCCCGCAAAACTGGGCTCGGTTACAGTAATTTTCTGTTTTTCTCAGCTAACTCACTATTCGATGACAAAGCCCTGATTGAATCGACCTCTGCACGAAGAGGTTGACTCAGTAGTTTGTCAGTCATAAGTCAGACAGTGAACTACATGGCTCGAACTTGCCCGATTTTTTATCATCCTGATCTTTAACCTAAGAGAGAACATCAACTGAGACACGCTCCGCTCTAAGACGGAGTTCATGTCACCCTCTTTTCGAAGACAGAGTTCTAGTCTTGTCGCGAGACTGGACAGACTGCGATTTGGGTGGTATTTACCCACATCTTCGTACATGCCAGGATGTAGTACAAGGCCGGTTTTATGTGTGTGTGTGGGGGGGATTCTGAACCCGTAGTCTCGGGCAAAAATCCCCCTTAGACCACGCATACACGGGGTCGGGTTTCTCTACATCCCCAGACGAGACTCTACCCTTCGGTAGAGCCTCGTCTAGGTTCCTAGGTTCCTGGGTAAAATATGGAATCGAGGCTTTCATCTCTGCAATGAAATATAAAGTGAAATCGCGTTCATCCCTTTGGTTCTTAGCTGCTTGCTCAGCAGCTATTGCCCACAGGAATCACTACTTCCGTCTGTACTGTAGAGACCTGTCTGAGTGCAACTGACATCTTTTGTTACTGCCCATAACGAGTGGCAAGCATGTCCTCAAAGAAGCAAATTTACTCTTTGACGAAAGAATGAAACAACGTATTGCGTCTCGTAAGTTTGGTTCCAAAGATTATTGGCGTTTCTTCAAAAGCCTGCTGAACAATAACAAACACACAATACCCCCTTTATTCAACCAATTTGAGTTCCTGGCGTCCTCAGCTGATAAAGCTGAATGCTTTGCTCGTAAATTCCCATCCAATTCAACGCTAGACACTGAACTTTGCCCCTAGAACTGAGGCTCTACTGAGTTCGATGTACATAACCCCAACGATGGTATTGCACATCATCTCTAAATTAGACTCCAATAAGGCTAGTGGTGGGGACGGGATACCGGTCATTGTCCTGAAGAAATGTCCTCCTGAATTGGCTCCTGTCCTCTCTAAACTTTACAACTAATGCCTCACCGACTCTTGCTTTCCAGCCTGTTGGAAGTCCTTATATGTTGTGCCTGTCTTTAAGAACTCTGGTGACCCTTCTGACACAACTACCATCCTATCAGTCTCCTTACTTTTCGGTAAAGTATTCGAGGCTTTAATCAACGCCGAAGTGGTTAAGCACCTTACTTCACATAATCTACTCTCAAGCAATATGGTTCCAACTTTGCCCGATCTGCTGCTGACGTGCTCACGGCCATAACCTAATTTGTTTACCACGCACTTAACAATAATGGAGAAGCTCAAGCCGTGGCTCTAGACATCTCTAAAACTTTTGATAGGATTTGGCATGTTGGCCAGTTTCGTAAGCTTCAGGGATCTGACACCCTGAGCTTGTTTCCTGCCGTTCTCTGTATCTTCTCCTCAAACATGTCTCTTTACTGTTGTTCTCAATCCTTAGTAAATCCTTCCGTGCTAGACGCATTCCCGCCTTGCGTATGGTGAATTGCTTTAAAATGTTTTCCTATTCTAGCTGCTATTACGCAATCTTCCCATGTTTCAATCACATCTTTGTATCCTCTAAAGAATACTTTATCGCCGACCTTGAAATAATTGTGTCGCTTTTATTAACCGTTCGTGATTTTCGACTTGGCAATAATTTGTCGAACATCAAATTACCCTTCTGGCAAACATTAATTCCGCGTCGACATGATTGATGGTATCTTGTAGTTAGATGTTAATCGGTAAACACTCAAAAGATTTTGAAGTGCCTCCTCATTTAATTTGTCCAGACTTGCTTTTTTCAACGCTTTTTTTAATGTTCCCACAAACCCTCCTTTTTTCCGTAGGACCTTTTGGGTAATACAGTGGTGTCGTAGTATATTCTATAGAGAAAAACTTTCAAAAGACTTGAAATTCTTTTCCAGTGAATTGTGTTCTATTATCCGATAATATGGTATCTCTTATGCCATATCTCGCAAACAGTTCATGCAAAAATTCTTTGTCACTGAGGATGTAGGATATTTGCATTTGTAAATTTCTGGCCATTTCGTAAAACGTTCCACTAACACTAGATAATATACTCCATCCATAGGACCTGAAAATATATATGCACTCTTGACCACGATCTTTGGCCAACGATCTATCTTTGTGATAGGTAGTTTTGTTGCTAGAGCACAACCTCTACATGATTTTACTGTTTTTCGATATCTTGGTCCATTCCGTCCAATGTACAAAACTTTTCATGAGAGACTTCACGCGTGAAATGCCAGGTTGTCCGGAATGAGAATCATTTAATATATGTTTCTGTATCACCCTCGGTATCACAGTTCTTTGTCCGTACAGTAGAACAGAACTGAATATCGAGCAGAATTCGTGATTCTGTACTTTTTTAGTTTCTTTTAATTAAATTTTAGCAATACAAACGTCCTTTTTGCTTTGTGTTGAATTTCATCCAGTGTAAAAGTTAAGTCCGTACTATGTAGCACAGAATGGTTTTAATTTCCATTTCGCTTTTTAGCGCTGCTATGACCCTGTCTTTCAATGGTTCTGCATTTTTAGGTATTAACCTAGATAATTCATCCGCATGTCCTAAAGTTTTAGACGGTTGGTAATCCATCCTAAAATTATAATTGAATAGGATTATACCCCAGTGCTATAATCAGTTAGTTGTATGGAGAGGCATACCTTTCTTTGAAAAATATATGGCTAAATACGTTTTATGGTCTGTTTGTAACGGAAAATTTCTTTCATGAATATATTTATGGAATTTTCTTATAGCGAATATGATTGCTATATCTTTTTTCTTTGTCTGGCTGTAATTTATCTCTGCCGGTAGAAGTAAGTGAGAAGCATGAAAGAAAGCTTTCATTTTACCATCATCGTATTTGTTTAAAATCAGCGCTCCAATACCGTAATCACTAGAATCTAACGTAGACATATCTCTAATTGCATTTGCCCTCGATGGATCTGGTTTCCTACCATTTTTAGTAATAATTTGTCCTAGATATTTTATTTTTGACAAAAACAGTTCACATTTTCATCAGTAAGCTTTAATTCGTATACTCTTACTTTTTGCCTAATTGTTTTGACAGCCCACCATGTTCTTCAATCAACATAGTCTTAATCAAAGACCAGATACACCACTGTGAAATCACAATCCGCCAGAATGGTATCTATGGCTTGTTGAAAAAATATCTAATGCCACCTTTATACCAAAAGGAAGTCGATGAAATTTATATAAACCTCTGTGCGTATTTATGGTCGTTAATTCAGAACAGTGATTTTCGATCTGAATTAAATATGTTTCAGAGAGATCCAGATTTTTAAATATTTTTCCACTGTTCAACTTCGAAAATTTTCTTCTGAACTTGGAAATGAATAATTGTCTTTTGTGACAACTGTTTAATTCAGTCAAGATATCTGCGTGATCACGAATTTTGTCGTATTTTTTTATACGTCCCCGGCTAGTTCAGCCCATTTTGAATGGTTTATTTTCTTTAATGAACTAATTTTCTCTAGTCTGTCCAACTCTTCATTTACATATTCTAATGCTGTGAATGGTACACTCAGTTTCAGTTAAAATACTGGCGTTGTAACTTTTTTATTTGAAAATTCATCTTGAATTTTGAACACCGACCCAGTTCATTAGGCAGAACATCAGGAAAAGTTATGTTTAATTCTTGTTAAGATTTTCGCTCTGACTTTTTGTTTATTTCTCTGTTATGATAATTTTCAATTTGCGTTATGGCTCAAATATTGTCAATTTTCACAATTCTGCTTCTCTATTTACATTTATGTACTCACAACATTTACTCTGGATTGATCTATAATGGTATGTACAAATGTTCCTGAAATTCTTTGGAGATCTATAAAGATAACACAAAGTTAAAACTGATTTTTTGACAGGAGACTTTCACTCACCTTTCTATTATTACAACTAATAAAAGTACTATTAGTTATAATAATAAAAGTATAAGGTTTATTCATATTGACAGATTAAATAGGAATGATGAAAGTAGGAAGACTTTTTTAAAACAAAATCTTTCACCCTTCAAGAAGTATGAGGCTTTAAATATCTACAGATTCCTTTCTTGATTTTCTGTGAATTTTCATACCTTCTACCAAGTTTGTAATTAAGTTTTTCTTCTCTTTGACTAGTCATAGCTGGGTTGCGAGGAAGCGAAATTCAATGGTATTATTGCAAATTCATCAGTCTAGAACAGAATACGAACTACGCTAACCGATTCAATTTTCAATTTCGTCTACTAAATTTATTAATTATATTTACGCTGATCATATTTTCGTGTAGTTTGAGAAATGAAGGCCGAAAGTCACAAATTTATAGAAGAGGAAAGGAAGGTACTTAAATGGCAGGAAGAAATCATAGCGCAGAATTAAAATAAAAAGAAAATGGGTATAAATAAGCAAATTGAAGAAGCAGGAAATGAAAGGTTGAAAAGAAAGAAGTTGGAAACATAAAGATAAAAACGAGAAGAGGAAAAAGCGGGATATTATCTGTTACTAATGAAAACGATTAAAATTAAGAAACCATGAAACGAAAGAAGAAAAGAAATTCAGAAAAGACAAAATAAAAACAATCAAACAACAGCTTCAAGGCAAATGACATCTGAGAAAAAAAAAAACAAGCAAAAAAACACACACACACAAACAAATTATAACAAAGGAGAAGAATGAGTATAAAGAAGCTGCAACAAAGGCTACACTCATCTCTCTCTTTTTACCTTCAACTTTTACTTCCTATCTCACACGTGCGTGAGTACGTCTGAGGCTATTCACCTACATAGGCTCTAATTTAGTGATGCAAAAAAGCAGAACATTAAAGATTTATGAATAGCCAAACTGAAGTATTTTCTTGGAAATTCATCAGGTGAGCGAGCCCTGAACAAAATAAAACGAAAGTATTTATAGAAAAATCATAGGAAAACTATATTACGGCGGTGGTAAATTGATTGAAGACAAGATGCAAGGTCAGGACCAATGGCACTGCAGATTCTTCCTTGTATTTGATCAATGATTCCCCCCTCTCTCTCTCACACACACACACACACATATATATATATATGCTCAAGTAGATGTTCATACTATTTTCAAGCATCTGACACTTTGTAATATTGATATATTAAAAGTAATATACTGTTCAATTTTATATTGAGCTTTTTATGGCTTCACTGACATGCATCGAACAATCAAACACATAGTGGTCTATATTCTAAACATATTTTTCACATAAACTACATATTAGTTCTGCAATTCTTGCTAATTCCTGGTAAATAACTTTGATCTGGTGCAGCCATTGTTAATAAATACGTGTTTACTTTTAGCCACGCATTGTTCAGCTACTGTTTATCTTACTCGTGATCCTCCTGAAGTAGTTTTGTTTCCAAATGTTTAACTAGTGTTTAAAAATTTAAATTGTTTTTTCCCCTGTATTTGTGGGTTGAATATCTTAATATATTTTATTAACAGTGACTCCCAGCTCTTTAAGAATGCAGTTTCATTTTAAACTTATTTTTTTAATTTTTTTCCTTACAACTTAACAATTTGTAGCAACCAATCTGATGTGCTCTCTAAATGTATTAAAATAAACTGAAAGAAAGTTTGATTACCACAATTACTTCTAGCAATATAAATACAGTCAGCATATGCCTCTGTATAGCACATCTTTATTTTTTTGTAATCAATTTTCTTATTTCAGTGATAGCGGAAATAATATTATTGAATATATGAGTAACTATTGGGTTGCAAAGAGATTAGCCATAATCCGGTTATTGATTTTGCATTATTGTTATGTCATAAATATGCATCATTTTGAAATAGTATTAAACATTTCAGTTCAAATAACTTATCTAAACTCTATTATATACATTCTTGATATCATATATATATATATATATATATATATATATATATATATATATATGTATATATATATATATATATATATATATATATATATCAAGAATGTATGGCATCATGATTAATAGCGGTTTTCTTATAGTTTTCCGCACTTTCCATATTCATACTATGAAAATGATTATCATTATCAATGACTTAATCATTATTCGTATTATAATTAAATCTCATGAAATATTTTATTTTATCAATTGCTTTATTGAAAGTCTTATAAGTTTGGAAAATAAACTTTGACTCGGAAATGAAGGAAATGAAAGAAGAGGATAAAATGTCTGTACATGGAAGCCTATTGTGAGAAAAGTGGCAGGTACTTAAAATGTTTCGAAACTCAAACAAATTAAAACAAAATTAGGAACCTCGTTCAACCAAAGGCTCTTTTTGCCAATAGTTTCCGACTTTATTGGCGTCAAATGTCTTTCACGGCTCGTAAGTTTCCTGACAATGTTTTCGCTTCAGGGGAAATTTAGAATATGAATACTATTCTCAGGTGTTGAATTCAACTTAATATGACATACAGCAGTAGCTTACAGCCCCATTTAAAAGGAATGAAATTAGCAAATAAAACGAGACAGTGTATTTTAATGGACATCAGCACCCAAAAATTATATTGCTGGAAAGATAAAGCAACAAGATAGATGTAGAACAAAAGCAAAATAATTATATAGTAACCGTGAAATAAAGTTTGAAATTCATGAGAATACACTATCGCATATACACCTAAACGATCACTTTTCATACTCATTGTTAGATTTTATTATGTGTGTGATTTGTTTTTAACAATAAAATTCATATCAACCAGCAAATTTTAGTAATAGTGCCAAATTATGTGTGTGATTTGTTTTTAACAATAAAATTCATATCAACCAGCAAATTTTAGTAATAGTGCCAAGTTCAACTTATAATAACGATATTAAATGACATACATAATTTCAATAAATAGTAAAAAATATTTGATTGTTTAATACTTTAGGATGTAAGTAAAATATTATCAGTCATTTATATATAAATACATATATAGTTGTTGATATATTTTTTACAGAGGATATATAAATTTTAATATGACATAACTTCAAAAGACTATATTAAATATAGTGATAGTGATACAACAATGGGAATTGGAAAAACGTTATATAAGTGATGACAGATCAATATTAAAGGAAATTTGAATATTTGTCAAAATAAAATGTTTTATGTCTGTCAAAAAAGAGATTTTAGAAAACTTACATGTGTAAAAACAAGTAAAATAGATGGGTCAAAAATAAATATCTGAAAAGAAAATATAATAAATAGCAAATATGTCAAATATAATGAAAATGAACAGAAACTAACTTCGAAATTTAAGTGTACATAATAAAATTTGGCGAAGGGATATATAAAATCTTATTTCAGTCTATTTTCATAGTGATGAATGTAAAAATATATTGTATGAAGCGAATAACTAGCTGATAAATTGGGTCCTTCTAATGGTGAAGTAACATAAATTGGAAGACATTCAGTAGATGAGATGGAAAAACATTTTGGATTAGTGTTGTTAGTTGGAAAATTATAAGTCGCTTAAACATTAATAATGGTATGGGATGATGGGGCCGATCATTTTACTGAACATAGTAATAAAATTTAAGATTTAATCCGTATAGCCAGCTGGATTTAAAAGTAATCATGCTTAAATACTTTCATGACTCAACAGCTACAATATCCTGTTCTCATTGAGTGTTATATGTAACTTATGGCCTATGGAATTTGTTAAACAGCAAAAATTAAAATTTAGCTTTGAAACGGGAGGCATTTGAGGAATATGGAGCCATCTCTTAATTGTTGTTGTTCCCAGGTCCACCCTGACCAGGGGTGTTAGAAATTATTATGGCCCAAACTATAGGCAAATAGTTAACACCGAAACTAGGATCAAAATATATGAAAGTATAAACATATAAACAAACTAACAAACTAAGCAGGTTTAATATCCGAAGCTAGAAGATTGGCTCAAATATCAATGATAAGATTCTTTTGCGTCAATAGTCCAAAGGATTTTACTGTGTGCTCCTTAAATTAGTATTTAAAATCAACGATTTTACCTCCACTGGATCCCCAAGGAATAATGCGCTTCGAAAATTATTTAGCCATTGACACGTCACGTTCTTCTTTATTATTTTTCTTGAGCTTGTTACCCTTTATATGAAAACAGAATCTTATGATGTTCATCAGCTTGATTATTCATATATTACTTCGTATTTAATATCAACAATTAATTGTTTCTCTTTTTTCACTTCAGTTCCATTCCCATTCTTGGTTCCTCATGAGAAATCCTTCTCTTTCATTTCAGCTATTTTTACTTTCTTATTTATATTTAGATGTTATCACTGGGAGAATAAGTGAGAGTTTCCTCAAACCTCTAGAGTAACCCTTTCTCCTTGACGACGACCACAGCACTTGTGTCTTGGTCAGACTTATTTCTTCGAATGACTTTCATTTTTCCTTGAATAATTTCTACGCATTAACTTTTCAAAATATTACAAATCTGTGGTTTACTAGGATTTAATTTACAACATATCCACTCAGTACGCCATAATTATTAATATTATTATATTTGTCCATCATTTATAATCTATATACAAGTGTTTTAGGGTGTCTACATTATTTTAACGGTTCACAATTTTTACAGTTTCTGAATAATTTTTTCTTTGACATTTGTTCTTCTATTTCCCACTCGATTCCATTGAAACATCACATTCAAATTTTGGCAAAGTTTATTTGTTTAGAGCTGACGTTGACATACTGATTTGTATAGATTGGACTCTCAAATTTTCAAAGTATCTAACATTCATTACATTCAATGACAACTTTAATTTGTGTTCTTACCAATTGTGTGCATTTTCAAAACAATATGATTTGCACACATTCTAGTATATCAAAAATTTATTTTTATATTTAAGAAAAGAGAAAATATTGTTTTTATTTAAAAAAAATCACACTGATAGTCATTACTGGATTTTACTGACGATTAACAGAAAACGTTTGGAGCAAAGACGGAAATAAAACCAAATGACAAAGACAAATGGTTTCTGAATAAATTAATATTTTGAAAATAAATATTTAACATTTTAAAACAACGGGTCATTTTTCCGTCAAAAAATTCTTTATGATCCCTATAAAGGATGTTTGTGCAAAGTTTCTAGAGGAAGTAAGGAGTAAGGAGTAAGAAGAAAAAGACGACAATAGTTTCATGATGGCTTGGCTTAAAAGAAATTCCCTTACTTATTCACACGTCTTCTTGAGCAAGCTACGTGACAACTATACTTTCCTCCTCGCTTGCTCCCTTGCCTCTACTTTCTCACACATACTGACGAAGAAATCACATGTTTTTCATCTTAAACAACTAAAAACAAGGACTGTCAGAAATTTAACATGAAAATGAAAATATCAATTTTGTTATATTTAAACAACTATTCGCCTTTTTATTTGCTGTCGGTTGATTCAAAATCCCAGCAAACTCTTCCCTTCGTTTTTTTTAAAATTTCTTAAAAATTCTAATATTATAATATGAAAAGATTTAAGTATAATTTAAGTATAATTGCTAATGCTTTCACTGTGATTCAGAACACTAAATAAATTCTGCGTACGTAATTTTTCCATATCTATATTAAATTTCAATCTGAATATATCAACCCTAACCCTAATCCTAACCCTTCAATAGGTTTTCATGAATTTGCTTCCGATAAGTTACATTTCCAAGCATGATCCATTTATATTACATTGTGATTTCAACAATACACAACAAATTCTGGAAAGCAACTAATTTATACAGTCCACCCAAGTCTTTTCGCAAAATTTAATTTCTCCCTATCCATTACATTCTTATTTCGCATTACTTTATTATTTATAATAGTAGAAGTATCAAGACAATAGCATCTGCCGACCGACAATTGACAAGGAATCACCTCAATCCCAATGATTTTTTACACAATTCATGGTGATATTTATTTACGGATTACATGATTTTTTTTTCAGATTTCCAAATGTTACACACTATTAATATTTTTAATATAAGTATAATATCCTTCCAATTAGTAGACTTTTGGTGACATAGTGAGGAGAACTCGAAAACTGCCGAGAATTTTGGATACATCATTGACATCATTTTTCCATATTTACAAGTTTTGCGATAAAACTCAAATTTATCTGTTTCGCAATGGAAATGTAACTTTAACAATTGGACACACAAAACATACACGTACATACATACATACATACATACATATATATATATATATATATATTGTATTAATTTAATATTGATGATGATATTAAATGTCTTAACATTGCGTGAAATTTATATACTCACTGCAAAATAATATAAAAGACGATGTTGAAAACTTCCCTGCCAATCACGAATCGCTTCTGAAAAGAAATTGATATTTATTGCTCTGAGATCATCACCTGGGTTGAAACTGGTAAAGCAAAAACTATGTGTAGCTATCCATTACTGAATTTATTTTTTTACTTTGCGTTTAAATGCAACGGTTAACAGTTATGCTTTAGCGTCCATTAGAACGTGTTGGAATTTCATGGTCGAGCACACATATCTAGTTTTAATTTGTTATTTTCATGGTGTAGGATAGTTGTGTTATCAATCAATATTTTTCTATACTGAGAATGTGGATAGAAATGTTGGTGCAAATGTCTCACAATGGATGAATGGTCAGACACGTGTAGTGTAAGACAACTTGAGAATGTAGTTGGCGTATATCCAACATACATTTTTGTTTTTCTGTCAGAAATACAATATATATACCAATATCTCTCCCATAGATCCCAGTAAAAAAGTAAAATGAATTATATATTATACAAAATACAATACAGCCAATTTAATTATTCGCAATAACTCTTCACCACCAACTGTTGTATTATGTAAAACCAACATTATATATCAATTCTAGCGATAAAAAATCAGTAATGGATAGCTACATATAGTTTTTACCTTAACAGTTGTAACTCTGATGATGATCTCGGAAAGTACATGGGAAATGAAAGTGATTTTGACTGTTACAGTGCATTTCTGGCCTCATTCAATCGAAATATACGGAAAAATATTTGTCAGTATGAAGGATTATCATAAAAATAAGAAAACATAATGTCTGTAATGTATTTAATGAGAATATATATATATATATATATATATATATATATATATATATATATATATATATATATATATATATATATCAAAATCAAGGAATACTAGCCACTCATGCTACTCATGTTTCCACTGGTAAGGTTTCTTCAGGCAGTAGAGGTTAATAGTTATTCCCAACGCATTATTTATTTTTACCATTCTTAACAGGGATTTCGTTCGAAGGGGAGCATAAAGCAAAAGTAGCTGGAATGTAAGTGAGGCGAGAGAAAAAGTAATATTAACAAAATTTATACAAAAAATATATTAAAAGATTATAATATATAAAGAATATTAAATATTGAAATGAGGGAAAATTAATATTAATAATAATTAATATTTTTAAACTAATGAGAGAGGCATTGTTAGAGATAATTTAACTGAGGGAAAAATATATTAATAATAAAATTATAATATATCTTACTTATTATAAAACGCAGATTGTGTGTGTGTGTGTCTATTCGTTTATATATGGGATCGTATTTCCTACATTTTTCAACCGATTTCAACAAAACTTCACAGGACTACATAAAATTACCCGGCGGTGGTTCTGACAACGCCAAAATTGGAAAAACACAATTGTTTTTGCACAAAATCAATTTGGAAGCACGGTTAAGGGTATCGCACGCGACCGGAAGTTACTGTCGGCTACTCAAACGTCCGAATGCCGTTAACTTCCGGTGACTCAGCGTTTTTTTTCAGAGAACGATACACAAATAGTAAAACAAATAAAACATAAACATACACAAGTCCTCCTAACTAAAAATAATAACCGGAAACTACTTTAAATACACATGGTGTCCAAATGAAACCCGTGTGTACAGTCAAAATGCCGATGTTAAGTTTTAGTCATCAACCAAAAGATATTGCCAACCGGCTACGATGCTACCGCAGCCAACATAAATACAGCCGATTTCTTGGCTCCGGGGTAGATCGACGTGCTCCCTCTCCTTGGAGGGGTGTACGCGCTTTATTTATTATCTCTCAGTTGCGTCTCTGTCCTTTGACAGAATGCACTCAGGGGCTTCTCTGTCTAAGGACGGAGGGGAAACTGAGAAAATAATACTGAAGAGGTTCCCAGCCCTGGGAAACTGCTCTCCGAGGCTGCGCCCTCCCATTGCACAAGAGGGAGGGATCGGTGCTCGCACCGAGGCCAGCGCAATCGACGGTTGCGGGGACTGAGGGGAATTTTTGTCCCTGCTCAGGTCCCCACATTAATCCGACCTTGTGTCACATCACATTCTCGTGAGGGAATGAATAAATACCAGAGCGACGTGCTTCTCCTCTTACCTTCACCTGGCCGACCCTCCTGGAAAATAAACCTCCACATCTCAAGTGTTAATAAAAGCAAAGCATGTCAGATTTATAAAGATTTCCTATTTGTCCCTTATCCTATCATTCTCTTGCATTCCTATCTATATTTGATCTTAATTCATATATATATATATATATATATATATATATATATATATATATATATATATATATACACACACACAGATGCAAACTATGCCTGGAAGAAAAAAATTAAAATAATTAAGTACAAAAATACAAGCCAGTTATTGAACCAGAGAAATGAAATTATACTTAAATGTCATCATAAAAATAAGCTTATATAGTCTTAAAAATAGACATTTATTTTGCATCAAAACACTGAAAAATATATATTAGGCTTGTAACTATGTAAGTTTATGTCTATGTATGTATGAGTGTATTGTATATGTGTGTATCTCTCTATTATTTTTATTACTATTATTATTACTTTAAATATATTATATATATATTTTTTTATTACTATTAAATTAGGATGATGTTTAAATGAATAACAACATAGATTGCATTTCTTTGATTTTTATTACTAAAGTAGGATCTGTAATGTAATCGGTACTGAATTAGCTTCTTGACTTCAGCTTCTTTCTCACAGACCTGTTGTGGCTTCCCTCTGTCTTTTCTACAAATATTTTCATGGCTACTGCACTGATGAGCATTTTTTCCCTGGTGCCCTGACTACATGAATTTAAGTGGACTACGTGTTTAGCATCTAGATCCCAACTTTTTACTGTGGAAATAGTTAAATGTAACCGCCCTTCTAACAGTTTCTTTCCTCGCAGTTCTCCATATTGGAACTCCATTCCTCTCTCTCGCTTCCCTGATAACTACAATCATCAAAAACCTAAATGCAACATCAGTCACCATGTTTTGTTGCGTTGATACCTGTTCTTTTTTCCTTTCTTCAATCCCTCCTACACCCACTTTTTTCTCTCATTTTCACTCTCCATAACCCCCTTTGTGATAATGTCACTTCTGACTTGCTTGGGGTGAAATGCTTAAAAAAACAACAAAACATTGAATATGAAATAATTAGGGTTCTGACAAGAGCATCTAATAAAATAATTAGGGTACTGAAAATAGCATCTACCACAATCAAAGATAAAGCTCTCCCTACCAACAGCTAAAATAATAAAAAAAAAGTGCTCAATATCTATCTATCTATCTATCTATCTATATATATATATATATATATATATATATATATATATATATATATATGTGTGTGTGAATGTGTGTGTGTGTGTAACGAATGCTCGACCGCAATTTTCGACGGATTTGCACCAAAATTTACATGCACATGTTCTAAGTTAGCGGGAAGGTCAAGACTGACTTTGCATTTCCCAACTCCCATCGATAGTGGAAATAATCGATTTTTTCATGTTTCTACGGCAGTTTTCATGTAGTTTGCGGCCATTTTCTACTGGCGAGAGTGAGAGCCTATAATTGGCTGCCACGAATAGGCAGGAAGATTCTATTGGCCAGCATGAGAGCCAACACTTGACTGACACGAATGTTAACTAGCATGCTAGCATGCAAAAAAATCGATATCTGCATTCGTCACAAGTAGGAAAAATTTAAACCTGCATAGCACTTTACTCCAATTGGCTCATTCGCTTGCTTAAACTCAACGTTGATTCTGATTCCGCAGAATTGGGTTAGGTGTGAAAAAGTATTTGTTGTTAACATTCTTTTTCCATTCGGTTCTTCCAGTTACGAGTCCTTTTTTAAAGCTGATCGTTTTTTGTTTATTTTGTTTAGTTCTATTTTCGTAACAGATTTAATGTTTAATATAGAGCTTAGAAAAATTCGCAGTGTGAGTAAGAAGTAAGGCATGTAGCAACATTAGCATGGTAAAGGGCACTGTTTTAAAATCAAGGAAGGGCAAAAATATTTTAAGTCAAGTGATAGCGATTGCTGTATGAGTCGTACGATTTTTGAATCAAGCACGGGCAACGCCGGGCCATGCTGATAGTCAATAATAACTGAGGAATGTCAAATCAACATTGACATTAATGGTAGAGGGAATATAAAAGTGGAAAATTAAAAAATAAATATTTTAGAAATTAATATTAATAATAATTAATATTTTTAAACTAAGGAGCGAGGCAATATTAAGGGTAATTTAAGGGGCGGAGAAAAATACATTAATGTAATATAATAATACAATATATTAATAATAATGTAACAATAATTTACGGGCGTAACAGCAAAATTGTCCAAATCATGTAACTGCAAAATTGTCCAATTGTCAATTTGAACATTTTATCTTAGAAATAATTAAAGATAACATACTGGAATTCTCCGAGGTTTTTATAAAACTATTGAACTCTACTTTGAACAATAAGATATATAATTTTTCTCCAAGCTTAACAGAAGAATCGTGATGAAATATATTATAAACGAAAATTATAGTCCAGAATGATGATGATATTTCATCATTTTAAAAATTACCTTGTCATTAGTGATGGGAGAAAAGGATATTTCATCATCCTAAAACTCATCACTATAAAAAAAGACGCTTCCATCACAAGAGAGTCAGTAGAGTAGTGTAGACTAAGGTTCCCATAGCAGTAGTCAGTAGTACAATAGACAAGTAGCAGTACAGAAACACACATCAGCCAGCTCTCAGAGAAAATCGATAACAGACGATTTCAAACGCATCATCACAAGCGAAATTCTTGGAAACAAACCAAGTAAGCACTGACTTTTAAACAAAAGAGACACTGAGAACATTTTTACACACATCATACCAATATTATGTAATCCATATCACGAAAAGAAAATACAAGTTCTTGTTATTTACGTCAACACCTGTCTCGATTTATTGTTTATATTATTGTATTACATTTTAACTCATTTCGTTTTCAATATAAAAAGAGAATAGGATACCTCCTCCAATACTAAAAAAAAATAACAACGGGAAAAATAATACATCAAGTCCCAAATTATCTACCCCGTTACATGTTCATCATTAATTAATCATAGCCAAGGATTGGAAGCTCACGAACGGTTGAAATAATAGTCAAATATATAGACATTATTCCAGGATCATTTCCCAATTCATTCAAGACGATCTGTCCTGGAGTAACAAGGTGTCGCACACATTTTACGTACGATTTCATTTTCAAGGCCTTTTTCAATGGTCTTTTGGAATTTCATAGATGAAACTGCTCTTTCAAGTGTCAAAAATCTTATGGATCTTTTCTAATTCATCTCTTTAGCTCTCATTTGAAAGGATGATCCCTCTTCTTGTTGTGACCTCCTGATCCTGATTTCCTCTCTATTGTTCCCTCTTTTTAAACTTATTCACCGTTCTCTTGATGGTTCCTGAATGGACTTTGAAGATGGAAGGCCTGGATGGTCATTTTTACTCTCACCATTGCTCAGTGGGGAATACAGTGGGAATCGCACAAACGTTTTGAATCTGAACTTTTTCGAGCTGAATAACTCAAATTATGTTTTAGTGGTTCTTAAGACAAATAGTACCAAAATAGCTAAACGTTTTATTTGAAAATCCGGAAAACAGAAACTCAATTAGTTTATTGTTTTTTTTTATAAGATATTAAACATTTTGTGGGATGGACAATTATGCAGTAACACGATTCGTAAAATTTTGCAATTACACATCGTATATGCGAGTATGTTTGTGTGTGTATATGTGCGTATATATATATATATATATATATATATATATATATATATATATATATATATATATATATATATATATATATGTGTCTACAGGGTGCGATGAGTAAATTATCGCCATCATAATTTTTTAATTTCCTGCATGTGCGTTGTTCACTTTTTTGATTTTACACTGCACAGTATAGTAGGGTCAGTTGGGCCACCGTCTGTGGGAAAAAAAGCCCCAATGATGCAATTCAATCCGCAAGATATTTGGAAAAGGAATGCTGTCGCGCTTGGCATTTGTGCCGCAAACTCCATTACGTACATTTGAGTGTTTTTTTTTTTGCTTCAATCTGAGGACAGTTCAGAGAATTCGGAAAGAGTTGGATGATATATCTTATCAACATCATGGAGTTTGGAATGATCACTAGTAATTGCAATATTAGGCCTCCATTTGTTATGTTGAAACAAATTATATATAGATGTACAAGTATTTAGTTAGTATTATTAACATCTTACACTGATTAGTTCGTATTATTAATATCTTATGTGGATGCTTTTTATTTAACGGTTGCATATTAATATGCCAAATTAGTTTTGTATTTATAATCTGTTTTTTTTCTCAAAGGGTTAATTTATCTAACAGTTTTTTAAATGGGCCTTTTATTTATGAACTACTAAATTTTGTGTAAGAAGCTGAACGAGCATATAAATAGTTAGCATTTTGTTTAATTACGTTTCTTTCGTATTGGGAAAGTTGAAGGTCTGAATTCTATACAACTTACGAAATAATGTAAATTAAATTAATCGTTCACTGGCGAGTGAACGATTAATTTAATTTTAAAATCAGTATACTTCCTATTTTTTCGCAAAACATAAAAGAATAAATATAGGCTTGTGAGATTTACCGTGATTATCCAATCGAATGTACCAGCGCCAAATTCAAACTCACTGGCGTTTTTTTTTTAATATAAGTCATGACACGAATTCGTCTGCAGATAAATCCTAGAGAATTTCGTTATGGACATGTACCAATGATTACATTATTATTATGAATATTTAGACAAAGCAATATCACGTATGCAAATTAATTACTTAATTGTAATATATATATATATATATATATATATATATATATATATAAAATTTTTTCAAAAATTATAACAAACATGTTATAACATCAGTACACAAATAGCTATTTTGTTTAAACACATCTGATAATCCTTAATACATTTCAACGGAGTGAAGTACAAAATATTAACCCTGCAAGCAAATGTAGAAAAAACACTGAGTGTCCTGTCGAAGGAAAATGCATGTCCAAGAATCTGGTGTATGAAGCAGCAATCTTCCCCGCAGTAAATGTAAACGTAAAGAACATCTACATTGAAATATCTGAGGGAAGTTGGATGCAACGCCTATATAATCACAGGCACTCTTTCACAAAAGATCGCTGAGAAACAAAACTACTTCATCCAGGCAATATTGGGAGTGAATTAACAAAGGTCTCATCCCTTACACTCATGAGAGTGTAATTTCATATATATATATATATATATATATATATATAGGTGGGGTGTGTGGGGGGGTTGTAAGGATATTTGTGTATGGGTGTATTTTTGTTTAAAGTAAATGTAAATATCAGTATATGATATGTGAATTTGTGCACCTCTGTAAGTGAGTAATGGAAGGTGGTGGTATATAGCAATAATTATGCACTTGCTGTGAGTGTGAAAGAATACATGCATATATATATATATATATATATATATATATATATATATATATATGTTGTTATTGTTTTTATGCATAAGTGCGGTTATATGTTTGTTTATATGTATGAGTATGTATGTTTATATGTATATATGTGTATATATGTGGTTACGTATAAATATATATATGGAGATGTATATGTGTGTGTGTGTATATGTCTATTTAAATATGCATATGTTCGTGTTATGGAGTGTGGTTCTTTGTGTCGTTATCTTTTTAATATTGTATTTACATATTGGATTATGACTGGAATTAAGCCATATATGAAATTATTCTGTTCGGGAATATATATATATATATATATATATATATATATATATATATTTAAAGTTATGAAGAATTTGGTAAACCGAATTGGTAAATCCAAGGAGGATGAAATCCTGAGAGCTCAATGTGAAGAACAGAGCTAATATTTAATGAACAACAGACACTTTAAGGTACCATTACAATAATTTATTTCACCAAAATCCTTTTAAAGGATTTTGGATCATCAGGTAACACTTCCAACAATGAAATGAGAGGAAAAATGTGATTAGAAATTGATGGGTAATGTAATTTTTGTAATTAAACAGGGAGGGTGAAGGTGGCGGTTAAAGAGACAATACAAAATATAGTGAGGGTTAAATTTACATCTCTCTTAAATAAGCCTTTAAATTGGGGTAGGAGGAGTGACCTAACCTTGACCTATTTATGTGGTAAAAAAAAAAAAGGAAGTGATATATAGGAATAATGAGGAAAGGAAATAAAGTAAAGGAAAAGAAAAAGAAAAGGGAAAAAAGACAGACGTATCCAAAAGAGTTTTATTGCAAAGAGGGAGGGGGGAGAGGAAGTGAATCGAAAGAGAGAAAAGGGAAAAAAAGACAGACATATTCAAAAAGATTTTTATGGTAAAGAGGGAGGGAGACGGAAGTGAATCGAAAGAAATTGTAATTTTGTTTTAACAAAATTATGTAAAAAGATAGATTACAATGTTTGATAGAAAATTAGGTGTCTAAAAAATTGGAAGATATTAAATTCAGTATTTAATTTTTTAATTAACTAGTTTAGGGATTTAGTACAAGTTAACTACTATTGTAAAAAATATATTTATTTATCGAGAACATATTAAAGAAATATTTAAAATTGCAATAGTACATTTACCCGAAACATTGTGATTCACAATATAGGAAGAAAACTACGGTAACAATGAATTCATCTATCTTAATATCTAAAATAATTTGTGAATGCAATTTTTATTTATTTTTATATTGGTAAGTTTAATTAAGGTTTAGGTTTCATTATTTAATGGTATTAGAGGGTAATATTAAAGATTTTGTTTTTTCTTATATATCTCTCACAAATCTATTTCTATAAATTTATACATACCTACTCACATTAATAAGTACAAATACACACATAGACACACATGTAACAATATACACAAAATATCATTCATCTTCATACATAAATTATATATATATTTCATAATCATAATCTATATTTAAATATTTTAAATTTATTTAGATAAACAAATAAGTTAGTAAACAATTGTTTTAAATGATATGTATAAATATTGAACAATAATGGAGATGCAACTAAAGAAATGTAATTCCCGACTTCATTTAGACTTCAGACAATAGTATTGATGTTCTCAGTTGAAGAAACGAATGGAAACTGTCTTGCTTTTTTTTGATTCACAAAAGATCATATACCAAATATGCATATATTAATAACACATGTTTAAGGATATAACAACACAACAGGCACTTTTCTTTTATGCACTTAATCCATTAATACTTAATATATATTCTCAATATTAGCACTTAATATTGAAATCTAACGAGCTAACTCTTATATTTTATGGATGGGACCGACTTTTTGCATAAATATCACCAGAGATAAATATAAAACTACAAAAAATGGCACAAATTCCAATTAAATGAACTTCCTAGTTTGGAAAATGGTGAGACATCTGTTTTTGTCTCCCATTCATTTTTAGTTCTCCCTGAAAATCCAATATTTATGAAAGTCGACGAGAATGTTAAACCACCTGTGCAATGTCTGTATGATAGGCAGATTTCGCTTGAAATAAAATAGCTGGTCAGTGGAATCTGCATCAGAAAAACGAGGATCTCAGAAATTGAAAAAAACCTTGATTAATCTTACTGCAGTGCGAAAGACGCTTCATCCAATCGCCGTTATCAAATGCTAAATTGATTGGTCTTGTGATTTGAGAAATGAAATTTGTGAAGTCAACCCGGAGCAGCTGGATCAGAAATGATTTGGCCATGGAAAATGCATGTATTAATATATGGGACCAGTTAATATAAATACAGTGAATTCCTTGGATGTGTATCTGTGTGCGCGTGTGTTGAATCGATATACTTATATGATCATGTGATTTACACAAACAGAGACAGGCAAAGGCACACACACACACACATACACACTCACGCACACACGCATATATATATATATATATATATATATATATATATATATATATATATATATATATATATATATATATGTATGAGAAGGGTAGTGAGACATGGATGCATTCAAAGTCGAGAGTGCAAAATTAGCGAGAAAAAATCCTGCTGATTATATATATATATATATATATATATATATATATATATATATATATATATATTAGTAAGTTCATATTGAATTTATTGAGTTTTTCATCCGTAGAATATTACCTCAGCCTAAATTACAGAAACTGTAATTATGTTAACATGTATATACTAAAAAGTATAAATAGAAGGAAAATACACGCATCTTTGCGCGCTAATACTCCTCACCCCGCATATATACATTGGTTTTCTGCCAGGTAAGCTTGTAGATGATTGTTACTGTCATAAGTTTAATACTAACTGCGTGACACACTAGAAATAAACTGTAAAAACAAATCACTGGTGCGTATAATTAAGAACCTGTCCGTGAAAGAGTTAACACTTTGGTTTATGCAGTAAATGTTTAGGTTATTTAGCCAGCTGTACAGATTGTCACATAGACAGGTAAGAAAGGAAACATAAACATATTTGGTTAATATACTCTGGTATAGATGATGAATTTAACATGATCAGAGATATCTTATCGTTTAATAGGTTAATTCTAACACACAAACTCAGCATAAGAAATACCGTTTTCATTTGTAGCTATACTTAATTTGCGTCATATATGTAGACATTTAAACAGCAATTTCGATCAATATCTTCGGATCTATTCAATTTTGATTTCCCTTCATTCTATTATACTAAATGAATCATTTTGCTTTTCGTGTTAGTATTTGTTTTTAATGGTAATACAAATAAAAAAAATGTACGTTCACTCTCTCAGACATGGCAAAGATATACGAAGTTGATTAGTAAATAAGCCGGCAGTTGTGTAAGGTTAGGGATTGTAAGATTTCAAATGAAATGTTAAAGAAGGCGACATTGCAATATAAATATATGTTATGCTTAATGTATATTAAAAAAGATCTTTTAAAAATTTAATAATGAGCGTTTTTATATACGTAAGTAAATGAGAAATTCTATAGTCACCTTGAAGAAGCAAATATACGTGGGTTATTTTTCAGAAGATGAGATTGTAAACTGAATCATACGTTGTATAGTCGTTTTTGTAAAAATATTGACTTAAGAATGATACGTTAAACTATAATTTTCCTATTAAATTTTCGTATGGAAATTTTTTTAATATATAATATTATATGACTAAAACACCAATATAAATTTAAATTCATTATCTCAACAGATGACAAATAACACATCAGTTATCATCCTATATAAGAAACAACAAAATGGTCGAAAACTCTAGAACCGACTATAAAACTATAAAGAATTTCTGTAGCTTTACACCAACGATACATTAATTTGTATGACTACAAGAGAAACTATATAAAAGTTAAACTATTCCTTTCGTTTCGTATTTACTGTCGAACTTCGGTTATTGGTCAAAATCCAACCCGAAAATCGAGGTAATATTCCCATAAGAAATAATATAAATGCAATTAATCCATTCCAAACATTTAAAAATATGAACAAACTATTCATTTTATACAGGATAACTATAGTTTTAAGTGCAGAAAAAAAGGAATAATATAAGTTACAAATAAAGAATTTCAGGAAGTCTTTTACTCTTTGTGCTACTAGAACGTACGTGAGACTAACTGGACACCTCTCTTGAGAAAACTTCTCCAGAGATGTTTGTTGTTTCCACTTAAAAACTTTTTTTAAAATGTGATAAATAATTGACATTAAACATGTTTGCAACACGGCTGGCAATAGCTTTTTAAGGGTTATATTTTTCAACATGACTTTGCAGCTCATTCAATTTTGAGCACATGTTCTTAATCGCTAAAGAAGACACATTTCCTCTCTCTTTTCTTCTTCCGCTTCTGAAGCTATTTCCTCATTTGTTGCTTGCTGCTGTTCCAGCTGAAGGTCCTGGACTTTTCCAGTTGTCAGCTCTTCCTTGTGATTCTTCAGCAACTCATCGACACCATGCCCACGCACATCTAAGCGAAATGAATTCCCCAATGACTTACTTAAAACTTGACAATCATGATGGCTTATTTAACAGCGAAAAAAGCAAACGCTATTTAAAACGATTTTTTTACTAATGCTAGGGTGGATACTCACTTATTCAACCTATACGGCGATGCGATTCTGAAAGAACTAGAAATCCTACGAGGATACAGTATTGATAGCCAACGTCTTAGCAACATGCAGATGTCATAGTGTTCATTTCAGACACAGTAAGAAAGCTACACAAACGCCTACAGATAGTAGTGAAGGAAGACGAGAAGAAAGGATTAAACATCAAATGCAAGAAGACAGAATGCATGGTTGTTAGCAAAAAGATGAGCCAAGTTCGAATTGCAAATCGGAGGTAACAAAATTGCGGAATTTAAATATCTGGGAAGTTTTTTTAACTGAGGACGGAAAGATCGACACTGGGGACCAAAGATGTACTAGGATAGCCAAAGAAGCATTCCAAAAGCTAAGCAGAATACTAAGAAATTGGAAAATTTTGCTAGAATCAAGGAAAATGTAATATATGTCTTCCTGTATGGCAGTGAGTGTTGGACGATCTCATCAAAGATATAGAAGAGACCTGAAGCAACAGAAAGGTGGCTCTCCAGAATGATGTCGAGGATGCCGTGTACCGAACATGTGAGTAGAGGCAAAGTTTTGGAGAAAATGGCAGCAAAAAGGAAAGTATACTTAACATCAGGAAGAGATGGTTGAGGTTTCTAGGTCATATAAGGAGGAAGGGTTGTTTGGGAAATCTGCTACTCACGGGACAGCGAGACAGCAAGAGGGTCAGAGACAAACAACGTATAGCATATTTAATGAGCATGAGTAAATGGATGTTGGAACATGGCTTGGGAGAAATAACAGAACGACAATTGTTATTAAGAGATACAAACGACAGGAAGTTGTGGAAAGCCATTATCGGCTACGTCTTGAAGAGACACGACACATAAAAATGAAGTTGATGCACACTTAGCGAGAAACAAAGGCAGGCCGAGTCAGGCATACACGTGATGCTTTTGCGGGCGCTTGGATTGGGGAGAGTCACGCCGCAACAATGTACAGATTCGTAACGGACGGATTTCACTACTCGATAACCGAGAAGATGTACAATTTACTAGATAACATTTCTCCGGAAAAAAATGAATGATAATCGAATCGTAAGACAAGATGAGCTGGATAAACGAAGTTCCAGTGTATTAATAAATGTGTAAAAGTAAACCTAATGACTTAATAGATTGAGAAAATGAATAATATAGATATGAACACATATAAATATCTTAGTAAGTTTCGTATGTTTGTGGATATATATTCTTCCACACGTGAATATATGTCTACGAATGTGAATGACCATACACATGTATATATGTATGTATGTATAATTATGAATAAGATCACACTTTTTGGAAAAAAAAGTTTGTAGAACGTTATGTAGTATGATCTCGAAAGATCCTTCTAAAAACGGAAAATATAGGTAAAGTAGTCATACACTCACTCATGTCTTCAAATATGGAAATTGTAGAAGTTGTATTTTCTCTGTAAATCTCTGGGTGAGGTGTTATCTTTATTAACACTATTTACATAAAGACTATTTTACTCATATTTGTTTTTATAACAACGCTGCGGTCGTTGTGCGCCGTGGCGATCATCAGGAGCATGTCGATCCGGGAAACCTACACGTAATTTCGAACTGAACATTTCATTTAATCTACGGAGTTTATTATTCACATTCCATTGCCAATATCTAGAGATATCTCAAATTGAAGACGACCACCTTGGTTTTTATGTAGCAGTCAGTAAACCCATCACAGATGCGACAAAATATACAAAATACATTAAATTATTTGAATGAATAGTTTATTTTTATTTGCAATAATGTAGAATAACATATTATGGAATAACGCAAAGCATACGCTTTTCTTTTCAAGATCATGTAGATCCTATCATCTCATGGAATGTTCCTGGCTGTTATTTCTCTAAAAGTTGAGCTCAATCCAGAGGAAACTCAATGTTTCGATTACCTTCTATATATAATTCGTTGCTTTCTACTGGAAAAATATATCCAGCATTTGTAAAATCTTGTTAGATTTTATGACAGCTGCTATCTCATTTACAAATTATAGAGTAGCTGCATAAATCATAGTAAGTGTGTAGATCCAGTGTGATATGGGACGCTACATAGGAGTTTTTTGTTAAATATATATATATATATATATATGTATATATATATATTAAGAAATGGACAAAGTCCGACAATTATTTTAAGACATTTTACTGCTTTTAAACTTCAATCATCCATGAATCTCTCACGTACATTCATATCTGCTCATGGCGTATCAAATATAAACAAATAACGTCACACATTATGAAATAGACAAAGTCCGAAAATTATTTTAAGACATTTCATGACCTTATCTTAACATCATAGATAACATCAAACGAAAGATCTACGCAGACACGAATTCAGAGTCATGAATGCTGTCAAATTTAGGCTTTGTTGAGATGATGTTACACTTGTAAATTTGCATGACATACCGGTTATAAGCAATAAAAAAGGAAAATAAGAAAATGGCGAGAAAATGAAGGAAAATGTCAAAAAGAATATTGAGGAGCACGAAGAAGCGTGCACAGATTTACAATCATTCATTCAGACACGTTTAACTATTTATAGGTTTAAATATAGACATATATATATATATATATATATATACAAATACACATGGATCTTATAACCTCGCTACATGTAAGTGCTGATAAGTTTTCTGTCAGACTACAAAATAGCCCATAAAATGATCAAATGCTTGAACATTTTGGATATATTTGAGAGAGGGGCCAATATGATATCTATTTAGTCGTCCCACGTTAAAGCACTTAGAACATATATAACGGCATATGAGAAAATGCGTTTACATTAGAGAGTTGTCTCTCGAATCTCCAGACCATTCGTACAGAGTGTTGTCTCTCGAATCGCCAGACCATTCGTACATGTGTCTCCGACTATCTCTCCTCAATGCCGTAAGCTATCCCTTCTTCCTCTATCGCTCTCCATCCTCTCAAGACTGTGGGATACTAGATAGCATATCTGACAGCATAGACAAGGCCCTCTCTCTCCACCCGTTTGCTCACATATTTGTGTTTGGTGACTTTAACGCCCATCATACCAAGTGGGAACCCTAAATGCTACTACTGACCGGGCTGGCATTCAAACACTTAAAATCTTCAAAGATTTAAGGCTCACGCAGATAGTTGAATTCCCCACGCGTTTTGCCCTCAACCTGGCAGGTAAGGCCTCCCTTCTCGATCTGTTTTTACCTCCATCACCGAATCTTGTAGCGCCACACAGCTCTGCCCTCTTGGTAACTCCGATCATGCCGTGGTATCTGTCAACATTTCCTTCAACTCCACAAAAGCTTTAAGAACCTCCCATCTACTAACAACGAGCGGATTGGGACTCGTTCCGTGACTTCCTCCGCGATGTCTTCTGGGATGTTGTCTTTACACTCCCGTCCAAGAATGTGCTTCTGAGGTCTCATCCTGGGTTAAAGCTGGAATCGACGCTTTCTTCCCCTCAAGGAAATTTAAGGTCAAGTCGCACTCCTCCCCTTGGTTCTCCGCTGCTTGCTCAGTCGCCATTGCCCATAGGAATCACTTCTATCACATATTTCTTAGCGACATGTCGGACTGCAATAGACGTCTCTTTGCCTGCGCCCGTAACGAGTGTAAGCGTGTCCTCAACGAAGCTAAGTCAATATTTGCTTTCTCGGATGAAGGAAAATATTGCATTTCGCAAATTTGGCTCCAAAGATTATTGGCGGGTCTGCAAGAGTGTCCTGAACTATAGAAAAACCTCCATACCTCCTTTATTCAACCAGTTCGAGGTCTTGACCGCCTCTAACGACAAGGCTGAATGCTTTTGCTCGGAAATTCTCATTTAATTCAACCCCTTTAAAAACATTCCGGTGTACCCATACCAGACTTCCCTCCAAGAACTGAGGCCCTATTGAGCGGGTTACACAAAACCCCATCTTTTCTTACTGGGCATTATCTCCAATTTAGATCCCCACAAGGCTAGTGGTGGAGATGGCATACCAGCCATTGTCTTGAAGAAATGCGCGCCTGAACTTTTGCCCGCCCCCTCTAAACTGTATAACTACTGCCTCAAGGAATCCTGTTTTCCTGACTGCTGGAAGTCCTCATCCATTGTTCCTGTCTTTAAGAACTCTGAAGACCCCTCTGATCCCTCTAATTACCTTCCTATTAGTCTCCCACCCCTCTTCGGCAAAGTATCGAAGCCCTAATCAATGCCGAAGTGGTTAACCACCTTTTTCCCATGATCTGCTCTCAGACAAAATTGGATGGTTTCCGCTTTTTTTCTACAGCTGATGTGCTTACAGCCATCACTGAAACCGTCTACCAAGCCCTTCAAAATAACGGGGAGGCTCGTGCCGTGGCCCTAGACATCTTCAAAGCGTTTGATAGGGTTTGGCATGCCGGACTTTTTCGTAAGCTCCAGGGTTATGGTATTACTGGTCGACTGTTTGATCTAATACAATCATTCCTGTCAAACCGAGAACTGAAGGTCGTTCTCAACGGATTCTCCTCAAGTTCCTATCCCACAAACGCAGGTGTTCCCCAAGGCTCCATCCTTGGCCCCACTCTTTCCCTTATTTTCATCAATGACCTTCCTGACGCCATAGATTCCCAAGTTGGTATCTACGCGGACGACACTACAATTTACTCCTGCCTCAAAAACAAATCTAGTGTCGGCGACAAAACTAACCTGGCCGTGCGTCTTGAAATGGACCTCCAATCGGTTGTTAACTGGGGCAAGAATTGACTGGTCAACTTTAACGCCTCAAAAACTAAACTACTCTCCATTAACCACCATAGAGATCCTTCCCTACCCCCCATTAAAATGTCTGTTAGTCAACTTCCTGAGAGCAACTCCCTGCGTCTGCTCGGTCTCATGTTGACTGCTGACCTGAGATGGAACAAATACATTGAGTCAATTGCTTCTTCCACCGCGAGGAAAGTTGGCTCTCTGTGCCGCGCCAGGAATTTTTTCTCCCCTGAATCGATACTTCAAATATACAAAACAACCATTCGCCCTTGCATGGAGTATTGCTGCCATATATGGTCTGGAGCACCTTCTGCTTATCTCGGAGTTCTTGACAAGATCCAGAGACGGATATGTAATCTAATTGGCCCTGATCTGGCGTCTCGTCTGCAGTTACTCTCTCACAGACGCGCCGTCGCCTCTCAATGTCTTTTCTACAAATACTTTCATGGTAATTGCTCCGATGAGCTGCTTTCACTGGTTCCCAGACTCTATGAATTCAAGCGCCCTACGAGACTGGCATCGCGCTCCCACCCTTACACTATAGAAACTTTTAAATGTAGCCGTCTCTTCTACTCCAATAGCTTCATACCTCGCACCTCTCGCCTGTGGAACACCCTTCCCAATTACTGTTTCCTTGAAAGCTATAATCTCCAACTATTCAAATGTAACGTCAATCGACATCTCCAGTTACCTCGATCTACCAACTATCCTTCTCCTCATCCTTTCTTCTATCACTCCTATCTGCTCTCGCTCCAAATCTTCTGCAACCCCCTGCATCCTACTGGCTTCACGCTTTGCTCGGGGCGTAATGCTTAAAAAATACTTGATTACGAGCTTATATGGCATATTTTTAGCGTTATCCATCCATCTATCTATCTATCTATCTATCTATCTATCTAGTCTTTTTCACACTGCAATCATTTCGCGAATTGACATAATCTCTATCGCTATATTTTTTGTCTATATAAATATATCTATATGTCGCTATATCTATGTCTTTCATTTCCTTTCTCTCTCTCTCTCTCTATATATATATATATATATATATATATTATGCAAATATATATATATATGCAAATATCTAAATATATATATATATATATATATATATATATATATATTTATATCTACATAACAACTTGTATGCTAAGCCTGGAAAATCACTATATATATATATATATATATATATATATATATATATATATATATATATATAAATAAAAAAAATCAACCTATTTATTTAGGTTTCACCTACCGGGTCATCAGGATAATTTTGCTTTACTCATTGTATTGAGCACTTTTAAGCATCAGTTTATGTAACTCTGTCAGTGTTTTTTCTTTTTGGCTAGACATTGCGGTGCTGATCGATTATTTTCAAGCAGTACTGATGTTTTTATGTTTTTGTCGTTTTTATTGAATTTTTTCCCAAATATCAGTCTGTCTAATATTTGTTTTTATTTAGAAATTGGATTATTTATTTTTCAAATATTTTTTTATAGTATAGGTAATAATAATAATAACAATAATAATAATAATAATAATATATATATATATATATATATATATATATATATATATATATATATATATATATATATATATATATATATATATATATATATATAGTTGTTGAGATCAAAAGTATTAATCCGCACTGAATATTTGTATATATTCTGACTGAATTTATTATTTAACTAGATGATTCAGTATTTAGTTTTGGATAATTTGTGAAAATTTTTGAAAGTTTCGATTTATTATATTTATAGTTATATTTTTCTAAAAAGTGGCCAAAATTATTTTAATACTTCCACCTTATGGAAATAATGAAATAATATTGCTTTATGACAATTGTAATATTTTGTCATTTAATACTAACACAATTTGCCATGTAATACTAACACAATTTGAAAATGAAAAAGTATCACCCTGATTCCATAACATGTAATGAAGAAGACAATATGTTAATGCCACGTACTGCAATGACCCAGCCGTTCTACGACTACAGAGAAGACGTCTGAAGTTGACAAGAAGCTCAGAATGAAGGTAATTGATGCATACAAAGTGATTGATATAAAAAAAATCTTTCTAAGCGTTTAAATATACCTAGATCGACAATTCTTAGAATTATCAAGAATTAACGAGATTTATTGTGTTGACAATAAATTAAATTTTGGAAGAAGACGGTCAATTTCTGAGAGAACGGAAAGTAAAATCTTTAGAGATTTCTCGAAGAAAGCTTACCTAAGGACAAAGACATTTTCAATAATTTAATGCCATCAGGATTAAATGTATCGACGAAACTCACTTTCTTTAGGCTAAACACATACATATGCAGATTAACTTATGCTAGACGTCATCTAGAACATGTGTGTAAATATTAGAAATCTGCTTTATAGACAGATGAAACAAAACTAGAATTATTTAGTCACTTGAACTTCCAGTATGTATGGAGGTAAGTGACACAAACCAAAAAAAAAAAATATCCATTCTACACGGTGGTGGGAGTATTCTGCATTGGGGATGTGTTGATGCCTCTGGACCACGATTACTAATGATAGTACAGGGCATCATGGTTAATGAGCAGTATTTGGAGAATATCCAAATACACACACACGCGCGCGCACACACACACACACACATATATATATATATATATATATATATATATATATATATATATAAATATAAATATAGGTATCTATAAAGAATTTCGAAAAAATTCTAATTTTTGATTTTCCAATAATCAAATCAATCTCGAAGGAAAAAAAATTGTTTTTAAAAAAAGAAAGAGCTAGAAACATGAAAGTCTGTCGAAAAAAAATCGCACAGATACAGATTTGAAGCCCAAAGAAAAAACGCCGACACGAGTAAACAACTAACTAAAAAAAAGCTCAATACAACCGTAGAGCAGACCTAGATAAACCTAGTGAGCCAGACAAAACCTACCTAGGTTTCATTGTAAAACATCGTCAGGGAAAGCCAGCTTTCTCTGACGATCCGCTTCCGATATATATATATATATATATATATATATATATATATATATATATATACGCACGTTCTGGGGTTCTCTTGGTCACAATAGAATCTCCCGTCTTCTCTCAGACGGTGTTCGTTAGTTGGTTTTTTATTCGGAGATAAAAATGCATCAACAACGATGATTTCAACTTAAAACATTTTATTAAACATGTCAACGCGTTCATTTATAACTATCCAGTAGGGGTGCTCTCCCCCTCCACTGGGGACCAGTTTCCAGTCAAAGAACACGTCTACATTATACACGTGTAAAAAACAACTCTCTGAAAATCTTTTCCGCTATTTATCATCCCACGCTAGTTCAGCCAATCAAAATCAAATTCCTTTGTCTTGTTCTGTATCTGACCTCAAATGTCAAACTGTGAAAGTCATAGCAAAAATACAGTTGTCTAAGAAATAATAATCTGCTAAACTCTTATTTAAAATATATACGCACACATAGACACACATTTACACACACACACACATATATATATATATACACAAACGCACACACACATATATTTATGTATGTATGATTGAAATATGTATATGAGTCTTACTCAGATTTGTAACGGCACTAAGTAATTGATCTGTGAATTTGAGATGATTAAAGTAAAATAAATAAACATACTATTTCTAGATTATTCAAACAAACATGCTTGAACGAAGATATATTGCTAATATAAAACTAATTAAAACTTCCTCAAATGACTGCAAACCTAGATACATGTATGGAATTATAAAAATGCATAAACTTATCTTTCCTCTCCGTCCTATCATATCTCAAATCCCTACTCCGTGTTATCAATTAACCAAAATCATTAACCAACTCATTGCATCATGCATAAATAATAAATACAGTATTAAATCAACTCACGAAATAATCTTAAAAACATAAAAACCTAATAATTAAACCATAGCTTCACTTGATGTTGAAAGTTTATTTAAACGATTGATATAATTACAAAGAATATCTATAACAATCCATCTCTCCTTCCATTACAAATTAAACCTAACATATTGCGGAAATTACTCTTGGCTTATACTACTGAGGTTCTCTTCGATGACAATCAAAATAATATAATACGCACAACGTGATGGCGTTTCCATGGGTTCAGTTCTAGGACCAACATTTAGTAACTTTTACATGACTAAACTTGAAAATAAGATATTTAAAATCACTAAAAACCTCCATCTTATTAAGATATGTACACGATATCCTCATCTTAGTTAAAATATAGACGAAATAGATGAGCTACAAAAAATAACTTCCAAAAACTCTCCGTCCTCAAGTTAGCATATGAACGTAACAATAGCAACATAATTCCTTTTTGATATATTGATAGACACCAGTAATAATACATTTACTACCTCCCCATATAAAACATAACTAGCATAAACATGTGCATTCTTTACTATAAAAGTGAATATTTTGACTATTATAAAACAGCGATTATACAAAATTTAATAAACCGTGAAAAATTTAACTCTTCCGCAAAAAAATTAAACACGGAATTAAAAAACAAAAAGAAAACAAACTGGCATTGATAATGACTTTCCTAATTAGATTTTTGATGAAAAAATTAGACAAGTGATAACCCAAACATATCAACCTCATATACCGCAATCAAATACACTCTAACTACAAACAAGATGAAAAAAAAATCCAAAATCTCAAAATAACCCGTGAGTACTGTGACGTCACCCCGGGGTCGCTGCGCCAAATGTGACGTCTGCCTGGCCGCGCCCGCCGTGCTGTGCGGGTGGTCCAGCGGACATTTGTCAGTGCATGACCTAATTAATATTATCTCTTAGCACTCTGTCCCGTAGGCCACTCGACCAATTTGAAATTTTCATTATCGCCATTGGTAGACGGCTGTATTTTATTCGGTGCGTCGTCGTAAATTAAATCCAGTATCTTACTTTATTCGCTAATGAAAATAAAATCTTTACCACTTTTACTTGTTAGAAAAAAATAACATTGTTCAGTGTCTTTTCGTGATAGATTCTTATCACCTAATTTAATTCTCGCCTTTTTTTTTTCACGCAACCCTAAATAGTGTCACAGTACTAATATATAACCCACTGCAATAATTCCTTTCCGCAACTAACGTTTTGCAAAGACCAACATTGTATATCCATTTAAATGTCCTCTGCGACATTGTATCGTTGAGAAAAACAAATGTTGGTTTCACAACGACGACATTATCAAGAAGGATTAATTTACACCTGTCAGATTCAAATTCTATTGCACAACATTTAAAAGAAAATCCTTGTCCTCATTCACGTTTTAGAGAAATATTAATTGACAATACAAGTCTACTCCAACATGAAAGTAAAAAGCAAAAAATTCAAATTATTGAGGCGCTTTATCTGAAAATGAAACCAACACTAAAACTAATTATGTGTATATCAACAGTGTTTTAAAATGTCTATAAAAGCAATGTTTTGAAAAAAAAATAAATTAAAATTTGTTTATACCTTGGATGAAGTTATTATGCTTGTATTTACTATTATTATGTTTCTGATGGTGACTGGTAGGATTTTGGGTGTGTTTAAATGAGTTCTAATGGAGCTATATTTGAGTTGGTGTACCGTCAGTCGGCTGGATAGGCATGAAGCCCCAATACTAAAAGAGTAAAAAACAACAGTCAATAAAATTAACTATTAACACGGCCACAATATGCTGACAGTGTTTGGAAAATAAAACATTCCTATAACTCAAGGTACGTACATAACTCTATGACAGCATATCACAGGAAATGTAATAAATCCGAAAATTGCCATTGTTTATTTCAGGTTAGGAATGCAGAGCAGATATGGCAGATCGAGAAAGATCAGCGAAAGCAGTAATTTGAGTTTTACTTAATCGGAAGTTCTCTGTGACTGAACGGCCGTAGCACAACAGGTTAATGGTGGTTCCGTATAGCATGCAAGTTCGATTCAAGCCGAAAAACGTATTTACTACGAAATTTCATGCCGGTGAATGTAATTAATACGGTTTAATTAAAGAACAGAGCTCTAATAAGTGTATTCATAAAAAATAGCTTAGAAACAAAATATATGAAATATTTATCGGATTTAATCAATTCCCTATAACACACACACACACACACACACATATATTTATATATATACATATAGATACGAATACGATATATGTCTATATCTATCTTTATCTCTATCTTTCACTCTCTCTCCATATATATGAATCATTTCTGTATTGCATTATTTTTATCTACTTGTCACTTTTTTTGTATATATTACGATTTATATGTATACATAAGTATTTATATATAACTTGTGTGTATATTAGTGCCTTATTTGTGATGTGTATGTTTTGCGGGGTTTGTCAGGGGGGTGGTATTTTCAATATCGAAGCAAATTTTGACCGTAACAAAATACCTGAAACCTGCAGCCGACGAAGTTGTATTCCAGTTAATAAGCAGATCATGCTCCTTTTTTTTGCGATTTCATATTTTTTTTCATTGCCTTTGATCTCGCAGATCCGAGAATAGTGAATAATCTGTTCGACTCCGTATTTATTTGTGCATTTCTGACAAGCATTTGTTAGAATGTTTCAGCAGTGGATAAGATCAATAAACCTATTTATTTAATTGAACAATTTCATGATTTCGGTGGAAATCCTAAAACTCCGAACTCCATATTTAATCTCTTGTTGTCCCGAGGGAGCTCATTTGAACGTACATTGACGGTTGTATACAGTAACATGAGTAACATGAAGGAATGTGACGCGTTTCGTTATGAAAAACTTCAGACAAACTTGTTAGAACCAAATACTATAGACATACGTAAATCTCTTATTCTCTCTCCCCCCCTCTCTCTCTCTCTATATATATATATATATATATATAGAGAGAGAGAGGGGGGGATATAGACAGATATATAGATAGATATATAATATAAAGACATATATAGATAAATAGGTATAGATTTACAGGATGCTATGGGTAAATTGTAGACATTTGATATTTTTAATGTCGCGCATGCGAGTTGTTTGTTTTTGATTTTGTCTACTGCACCATATTGTCGGGTCAGTCATGCAACCTTTTATACAAAAAAGACCACAATGACGCAATTTACTCCACCAGAAATTTGGAAACGGCATACTGTCGTTGTTGGAATTCGCGCTGGAAGTTCCAATACAGATATTTAAGAGATTTTAGGTATCAATTAGAGGATAGTGCAGAGAATAGACGAATCACTAGTGACGTTTACATCTATTCATCTTCCTATACTCATGCCTCCATTCATCTTCCCCAATAAGGAGACTTACAACAACTGCATTGTTAGTGCTTCCCTGGGTCAAGAAAGTGACTGCTGGAAGAACCTGTATCTGGCAACAGGACTCTGCACCATATCACACCAAAAGGGGGCCCCAATCATAGCTGCCAGACAATGTCTGTTACCACATAACCCCTTATATTTGACCACGTAACTCTTCAGATGCAACACCATTAATTATTATGTATGGGGTACAGTTGAGCGAGAAACTACCAAAATTCCAAAAATGAACTCAAGGCAAGGATTATGGCAGTATTTACCAACTTAAACAAGGAGTCTGTTCAGAAGAGATGCAGGAGATTCTGAAATTGTCTGGGGACCATGGTTGAAAACAATTGCGATTTTATTGAATAAATTTACCTTTAGAATTTCATGATCTTTTGTGTAATTTTGGTAAATATATCTGTTAAAACAAGATGTCAGTGTTATTTTTATTTTTGCGTAATTTAGACGACAATTTTTCCATTGCACGCTATATATATATATATATATATATATGTGTGTGTGTGTGTATGGACATTTTCTCAGAGCTAAACTGTAGAAAAAGACACTATTTATAAAAGTAAAAGACAATTGGAAAACTGTATTATTATTATATCACCTTACCTCACATAATTACTACTCTCTCAAGCAAACTTACACAACTGTGTCAAGAAATCAAAAGAAAATGGTTGAATCCGTCAACACAACAATAAAAATTATTTCTAATCGTTACTACTTGACGTTATTTTCAGTTGACAATATGAATGCAATAGCCTTTTTTAAATTCTTCCAGTTGCTAAGGACATTTTGTTTTGTTGTTAATATAGTTATTTTGTTTTAATAAATTCATTTCGTTTTTACCTTGAAAAAGTTCACATTGGGCGAAATACGTCGGCTAATAATACAGTTTGTTGTCTTTTACCTTTATATATATATATATATATATATATATATATATATATATATATATATATATATATTGGTTTTGGTTAAAGAACAACGGAAATTCATTGGTAAGAATAATTTGCTGAACTTTCTATATTTACGACGATTTTCTACATTTATTTCCGTTTTTTATTTAAGTATAAGTTATCAAATGTTTGAGTACTTTGGCTTTTATAAAGCATTATCGACGTGTTTTGCTTAATGTGTTGAGTTTCATCTTTTTCGAATACTACTTTCCGTTTCACGCGATTGTTCGTATTCTCGCATCGTTTGTTGGCTTATATTTAATGAAATATATTTAGCATTCTTGTTCCTAAATTTTACAACTTTTATTGCACTCTCTGTCTCTGTCTCTCACTTTTCTCTCTCTCTCTCATATATATATATATATATATATATAAAACCATTAGGTGTTCTCTCTGTTCCGTTAACATTCCATTGTGGAGTTAACGCTTTTCTGTCAGAATCAACATTTCCCCACCTCAGTGTCATATATATATATATATATATATATATATATATATATATATAGTCAACATAGAAGTCAACACTTAGAGGCGACAGTCTGTTTTATGCGAGATGCAATCGTCATGCCACGAATGCTGTTATTTTTCTCAGCTATTTATATATATACGGGTCAGTTTTGCATTGTGGGTAGTCTATTTTGGCAGTTATTTTACAGGAAGTCGTTTATTTGTTTATTTATTTATTTGGATTAAATTATTTGCTTGTTTTTTATTTATTTTTTATTTTTATTTTTTTATCTTATATATTTATTTATTTTTTATTTTTATTCTAATTAACTTAATAAATTAATTTTATTAACGTAGTAAAAATTTATTTATATAGCTTATTTAAGACATTTGTTTTAGTTTGGGAAGATAATTAAACCTATTTATTCAATTTTGGGGTTGATTGTTGTAGTTTATTCCAACTATTATTTTGGCGGGGACAATTTTTAATTTGTTTATTACTTCATCTATTTATTTGGATTGATTAGCTTTATTTGTTTTTTTTCTAACGGTTAGTTTATCGGAATCAGTTTGTTACTTTATTTATTTATTTGGATGAATTTAGGTCAATTTATTTTACTTGGTATTATTTATTTGTTATAATGTATATTTTCACTTTTCGGTTTTCGATGTTTAAGTGACGTAGTATTTTTTTTATCGTTATATAACAGTTAAAGCTATTTTTTTCGTCCGATTTTTGGTTTGATTTTTATAGTCTAACTAATATTTTGGCCATGATGGTTTGATAATTTGTATATTATTTACTTTATTTATTTGGGTTCATTGATTTTTTTTTCTTATTTTTTATTCTATTTCGTCTATTCTAACAGGTGTGATTTGGTAATTTGTTTGGGTTAACTTATTTTATTGTCATTTTATTTATATAGATTTTTAAGTAACGTAGTAAAAATTTGTTTTCATGTCTGCATTTTGAGATGAGCTCGGATCTTTTATTTAATAATTTATTTTGGTCTGGGAAAGTAATGAGAGTTATTTTTTCCTTCAAGCAAAGTTTGCAAGTTTTTGATTGGTTGTTGTTGGCTGATGATTTTTTCCTTTTTTTCCAAGATATTTTTCGTGTGATGTGCGTTTTGTTTTTAATTTCCCATATATACTTAGAAAGCAATGTTATGTTCACATATTTACTATTTGTGAAAGATGTTTTGTGTGTATAATTTCTTTGTTTCCAGGGTCCTTCAGCTACTCCTATGTATACTTTTTCTTCATTATCTGGTGAATTTATCATGGCTTGGTATATTACGTTGTTTTGTAAACAATTTCCGTTTAAGGGACATTCGTTCTTTATTCTGCAGTTACACGTGGGTTTAATTTGTTCGTGTGGTTTGTTGGTAATTTTCCTGTTGTGCTTTTTTATTATTTGTGCCATGTTCTCGGTGCAACTGTAGCTGATTTTTTACTGTGTTTTTGTTGAATATTTTGTGTAGGGTGCTTGATTCCGGGAAGTGTTTGTGTAAGAGTTTGAAGAATATTTTTTCTTACCTTTGTTTTTACATTTTTGCTGTACGGTGGGTTGAACCATATGATATTTCTTTTCCTGTTGGCCTTTTCTATGTTCTGTGGTGAGTATGTGAGTGTTGTTGTGAATCCGCTATCTTTTAGGGCTGTTTCGTAGTCTTTCTTAGCTTTGTTAAATATGGATTCATTGGAGGAATTGTCGAAAAGCATGTGGTTAATCGATGTTGATATCTATTTGATTATAGAAAGTGGGTGGTTGGAATATCTGTGTATATAGAATGGTTTATCATTGGGTTTTCTATATGGTTTATATGTGCCTTTTCTTAGGTTGAAGGTAACATCTAGAAAATCTACTTTGTTTAAGCTAGTTTTTATATCTATGTCGAATCCGTTATTTTGAAAAATCTTTATGATTGCTTTTCTAGTTTTGTCTGTTTTTTGTTTGTTACAGTTTCTTAAGATTATGAGACCGTCGTCCCTGTAGAGTCCTGTGTCATTTCTATTATTATTTTGCTTAGTTCGTGTAGTAAGTAAATACCTATGATTTCGCATGTTTCTGCACCGTCAAAGCTTCCCATTGTAGTGTCAAATATCCCATCTTTCTTTATCCATGCTTCTTCATTGCGAAATAGTAATGATTTACGGGAATGCTTAATGATGTCGATTTTGCTTGATTTTATTATTATTTGTTCCTGAGCTAAGTTGATGGCCTTATCTAACATTCGTTCTGTTATGGATGGGTAAAATTCTTTTATGTCTAATTGTAGGAATTGGCAATTTTGTTTGTTATTTATGCTGTGGAACCAGTCAATAGTTTGTGTTTTTCCACTGGTTTACTCCTAACTTCTTCCTAAGTTCAGAATTAATTCTTTCTAGTATTGTTTTACTTATTTTACCTAGTTTGCTTTTGGCTGGGTTTATGAGTCTGCATGCAGGGTTGGTTTTGAAATTTTCTTTGTGGTCTTTTAGTGTGATAAAGGTTTGTACCTTTTTGATACAACTTATTCGGTCATATAGGTCTAATTTTTGGGCGATTGCTTTAGCTTCCTTATTGATATCGTGTTCTATTGTTTTGGGTGCCTTTTTGCATGTTTTCTTTATGTTGTTCTTGATTAATTTATTGTGCGTAGGAGAACTTAGTTTGTATAAATTTATTGTTTTGTCAGCTGCGATAAATACATTTGCTGAATTGTTTATTTTAGTTATATCTTCTTTGTGTTTTTTTAAAATGCATTTTGTTTTTTTTATGGCATTTTATGTTTCTAACTAGATCAGTTAATTCTTCCTCAAAGTCGTCCAATTCTTCTTGTTGCGGGGGGTCATTTTTTGTATTGAAGCTGTATTTTTCCTTGATTGTATTGTTATTGTGATATATATATATATATATATATATATATGTAAACACATTTTGTAGAAATAAAAAGCGGCTCCTCAAATTCGCCATAAACCTCTAAAATATTTTAACGCTGATTATTCCTATCTTTTTGGTAAATCGGAATTGGACGATATTCAAATAATCAATTAGTTAATAAACATATTATGATGTAAATTATAAGAAAATTAATATTATAATTTTTCTTAATTATAACTAATTATAATTGGGTAGTTATAATTAAGAAAAATTATATATGGGTGTGTGTGTGTGTGTGTGTGTGTGTGTGTGTGTGTGTACAATATCACATATTTCTGTTCATAATTTAATTGGGGAAGGGGATGCATTTGGTATCTTCTCTTACCTTTGTACCCTAGGTCTCTGAGCGGTACCATGTTTCTGGCCGAAGGAATTCTGTTGCCCTGACCTCTAGGCGGATGAGACACGTACACTCGGAATGTCACGCATGAATCTTTCCTAATTTATTCGTCTTCTTATTAAGGGTGCTGCTGGTAAACTTTCTGGATTTTGGCGTTAGTCAAAATAGTCAAAGATTCGAGTCTTCGCGTAAATTCGAAACTTCGAGTAAATTCGAAGGTTATCCTATCAGCAGTTGTATAATACATTATTATTGTACTGCTATTTGTGAATGGGGTTTGGACCGTACCGCTCGATGCCATAATGATGAGTACTTTTCCGGTAGTATCCCCGGGCCAGTCAGCCCAGTTCATTTATGCGTGCATCTCCAATGAGTGTCTGTTTCACTGCCTATTAGTTATTCACCAAACTAACCAAAGCAAACACGAAAGCAATCAAATTGAAAATGAAACTAGCAAACCCATCCTCGCCATTTTATAAAAAAATACGACCAGCTAAATCGCCACGGTCACGGACACGGTGCCTAAATGAAAGCCAGATTTCCGTGAGGCAGGGTCATAAAAATCGTTTTGCGTGGAAAGAACCATAATGCACCATTCCTGGTTGCTCTGTATTGTCTTCAGGATGAAGTATCTGTAATCTTCGGTCGGATATCAGAGAGGATTGACAATATCCTTATCGAATATCCCTCGGCCAGTTTTCACATATGCGACGACTTCAATGTTCACTACAAAGAGTGGTTAGTCCACTCTAACAAAACTGATTAGGAAGGTCGATATTACAGAGATTTCTCCATAGGCTATAAACTAACCCAGATTATTGAAGAATCTCACGCCGAATCCCGGATGCGACGGGATAGCAAGCGAAACTTCTTGATATTTTTCTAGCATGCTGCCCTAACAAATTCTCAGCAGAGGTTTTATCCCCCGCCCAATTGACACGTTAAACCATTCCTTAGACTGTGTCCAGATTGACTCCAAACCAATGACATTTTCTTATTTGCCATTTTTCGCTACGCGCAGGCAAACTGGGACAGTTTTGAGTTCTATATGACAGATGCCCCTCCCCAAACCATGGACAATTGATGCCCCCTACCAGTATAGACGCATTAGTCTCCTCAGTATTATCGTTAAGCTTTTTGAGGCAACAACATGGTCGTTGAGCATCTAGATAGGAACAACCTTTTGCACGACGAGAGGTATGGGTTTCAATCAGTCCGATCCACTGCTGACGTCTTAATTACCATTACACACAGAATTATTGAAGCCCTTGACGACACACAAACAGCACGGACTTTAGTATTAGACATTTCGAACGGTTTCGACAATATGTGACACAAAGGTTTGCTACGCAAACTCTTCAGATATGAAATCACCGGAAGAGTTTTCTCTATTATAAAATCCGGCCAGTCCTTCGATCCCTTGGCGGTCAACGCAGGCGTCTCCCAGGGGTCACTTCTCAGACCAACCCTCTTTCTGATATACATAAATTATCTACCTGACAATATACTCCGATCAATTGTAAATAACTATGACGATGATACGACTATATACGGGCATACCTCTAAAACTTTAAAGTTGGTTACATTCAATGTCTCTGAAACCAAATTGGTTAGATTCCATCACCGCCGATCAAACTACCACCAGTGACGATGAACAGATGTCCCCTCGAGGAGGCCCCGTGCTTTGAGTAGATATTGGCCCTCGCATCAAACTTCAAATAGAACTGCTATATACGATCAATCGCAAAAGATGCAGGTAAAATGATTGGTTCCCTGTTCCCCACTCTCAGTAAGTAACTGGGACCTCATACTACCCTCTAATATTATAAGAGCCAGATAAGGCTGAAAATAGAATACTGTTGCCATTTAATCCTGTCTCAATAGCAAATCCGACAGAACTGTTACAGTTAAACTGGCCGCTGCTCTTGAAAAGAACCTATAATCAGTGGTTAACTGGGACAGGAAATGTATCTTAATTTTAATGTCTCCAAAACGAAACTGCTCTCATTTAACCACCATAGAGAAACAGTCCTGTCCACCATCAGCATGGCTGATACTAGACTTATGGAGGGCAACACACTGCGCATTCTTGGCCTCACGTTTTCAACTGACTTCAAGTGAAACACCTACATCGAATCCATAGCTCCATCTACTGCAAGGAAAGTTGGGTCACTGTGTTGTGCCAGAAGATTTTTTCGTCAGATTCCATCTTGCACATTTACAAATATACTATTCGTCTGTGCATGAATAATGCTGCCATATTTGGTCAGGTACTCCTGCTACTCATCTCGAGGTTCTGCTCTGTAATCGATCCTGACTTGGTGTCTCGACTTTAGTCGCTTTCTCAACGACGTGACGTGGCTTCCCTTTGTCTTTTCTACAAATATTTTCATGGCTAATGCTCTGACGAGCTTATTCCCCTGATGCCCGGATTTTGTGTGTTTAAGCGTGCTAATAGATTGATATTTAGGTCTCACTCTTTTACTGTTGAATTATGTAAATAGAGCCGCAACTTCTACTCCAACAGTTTATTTTCTCGCACTTCTCACCTGTGGAAATCGTTTGTTTCATTGCTTTCCTGATAACTAAATTTTTCAAAAATGTAACAACGTCAATCACTATCTTCTTGAAACCCGTTCAGCTTTTTATCCTTTCTTATACACAGTCTTTTCTCTCACCTTCACTCTCTGTAACCCTCTGCTTACTAGTGTAATTCCTGCCTTGCTTGGAGTGAAATAGTTAATAAAAAAATAATTAAGCGGGAGCTGCTCATTTCTCACTTTCCAACCTTGATAGAGTTCAAAATCATTTGTGAGCCTTTGTTAGAAATTAATTATTTTCCATCCTCGACTCTTTCTCTCTCTTTCACTCTCTCTCCCTCTCTCTCACACACACATGTCTCTCATTACTCTGTGTCTACTTCCATGGAAAGTGCTCGGATGAACTACATTTCTTGGTTCCGCCCGTTCTAACCTTCACGGCTAGGACCCGCCATGTCACTTACATAATAGCAAACTACCCACACACCTTCGTATTCCATCAGCGAGAAGTAGGTTCCACTCAAACAAATCATTGCTCTGTAGAACAGAATCTCAAGAGGATGTTTCTCATACCATTTACCTACCTACTATTTTAAATTGTTCATGCCTAGAGTTAAACGTTATCTTTCCCTATCCCTATTCATACAGACTACTTATTAGCGTAACCCTCTACCTCGAGTGGTCCCCGAGTCGTGTACAGAGTGAAGGATTTTAATGTACATAAACTTCAACCCAGTATTTATCGAGCTATTCTGTTATTTGACAGGTGAAGACTGCGGCTTGTGAATCTTGGGGCAGTATTTGTCTCTGCAATTTTAAGTGCAGAGACAAATACTGCCCCAAGATTTTAACTCCATAAATCAAATAGCTATTTACAACATTTTTGTTTTCGTGAGGTAAGATTTGATGCAAAGAAAATCCTCGAGACAATGTCGAATAACATTGGAATTTCAAATACGTCTGAAATTTGTTGGAGCCTTTACAGAATTGATTGTCTAAACAATAAAATTACTATATGCTTTAGAATAAAGACACTTACAGACAAGCTGGACGATAGTCCGATTATCGATAGTTTTGAATTTGTATCATTTAAGTAGATAAATTGCTTACATGAAAGTGGGGAAAATGTTTGAAAGTGGGTAAAATCATTTCGTTCTCATTTTGTTTTTCAATGGTCTTTCGTAAAAAGGGAAAACAATCCTTTATCTCTTATTTAACTTTTATATTTGTTTTCGTAAACAAATTCTATAAGAAAATACGATCAAATACGGACAATAAAAAAAAAAAAAACTCTTTGTCACTTTCCGTCTCGCGAGTATGCGCACATTCAGCTATGGGTTAAACCGGAGGGCAGACTGAGTTCTACAGCCTTGGTTGGCAACTAGTCTAAGGTCAATACTGAATTAAAACCTACATCTGATTTTATCAACAGTCAATGTGAACAGTCTTTTCACTGGATTATAGTAGTTGATGTTCAGGGAGTGGTATTCATGAGGCACCAATCACTATAATTTGTTACAGGTAGATTACTACATGCAGGAATGTGGTCATGCCCGAAATCGAGTAGAAAACACTTATAATATATATACTGAAATCTGATAGCACGATGTAAACCCCCTGCTTAAAACGATGGCTTCAAACAAAGAACATTGCTGAAACTGTTTATTTTCTAGTATACAAATATGTAAAATATCGAGCGTAGCACGGAAACACTGAATAACTTTATAGATGAACAGACTGCGCAAAATGTTCTAATTTGGCGAATACTTGGTTAGAGTTTGGGGCTTGGAATATCTGAGGATTACTATTTAGGATTGTTACATTCTGCCTTTTTTTCTGATTCTTCCGTTTTGTGATCTTTGTATCTTTTATTTAATATACAATCAGTAATGTTTAGCCTTCTTGTCAGGAAAAAATAGTAAAGGACGGTTTTTCTGTTGACACCGCTATTACTTTAAACCAACGAGACTCCCTCTGCCATGTTTTACAAGATTATAAAAATATGTGAACCAAGTATAATACGAGATTTATTATTTTCCATTTTATAAAGATTTATTAATTATCATTTTATAAAGAAATAAATTTGAAAAAAAATATTGAAAAATTTATAAAGCTCTACAAAATTTGTAACGAATTGTTTGGCAAAACATCGAATTGACAATCGACTCGAACTTTATAAAATGATAAATAATAAAGATTTCTTAATAGTTGGTTATACATTTTATAATTTAATATTCTTTTAATAAATTTATAAATAATAAAATTGTTTTCATATTTATTTCTTTATAAATTTGCAAATGATAAACATTGTATTAGTTTGTTCGCATTTTAAGAATGTTATAAATATAAAATTATTCATCTAAATAAACAATCCAGTAGTGTTTAATATTTTTATCATAAATTTTCAAAGAATAAAGAAAATGTATAAATTTACTTCATATGTTTGGGCTTTATTAAAATACTAATCATCGCTTTTAAAAATAAGTAAAATTCGTGCAAAATGATCTTGGGTACGTGGCATAGCGGGCCGCAGTTGTAAATGTCAGGGTTGGGAGAACAAAGGAATGTAGATCGTCAGGACAGTTGCTAGGGAAATAGCGAAAGAGGACCGAGTATCAAGAATTTCTGTCGTTACCGTAAACATTAGCCTATTACTACGCATATAAGGCTAAGGAGATATTACAAATTCATTTATTTTAAGGTCTTATATAATGTCAAATAAATTATTTTTGTTACGCTCAGAGCTCAGATATATTAAGCTTATAGATTATAGTATTACTCTACAAATTACTGATATTAAATAACAAATTCTAGTAGCATAAAAACGAATCGATAATCGTAGCTTTATTTTAGTTTCGACCGTTCGAACTAGATATTAGCAGGCAAGATGTAAGCTTAAATTTCCCGCTAACATTACCGCTTCTCTGATACTAAATCTCCGGCTAATTTTTTCCAATTCTTTAAAATAAACATTTCTGTAATCACGGGAAACATTGATAAACAGATTTGTTTCATTTTATACATATTTGTTTCATTTTTTTTTATATTTTCAGCATCCGACCTGCAATTTGCGCACGATTAAATCCCTAAATTAAATGCGCATATCTTTAATTTCAAGGAAACATTACTATAAGAACAGGTACAACGAGAAAACGTTTTCACGGCTCAAAATGTGTAAAGAGAAGTTATAAATAAATAAATAATAATTATTATTCATGTATGATAAGCATTTACCTATATATTTACAACTGCACTGATATATGTAAATATTTCCAACTAGCCATTATCATCTGTAGAAAAATAACAGTTATGAAATTATGCTTAGAGGATAACCATTTCACCAAAAGAAACTATGATATTTACATTTGGGTATAATTTTCAGTTAAATACATTAGTGTTTCGTTGATTTTTTACTGTCGTATGGAGAAATAAAAATAAGTATGAACGAAAGGAAGAAAACGTAAATGACAAAACTGGCTTGAAGATATTATAAATTAAATACTTCTTTATCTAGAGGGATTCAATAAAGATATTGGACAGGGAAGATACTAAAAGACATAGAAGAAGGAAAGAGAAAACATTAAACAAGTTTTGAGAGACTTTTAAGAAGATGAAAATGATGCAGTGGATGAAGTGTCAGAAACGCTGTAAAATAAGAAAAATTTGAAACGATCAAATATGCAAGAAAGAACAGAGACCTTTCAGTTTGTGAGATTCTTTTGGAATATAAAAAACTGACGATTTCAGGAGAAAAAGTTTTCATCATCAAAATTTTTCTAATGATTTCCTGTTAAACTAGTATAACATTAATAATTACCGAATTAATACTGTCGAGTCCATTCAGCCCATCTGGCGATCATGGACCTTCACAATTTCCTGTCCTTTGTAGCTATTAATAATTTCTGTTTTTTTGTTATCTCTCTTAGACACTGTCCCGCCATCCATTTACTCAAGCTTTCATGGTAGGCTATACGTTGTTTTCCTTTGTCCATCTGCGGCTTCAATCTGTGCTGAGACTATCAAATTTCCCAAGTTCTCTTTCTGCATTATGTTCCATAGAAATTCCAATTGTTTTTTGCTGATGTTAAGTAAAACTTTTCTTGTTCTTTCCATTTTTCTCTGAAACAAAGTCGTTGCTCACATGTTCAGTTCAGCATCCTTCTGTAGAACCAAATTTCTATCGCTTTCCGTTTCGTCTGTATCTGTAAGCATTCACTGTCGTCCAGGTGACTGGTATTACGTAATAGATCAGTACTCTTTTCTTTGTCTCTAACGAAATATATAATTAAAAAAGCAACGGCATTATTGTTAAAATGATTGTTGCCAGGTATGCAAGGATACCATTAGACGAAATCGTAGGGATAAATGTTCATTTTGACTCCATTAGTGTCTATTTGAAGATGAAAAAAAATCATGTGAGTTTATTTATGCAAAAAGCTAGACATTACTAAGGTGTGGGCGGACCGCTAAATACACGTAGAAGGAAGTTAAAAAAAAAGTATGAGTGAACATTTATGCCTGTAGGTATTTTCTTCCCCTTTTATACACACACACACACACACACACACACACACACACATATATATATATATATATATATATATATATATATATATATATATAGGAAGAAAGGCCTCTTTTATGAATCCAGGTGGCGAATCTTATTCCAAATATAAAGCTTTACAATTCGCTAAATGAACATTCTAATAAGATAAATATTGTTAAATTCTTACGTTTTAAATTCTCAAAAAATGAGAATGTATAAATCCACCTTAAATTCCCAAAATAGGTTTTTAAATAAAAAATCCCGAGTGAGCATGAACTAATAGCAGTGTCAAGTGAATAATTTTTCTTTTGACATCCCATTTACTTTTTTTCTTTTTTTTTATACGCATGTTAAACTTTGCGAGTATTGTTATAAAAATAAGTTAAATAAGAAGAGGTTTCAATATAATTATTAGTAGTGTTCGTCTTGAAATTGTGCATGATTCGTATTATGCCAATGATCGGTCAACAACGTGTAGCGCTAGTATTACAGATTATCATATAAGAGATCTTCAGTCTTTTAAGTTTTTCTTTTCGTGATATTTTTATTTTATTAATATGAACTGTATTGATATCTGACACCCATATTTTATGATAAGTCTGAATGTTCGGCATATGATGGAAGACAGTCGCTGGTATTTTAAAATATTTTGATCTATATTAACTCAGGAACCCCAGTTTATCTAGTTTTGCCTGATCAGCTACCTTTTCATAAATAGTTGAACACCTCTAAGAATTGAACGCGCTACAGTAGGATTATTTTCTTGTCAATGTTATTACTAGCTAAGATGTAAGATTAACATAAGCATATAATGTAACAGCACAAATATTAAATGGGTAATATATTATCTGCAGAAAAAAAAATATTTATATATATATTTCCGTTTCTGTAATATATTCTGTTGAGGGGTTCTCTCCTTTTTACACAAATGGACTCACCCAGTATATACATATACTACTGCTACATGAAGACCCGAGAGTAAGGTGAGAGCAAGATAGACCGAAGAGGAAGAGTGAGAGTAAGGTAACAGACAGACAGAACGAACGTGGCGTTTGTTATTTATTGGTACCGGATTTCATCCTGGAATCCACAACAACTTGGCGACGAGGATATCGAACTCACACGGGAAGAACAAAAAAGACAAAATTCTCCCTCGTCAACTTGGCAACGAAGAAATTCGAACTCACACCGGAGGAGAACAAAGAAAAATTCTCCCTTGCCAATCACAACTAGGTGACGAGGAATTAGGACCTACACGGAATGAAAAAATTTCTCTCTTCTCACCACAACAGCTTGGGCGACAAGAATTTGCACTTCTCGGTAACTCAAAAGAGAAAATTGCTGTTTTTGCCAGTATCCACAACAACTGAGTAACAAAGAGTTACGAGGATTAAAATACGGAAAATCGAGTTTTCCGTAAGACTTTTATCATGGAGGATTTTAAAAGTATTTTAGTAGAACTTGTAAAATACCAAAATGAACAGCAAATACAACTTCAAGAAAGGATGGAAAAAATATTCCTACAAACGCAGAAGGAAAATCATGAAAGACAAATGCAAAATGAAGAAAGACAATTACAACTCCAGGAGCTCATTGTAAAAGTAGCGAGTAATACACAACAAAATATTGAAAAAGAGGCGACTTTTTCCCAAGACGCAGTATGGAACACGATAGAAACATTCAAATATTCCCTAGAAGAGGATGAAAATTTCGGGCACTTTTTTAGACGTCATGAAGACATCTTCAACATCGATTGTCAAAACTGGACGGAAGCAAAGAAGCTACGACTATTACTCAGGAAATTAGGAACGGATGAATACACAAAATTTGCGGATTATATTTTGCCAAAAAAGACAAATGATTTAACGTTTGATGAAGCAGTTACATGCCTGACGGAGCTTTTCAGCCCGAAAACGTCACTTTTTCACAAAACGTGGAAATGTCTTAACCTCGTAAAGGATGAAAATGAGGACTATTCCACGTTCGCCACAATCGTGAATAAACAATGCGACGACTTCAAGTTGGCAGAATTAACCCCGGACAATTTCAAGTGTCTTATTTTTGTACAAGGGTTAGTCTCAGCAAAGGATATTGAAATGCGCAAAAGAATGCTTTCAAAACTGCAAAATGAAACTGGATTAACACTACAAAAACTATCGGAAGACTGCCAAAAATGTCTGAGTATAAAGAAAGACTCGAAGGCTATTGATGAGTCTGGAGTATCACATATACGTAAGTTAAACAAAAGTTTACGTTTTTCACCCTCCCCGGAAAGAAAACAAAAATTCTATAATAATGAAAAAAAGATTTTCTCCCTCCCCGGAAAGAAAACAAAAATTCTGTAAAAATGAAAAAAGTACAACGTACAGGGCAAATAATGACGAAAATCAAAGTAAATATAAGCCCCCCCATCTGCATATTATCGATGTGGAGAACTACACTGGAATAAGGGTTGTCGTTTTAAATATAAAAACTGTCTTGCGTGTGGAAAAATGGGTCAAAAGGCATACCAATGTAACAACAGAAAATCTACTAGTAGGATAAGAGCTACTAGAATGCATGACGAAGACAATACTAACATAAGGAAATATGTGGAACTTGAAACCTTAAATAAAAAGATAAAATTGCAACTAGATTCAGGTTCAGATCTGACGATAATTAACCTACAAACATGGAGAAAGCTTAATAGACCAACAATGTTACATACACAGAAAATTGCAAAGTCTGTTACAGGAAAGCGTATAAAATTCGAAGGAGAAGTAATCCTAAATGTAAAATTTCACGGGAAACAAGAAAACTCAAAATATTCGTAATGAAAGATACAGAAAATCTGGTGGGCACAGACTGGATGCAAAGGTTCGACGTATGGGCTTTAACTATCAGCTCTTTTTTAAAAAGATAAAGTGCGAACCATCAGAAGCGACAAAGTTAAATGAAGAATTACATAATCAATTTCCCGAGGTATTTTCGAGCGGGTTTGGATGATGCAACATGTTTGCAGCCAGAATTGAATTAAAAGTAAATGTCCAACCAATATTTAAAAAGAAGCGGAACGTGCCGTTTGCTACCATAGAGAAAATCGACAAAGAATTAGAGAGACTTGAAAAAACTGGGATCCTTTCAAAAATTGAGGTCAGTAAATGGGCGGCACCAATAGTATATGTAAAAATAAAAAATCCGTAGAAATCCGTGTTTGCGCAGATTTTTCGACTGGGCTAAATAAGGATATAAAAGATCATCATTACCCATTACCAAGCCCAGAGGAAATATTTACCAAACTTAACGACGGTAAGGTATTTTCCAAAATAAGCGAGGCTTATTTATAGATTCCAGTAGAAGAAGACAGTACAAAAATTCTATGTATGAATATGCACAAAGGACTGTACAAATTCAACAGATTACCATTTGATGTAAAGGTAGTACCGGCAATTTTTCAACAAACGATGGATACAATGCTCACTGGCCAGAACTTTGCCACCGCTTACTTTCTGACATTCTAATTAAAAGCGACAATGTTGATATCACGCATCGCACATAAAGGAAGTTTTTAAAAGACTTCAAGATTTTGGGTTTAAAGTAAAAGAAAAAAAATGTGATTTTTTCCTAAATGAAATCAAATACTTAGGCCATATAATTAATGAGAGTGGTAGGAAACCAGACCCAGAGAGGGCATCTGCAATTAAAAATATGCCTGAGCTAAAAAGTGTCGCAGAATTGCAAAGTTTCCTGGGTCTAGCAAACTACTACGGGGAATTCATTGAAAAAAATGCTAAAAAGTCAAACGAAAGGGTACCGGCATAATCAGTACGAGAAACAGTTAATGATATTAACCAGGTGACAAAAATGAAGCACGGAGATTTAGGATCCAAGTTCGGAATTTTCGAACACGCCTGTGTTCTTCAACGGATGCGAAAAATAAACAGAGGTCCGGTGGCGACATTGGTTTTTGAGGTTGGGTAGGCACCGGCTTGATTTTCGCGGTACGAAACCTTTTCCGAAAATAACCTTAGATTTATAAATTTTGATTGGTGGTGTAGCGATCATCATCGCCATTACACACATACATACAGACCATACGGCAAGCATCCATTGGCTAATCTCCTCAAAACTAGCTTGCTGATTAGTCAATTCCGACCAATCGAATTGCCGGCACGCGAGGAATAATTTTCCCGCGAACAAGCTTCGGAGCTTGTCACGTGTGACACAGCCTTATATAAACAAAACACGAATATGCCTATCTTGTGTTTCTCTTCATTCATCTCTCTCCTTGATGCCAAGATGTAGTCTTCAAGAGCTCCCGTCTTAACCGTGCGGTCAAACGTTAAAGATCATTGCCAACAACTCTTACCGACTTTCTCGCAAGTCGTCAGTAGAGTCCAGCTATTACGCCTGTCTACACAAATTCACGACTTTACTCACAACGCACACACAGACATATATTTTTGTATCACATTACGCATTCTTACTCTCTGTGACTATGCCAAGTTCATGAACCAGGACTCTCTTACTTACTCAAAACAATACACTTCTTAATTAACTGTATTCTATTCTAAGACCAGACTCTATTCAACATAGAATCCTGAACATTCTTATTCAAGAGAAATTCTTTTGAACATTCAATCTTAATCAGAATACAGTTGAAGGGAAGCAACCTTTTCTCCCTTAATTACGACACACCATTGCATAATTGTTTTGTTTGTTATTGTTTCAATATATATTTTATTGTTGATGCACAATTGGAGTCTCGTTGTTTTTTCCTTGAATCATTAAATGTATAACAGATAAATGCTCTCAGAACACGCAATTACAATTGATAACCTTAGCGCATAAACCCAACCAGCATTTACAGTGGTGGGTGGAAGGGGAGTAAAGTGTTGAACATAGACGAAAAATTCTTTGTAGGACCGAAATTGGCAATAAAAAGAAAATGAAAGAGAGAGAAAAAAAAAAAAGAAATAGCTATTTTTAGCTATTTCTTTTTTTTTTTTTTTTTTCGGGGTGGATAGAGAACTCTTTTACGAAAATCATTAAATCATTGTTAGCAAATTGGGGGTGCGTTTTTTTTTTTCTCGGGGTGGATAGAGAACTCTTTTACGAAAATCATTAAATCATTGTTAGCAAATTGGGGGTGCGTAAATAATTTTGAGTAAAAAAATATCAAACATAATGTGAAAAGGGGAAAATATACAAAAATAGATGTGTTGTGTATCGAGATAGGATCAGAATGTAAAAATACAATAAAAATAAAATAAGAGAAAAAAAGAGGGTAAAAATATTACAAAAAATAGGGGATAAGGAATTCTTTTGGAAAATCATTGTCAGAAAATGGGGAGTGGGTGAGAAAAAATAAGTTGAAATAAAAATGTAACAAAATACTAATAATAATGAAAATTTTTAAAAAAGCGGGGAATAAAACTATTTTGAAATAAAGGTGTTGTATGGAAATTCTCAGTGATTTACCCTTATGTCTGTGGAAGGTTTCACATTTGCCAGTTACACCACGTGGGAAAAAGCAATCTTCACATACATACATACAGATCATTCATTGGTTAATCTTCTCAAAACTAGCCCGCCGATTGGTCAATTCCGACCAATCAGATATCCTGCACTCGAGGAATGAAATTTGCGCTCACTACAGTTGAGCCAATAACGTGATAACCAGCCTTATATAAACAAAACACGAGTAAGCACTCTCTCTTGCGCCTCATTCTTGCTGCCAAAATGTAACCTTCAAGAGCGCCCGTCTTAAACATGCGGTCAGACGTTAAAGATCATTACCAACATTCACGCAAGCACGAACTCTAAACTTTCTCAAGAACTCTATCTACAAACTTCTAAGACAAGTGATAATATTCACTACTAAAATAGAAATTTAATCAACAACCAGATAAAAACAAACCAGTCCAAGGTGAACAACTGAAAACGCAGGACATTTATTTCCTACTTTAATCACGCACACAAACTACATTTATTTCTGCATTACTGACATTTTCCATCACACACAATTTCAATCACAAGTTCACTATATGTATATAAGTTGTATATAAATGTCTGTCGTTATTTTGAAACCTAAAGTACCGTTGCTTCTTATTGAATGGCCTTACGATTGGCTCGTTTTGAATGCTCGTTTTTGTTATATTGTTGTGGATGAATATTTTGACCACACCTATTATCTAGCTTTCTTACCATTCAAACCTTCTGATACTTTCTAACTCATCACACATCACCAACATGTCTATATATTCCTAGGCATGACTAAAATGTGAGAAAGGGAGAAAACTCTACACTGATGTTAATCAAGGGGAATAAACCCATACAATCTCTGCATACTTATTTATATCAGTAGTGTGATTTACTTAAGTGAGAGTTAAAAAATATTAACATGACATATTTGGGTTAAAAATGGATTCTTACTTATTGTTTGTGGTTGTATTTCTTTTTGTAATGTTGTTGACGAACGCAATAAAGAAACATACAAATATAAATAAATCTTTCGGAAATAGATTTAAAGGGAGGTAACCCCAGATAATTGCCCCTGTTTTGCGATGAAAAAACAATTACTATGATTTATGAAGCCATGTGGCAAGAGGAAATAAAATTGTTTATCTATCTATCTATCTATCTATCTATCTATCTATCTATCTATATGTTTGTGTGTGTGTGTGTGCGATTGAATAGAGAGTTGTTTTCGAACTTAGGTTAGGCAGTCATTCACTCCTGTAGTTCACTGCTACTAACAAACAGGGATTTTTTCTCCTGTTCATGGTCATGCTGGCGTAACTAGTCCAGGAAACTAATTTAAATAATAAAACAAAAAATATTGATATACAGTGTATTTGAAATTTTAATTTTCTAACAATTTATTTTGCTCAAGACTTAATTATGGATAATCAAAAGAATCTGTAAACATCGAATTATTGGCTATCCGTATGAATTGAAGAACTAACACATTAGCCAGGTATGAATCACACCAGGAATATATAAGCACTTGGCTGAAGTATAAACAAATGCCGATTTATTTTAGGATTGATTTGGAAACATCGATAGGCAAATATAATGACGTGTTTCTAGCTTCATGTTACCGAAAAATACAAGACTTCTCCAAGGAGCTCATGCCCGATGCCATACAGTTCTGCCAGGAAACCATAACTGCAACAATAGCAGAAATCAACCTGCTTGATGAACAAATAATAATAATAAAAAACAAACAAACAGAAACTGTATACTATTATAAAGAATGTTATAAAAGTTCACACAGACTAAACAGTGAGGGAAATACAAAAAGCATCAAATGAAAAACAAAGAAAATTGAAATGGAATATTTGCTCCAGGCAAAAATCAAAGAAAAAAGAGAAATCAAACCCAAACCTGAAAAAAATGAACGACTCTACCACAGAGGAAAATAACAACACATCACAGCCACACCGACCCCAGCACAACAAATGCAAACACAAAACAAACCACATACATACATACAACCACCAGCATCACAACAAACACCAACGACACCAACACCATCAACGTTAGCCAGAACCTCAAATGAACAGACACATAAAACAAAGCACGAACTTACGCGAACATCCTTAAGGTGCCGCACAAAAAGGCGTAAACCAAAACACAGCAGCACTCAAACAGAACATATATCGCCACCAAACATCTCAGACAACACAGATTAGCCTCTGGTAGACAATCAAAAGTAATCACACTCAACCTTAAAAAAAAAACAGGAGAAGCCCTCAAACAAACACTTGGAAGCGGGTACAGCATCCCTAATAGGGGACACAATGCAAGTTTTCGATCTTTTACAAAAGAACTTTGTCATGATTGCAAATACAAATATGACTGATATAGGCGTGTTATAAATCTAGGTAACTGTAAATTCTCGCCCGACACATTGGCATTACTAAATAAAACATTAATGTTTGATAAGGACACCTTGTCAAAGGACCTAAAATCCTTCTTTAGAAGCATACGGCTAAAAGCCTACACATTCAGTTATGTGCCATTTATAATAGACGCTTAGGCAGTTATATATCTTTCGATATATGACTGACGAAGCAGATTTTTTGCCGCAGTAGGTTGCCATTCTTTCTGTGGTAGACCAGTTGCCATCCAAGGCTATAGAACCCGGTCTGTCTTGCTGGAAGAAGAAGAAGAGGATTCATACCTTTCCCAAGTATATTTGCACGTAAGTGAATGTAATGGATGCGACTGGAATTCGAACTTGGTTCTCCGAGTCCTCAATCCAAGCCGCTATCCATTACTCCACACTCCAGACACTGATCTATACTCGAAACAGTAAAAGAGAGGGACTCTACATTACCCCCTAAAACATGTACACCACGATACAGCCAATATGAAATGGCAGTAACAAATGACATAAAGAAAACAACAATACGTAAGCTGACACATAACGATATCACTGAAAGGGAACGGGCGTCCCTTGATACGCTAACACATAGAGATGACCTAATCATTACAAAGGCTGACAAATGTGGTAACGGTGATCTGGGGAATCAAAGGATACCTTAAAGACGTCAACAATCATCTAGACGACAAAGACACCTATTAAATCATACACACAGAACCACTTTATGAATATCAGAAAAACTTCACAAGCTCGCTAAATATGAGATGCCACAATCTTCATGGAAAATTTTGAGTCCTTCATCATTAACGAATTCATATTCTATGCGACATATATCAATGATATCTTCTTCATACACACGGGCAATGGAGAGAAACTTAATTTCTTATGACCCTAAAAACGGTGCACGATTCCATTAAGTTCGACCACAAAAAATCAACACGTTCGGTAACATTTTTAGACATCGGCATTTACATCGATAAAAGCAGAAAACTACAAACGACGCTACACACTAAAATCACCGACACCCACAACTATATACTCTTTAATTGTTCCTGCCTGGATTCAAAAAGCAATGGCATTCAAAAGGATATGTTCGAAGAATGAATATCTAAGAAAACACACTAAAAATCTCGAGCACCAATTCCCTACACGTGGCTATAAACAACACCTAATCCGGGAACAAATTAATAAATCTACTTCTACACCTAGGAAGGACACTCTAAAGTATAAAATTAAATCCAGACGCATCCCTGTAGTGACCACTTTCAGCACCACTCTTCCTCAACTATCTCAGATAATCAAAAGTTGCTAGGAAATACTAATATTACATCTCAAACCAGACTTTAAAAATTAAGTATCGGAATTTATACGAAAGATTATTACCTGTAGAACAACATTTCTGCATAGGAAAAAAACATGATTCCAATAGCCATACAAAATAGAATAAATAGAATAAAAATAGAAATAGACACAAAAGATAACCTGAGAATAATACTATAGGAACACGATGACAAATAGATTTTGCACAGAAAACCACTTTGTCCGGACGGAATTAACCACAGACTAGACAACACAGAATTAATATATAATCCCATAGATCAATCACCAGCCACATTTCACAACATAAATAGACAGACATGCTTGCAGACGTATTGAGGTGTACCACATACACAAACACACACAAATATATACACATACACACATCACATACACTCCCAATAAACTAATGGATAACATACACTTAACACACACATCCCGTTCCCATCAACCAATAAAGCTGTCAAAATGACTATGGAGGGAATTATTATTATTATTATTATTATTATTATTTTTATTTTCTTTGATTTCTGGCGTTTACATTTCTTTCCGCCCCCCCCCACCCGGGACCTAAGGTTAGAAATGGCATCATGACACTTTCCACTGACAAAAAAAAAAAAAAAAAAATTACATAGATAAAGCCCTTCGTAAAGTGTGGGCTGTACTTGTCAGAACAATTTTTTGTATCTCCTTGAGGCATGGATTTCCAGGAATACCTTCAATTAGTCTACTGCAATCTTTTCCAACCAGTCCTAGGGCTCCAACTACAACAGGGATTGTTGATGTTCCCATATGCCACATTTTCGAGATTTCTATTTCAAGGTCCTTGTATTTTGACAACTTTTTGAATATCTTCAAAGATACATTGCAGTCAGCAGGGACTGCCATATCAATAATAATTGTACATATTGTTTATATTTAATTGCTATATATCTTTTTTCTTTATATGGCTTTATTTATTAATTATTACTTTTGTATATATTCTTTGTTTATTTATTAATTAGTAATTTTATTTACTTAATTATAATTAATATATTTCTTTTATCAATTAGCCTGAATCTGTTATTTTACGCTCTGCATTTTTTACCAATTGTAAGTGTTGATTTTTCCTTTTTTAAGTTTTATTTTTTGTAGATGGTAAAAGTTTATTATATGTTAATATATGTTCTTTTTAATTTAAAATGAAGAGCATCAAATGATACATTTCCTAAAATCAAAAAAAAAAACATTTAAATCATTATATGTTTATTAATATTTTAATATATTAATTTTGGGAGTTCTTTTTCATTAATATAAATATATAATAATATCTCTTAATTTTGAATTAATAGTAATTTATTTATAAAAGATTATTGAAAATATTTTTAACTAATTTTCCCCTTTTATTTAACTGACTGAAATCAGGTCAATATACATGTATCTATCTCCTCATACACTTAACATATCTATACCTTACAACTTCCTATCTACTTCCTGTTTTCTCACCCCCTCCTCTCTCTTACTTGTCGTCTCACTATTCCGTTTACACTTTCTTTTTTTTCCGTTTTTCTTTTCTTTACTTCTTGGCTTTTAAGATTGTTTTTCAGTTTCATTTTGATTTTTCTTGTTAACCTGATGGATTTAAAAATCCTTATAAATTAATTTTAATTTATAAGGTGAAATGATCATTATCAATATCATGGAGTAATCCGAATTTCTATTGTTTGTAATATATATATATATATATATATTATTATTTATAAAAAATTATAACATAAGTATGTTAAAAATCACTACAAAAATAGCCATTTTGTTTCAACACACTCTGTGTCTTATCAAGTGATGATGTTGAAAATAAAATCTTTTTGTAGTGATTTTATAACATACTTACAATAATTATATATATATATAGATAGATAGATAGATAGATAGATAATATTAGTGGTAAATATACTCATACATATGCAAAATATATAAATATATATACATAGGTGCATACACATACATATATATATTTTGAATAAAAAATTCCAAGAGGATAGAATCCAGGTAGAACTCAATATCCAGGACAGAGTAAGAATATAATAAAAAGGCTTAAACACTAATATTCCATGGTCATAATTTATTCCATTGGAATTGTAAATACGATCCAATTAATCACACCTACAAATTCAAAAAGAAAACAGAAAAGAACAACTCCGCATATAAAAATAGAATTTAGAGAGAGAGAAAGTATGAGAGTGTGGGACGAATGTTAGAGCTAAAGAGAGGGGTAACAGACGAGAGAAGGTGGGAGATTAAAACTTAACAGAGAGAAATTTTAGAGAGGTTAGTTGAAGAGGTTTAAGTGAGAGAAATATGAATGTTGTCGGATGTCTAATACATTAAAGATGTAACCAGAAAGGGTACATTTTGTGGTGACATACACACACAATAGACGATCTAATCTTAAAGATCAGAAGAAGAGGGAGGGAGAGGGAAAATTCAATATAAAATCCCCACAAAATGTATTTGTGATGTATATTAAATTTACCTGAGCAGAACCAAGGTATGTAAATGAAATTAATTATGTAATGCACATTGACATTATTTCGTAAATGGAATTTACCTAACACGCACTAGAAAAAAACATACGTCATCATATACTGTTAAATCCTGTCAACACTGTCAGAATTTACAAAGAATTTATCTCCCGTATTGAATTGAGCACCCTTCACCTATATATATATGCCACATTTAAATATATATATATATATATATATATATATATATATATATATATATATATATATATATATAGGAAGACAAAAGGAAAACTTATCTTAGCCGACTCGTTTCGTCTGGTGTGGGACATTATAACCTAAATGCAAGGATTTTTTTGTAAAAGTATTTATATATAAGAAAGGAATGTTAATGTTTGTTTTGTTTTTTTTTTCGAAATTTTTGAGTATAGAAACGCCCATAAATGTCCATTAAGTTAGCTGAATCGTCAGACAAGTTTTGGGGGCAGGAAAGTAATACAATTCAATGTCTAATAAAAGGAGAGTAGGTTTTGGAAAGTGTTATCTATATATATATGGGTAAATATTTGGGCCTGTAGAGACTTACTGAGCTTAATAATTAACGAATTACGAAATAATAGATACAAGGGTCGAAATTCTTCGAATTTTCATTAATTTGTTGTAAGGCGATTTTCAAAATGTTTCGAAAAACGTAACTGAAACTAACAATTATAGCTTTATTTGTTTCAATACAAATAATGCTATAATTGTTAGTTTACTTCCATCTTAATTGTGATAAAACTTTTCGACATACAATTATTTGAAACTTTTTTTCATATTGTTGTTTCAGTGTTGTAAATTTATGAAACTTAAATATAGAATTACGCTAGTGTGATTTCACATAGTTTTTTTATATCAATTTTCTTCAAAATACGGTTAATAGTGAAATAACAAGGGAAATAACTCTTTATGATGTTACATATTTAATCCTTGCTGGATTATTCCCCTTGATTTGGTTTGTAAGTTGTCCCCCTTGTTAATGCTTTTCTTTCAGTTACGTGTTTCGAAACATTTTGAAAATCGCCTTCCAACAAATTAATGAAAATTCGAAGCATTTCGACCCTTGTAGCTATTATTCCGTAATTCGTTAATTACAATATTATTTTTTCAATATTATAAAATATTGATAAAATATGGCTTTTCCTCAGATATTTTTCTGCAATTATTTCTTTTGTGCAAAGATGCATAAATAATGTACCACACCAGTTAAGATTATATTTTTTTATAATTAGAGTTTTGCTATACCATAATTTCATAAGGGATTTATTATTTTAAATTTTATATTATCGTTACTTTTTTTTTGTTTTGTATTCTCATATCTAAAGAGAGTCATTTTTTTTCTGTCTGTCATCTTTTATAATTATCTCTGTTTTATTTGCCTTTATATAACTAAGTCAGAATGCTAAATTTTATGCTCTACTGATTTCACAGTGTGGTGAAAATAGATGAAGTCTTTAATCTTTCTCTGACTTTCCAGGACTGAATGATTTCCCTTTGTTTTGTCTTCCTCTCTCCATGAGGTAGTCGGCCATTTTCCTGTAACGGTTCGCTACCTGAACAGATTTCTAGTAGAATAAAGCTTCACTCAATCTATACGGACTCAGTATTTCTTTCACTTCCACTCAATCCATTATCATAACAGTTTATTCTACTAGAAATCTATCAAGATGGAAAAATATCTCAAGCCAGAAGGCCTAGATCTAGACCCGAATAAACCTGACTCAACCGACACATGGCGACACTGGAAAAGATCATTTCATATCTTTCTCGAAGCGGCCGGTGAATCACAACAACAGACTCCACTGACAGACAGGATGAAACTTAATTTACTTATCAACCTTGTCTCTTCCACTATCTTTAAATACATCTCTGACGTGGACGATTACGATTCAGCCATGGACGTTCTGGAAGGAGTGTTTGTGCAGCCTAGAAATACCATCTTCTGTAGGCATCTGCTGGCTACTCGTCGTCAACAAACTGACGAGAGTGTAGACCAGTATTTGCAAGCTTTAAAGAAAGTCGCCAAGGATTGCAAGTTCCAGGCTGTTACAGCTATACAGGCGAGAGACGAATACATACGAGACGCGTTTATAAACGGAATTTCGTCTAATCACATCAGACAACGACTCCTGGAGAACAAAACACTAGATCTAGGCACTGCTTATGACCAGACGCTAACACTTGAGATCGCACAGAAACAATTAGCATCCTACTTTCAACAGAACTCACTAAACGCTTCTGTCTCTACTGCTCAAACTGAGGTAACTAACGATGAAGATCAGCCTGGGTGCTATGAGGAACATACCGTGGCCGCCATCTCTGGACAAAAATGCTTCTTCTGCGGGAATCAGAGACATGACAGAATTAGATGCCCTGCACGAAACTCCATTTGCAAAAATTGCCAAAAGAAAGGACATTTTGCTTGTGTCTGCAGATCACCTACTGCAGCTGCTATCAACCACGGTGAGTCTATTCTTGCCTCTTCCATTCCATCTCATAATTTCTCAGGGAGTCTATCTTTCACGACATTGCGTGGAAAAATCAAGGGCAAGTCTCTAAAAATACTTATTGATACTGGCAGCTCTGAAAATTTTATTAATTCTGATGAGGTTAAAAGGCTCGGATTGGCAATCTCGCCAAGTTCAGAAAGAATTTTTATGGCTAGCAGTTCCCATTCATCCTCTACTCTGGGACACTGTATAGTATCCCTCAATCTAAGCGGTAGAGAGTACAATAATGTCAAGTTGTCTGTTATGGCTAACTTATGCTGTGATGTCATTCTTGGGCATAATTTTCTACGTCAGCATTCTTCAGTAAAAATACCTTTCGGGGGACTGCTTCCACCTCTCACCGTTTGTGGACTAACTGCAATTAATAATGTCCCTTACCCCTCTCTGTTTGCGAATCTAACTTCTGACTGTCATCCAATAGCAGTAAAATCCAGGAGACATAGCCTTCCTGACGCTAAATTCATTCGTTCAGAAATATCGCGGATGCTGAAGGAAGGAATTATAGAGCCATCTCAATCGCCATGGCGAGCCCAATCTCTGGTAGTGTCTCCTGAAAATCACAAAAAGAGACTCGTCGTGGATTATTCCCAGACGATAAATCGGTTCACTCTTCTGGATGCTTATCCACTTCCTCGGATAGAGGACATGGTAAATGAGATTGCCTGTTATCAAGTATTTAGCACACTTGATTTCACCAGTACCTATCACCAGGTTGCCATCAAGCCAGAAGAACGAAATATACTGCCTTCGAAGCTGCTGGGTCTCTGTACCAATTTTGTCGAATCCCTTTTGGAGTGACCAATGGAGTAGCAAGTTTCTAGCGAGTCATCGATGACATTATCAAGCTAGAAGACCTCCAAGGAACCTACGCCTATATCGACAATGTTACCATCTGCGGTCATAACCAGGCTGAACATGACAACATTCTAAAGAAATTTATGAGTAGTGTGGCAAAAAGTACGGCCTAACACTGAATAAAAGTAAATGTCATTATTCACTTAGTTCAGTGGACTTGCTTGGTTATGCTATAAGCATGGGTTCAGTAAAACGTAACCCCGACAGACTCAAAGGATTGATGGATCTGCCTCTACCTCAAGACCATACCTCTCTCCGACGAGCAATGGGGATGTTCTCTCACTATTCTAAGTGGATATCAAATTTCTCCGAAGAATTACATCCCTTAACTAGAGTTACCCATTTTCCTCTCACTAAAGAACAAACGGATGCCTTCAGGCATCTAAAGAAGGAGATCGCAAAATCATCCCTGGTGGCTATAGACTCTACTCTACCTTTTGAGATTGAGACCGATGCTTCGGAACATGCTATTGCTGCCTCTCTAACCCCAAACCGTCGGCCTGTAGCTTTCTTTTCAAGAACTTTAACTTCTGCCGAGCAAAAGCACTCATCAGTTGAAAAAGAGGCCTATGCAATTGTAGAAGCGATCCGAAAGTGGCGACACTTATTACTCGGGAGACATTTTAAGCTCATCACAGATCAGAAATCTGTCTCCATATTCAATCTTAAAAGTAAAAACAAGATAAAAAACGAGAAGATCACTAGATGGAAATTAGAACTTCCCTGTTTCAGTAACGACATAGCCTATCGTCCCGGAAAACAAAATGCTGCTGCGGACGCTTTATCACGAATCTGCTCTTCTACCATCTCTGCTGACAAACTACATATCTTGCACAAAGATTTGTCACCCTGTGGTAACCCGAATGCTGCATTTTGTCAGAAGTAAAAATATGCCATACTCTGTAGAAGATGTAAGAGCGGTAACCAGGTCATGCCAAGTCTGTTCCGAGATAAAGCCTAGAATTAAAATGCCTCCTCAAACATTCATAAAAGCAAGCCAACCCTTTGAAAGATTAAGCATAGACTTCAAGGGAGCTTTACCTTCAAATTCTCGCAATCGGTTCATACTAACAGTGGTTGACGAATACTCCCGTTTTCCTTTCGCTTACCCTTGTGCCGATGTCTCAGCAGCGACTGTCAAGGAACATCTAACCAGTTTATTTTCCATTTTTGGAAACCCTTCTTTTGTCCACTCTGATCGCGGTACAGCTTTTATGTCAGACGAATTAAAGGCGTTTCTAATTTCTCGACGCATTGCTACCAGCCGAACAACTGCCTTTAATCCACAGGGCAATGGACAAGCAGAGAGGTACAATGGCATCATCTGGCAAACGGTGAGCCTGGCTCTACGGTCTAATAATCTCCCAATTGCTAGTTGGGAAAAGGTTCTAGATGTAGCACTCCACTGCATTCGTTCATTGCTTTCTACTGCCTCGAACTGTACTCCTCATAAACGTTTGTTTAATTTCCAAAGGAAATCAGCTTCTGGTGATTCCATACCAACATGGTTAACAAAATCAAAATCAGCACTCCTGAGGCGCCATGTACGCGGGAGTAAATAAGAGACAGTTGACATACTCGAAGTCAATCCGAACTATGCTCACATGCGACTTAATAATGGACGAGAAACGACAGTATCTCTACGCCATATTGCACCATTGGGTGACAAAACAAACAGTTCACACACAGAACTCGAACCAGTGGATGCCCCTATCCAGTCTAACACTACTCCTCCTCCTCTGCCGAATGCTCTCGAAAATACTGTTATTGACAATTCAGCTGCCCTCGAAAACCATGCCACTGAAAATTCCACCCCTACATCTCCTCATCCTCTGCCCTTGGATAACGCCCAGAGGACCACTACAGAAGACACTGATGTATTGAATCTTTGACGCTCCTCTAGAATTCGTCGAAACCCTTCGTAATTAGCTGAAAATTATCAGCTTTGAACATCTGTTTTTCTCTCTTTTCTATTTTCAGTTTGAGCAGAGACACCCATAGAAACCACACCTTTCCAGAAGAACTTATGAACCTGGGCTCTTTCTTTAGGTGGCGGAGAATGTGGTGAAAATAGAAGAACTCTTTAATCTTTCTCTGACTTTCCAGGACTGAATGATTTCCCTTTGTTTTGTCTTCCTCTCTCCATGAGGTAGTCGGCCATTTTCCTGTAACGGTTCGCTACCGGAATAGATTTCTAGTAGAATAAAGCTTCACTCAAGCTATACGGACTCAGTATTTCTTTCACTTCCACTCAATCCATTATCATAAGACACGGCATTTCATTTTTGTTTGGGAGGGTTGTTCATCGAACATGGTATTTATTCTTAGTATTCAGTCGTCGTAGTTTCGCTAAGCAAGATGTTCAAATTTCAAATCTAATTTGTTTGCCATTGGACTTACTACATTTCTAAAAAATGAATTCATTTTAAATAAGTCAGACAAATGAATTAGAATCGTCGCACATGTGGACTAATTGTCTTTTCCTGTTAGACCAGGATTGTTTCCAGACAGGAAAATGAGCTCTCGCGCAACAGATGTCCATTTAGTGAATGTCTATTTCAATAATTAAATGTGTAAGGTTTCTTACTGGAACATTTTATAGTACATGAAATAATGGTGCTGAAAAATAGTACAAAATCAACGACCAATTCATGGGCAATGGAAGATAACATTTATTAAACAAAATTAACGAAAAGAAAACAAGAATTTCTTTTCCTAGAAGTAACAACGAGATGTTCATGAATATATTCGAGTAGATTTTACTGTGTTGGTGTGATTTAATGTGGAGCATTCACAACTCTTTTAGCTTCAGTGTGGAAAATTCATGTCGCACAGTTCGAACAAGGAAGAGCAAGAAAGAGAGTTAATTTAGCGTTCAGTTGATTTTTGCATTCCAGAGCTGCTGCTGACACAAGTTTTATTTACGGCTGTTATTGCTATTAATCGACACTACAACCATTTCAATTTTAAATTGTTTTTGTATGTTTGCGTGTACTGATATACATCTTCCTTCAATGTCAGTTCTAAAAATATTTCTACAAAATTGAAACAAAAACAATTCTTTTTTATTGCCTAATAATTTCCGAAAATTTCAATAAAATCCTAAAATTATCTGATATTTAAAAAGTTTTAATAATTTAAAAGTTTTAATAAATGTTTTCTAGATTAGGAGTTTTCCAGACTGAGTCGGGTGGATGTATTCTTCCGTTGTCTTAGCCAATTTCTAAATGTACAGTGTTGCATAAAATAAGTGAATTCCTAAGATAGTACTAAAAAGATTCTCAATTTTTCCAGATAATCAGCAAATCATAGTAAAACTATTCATTAAGAAAAAAAACTTCTTTTTTTTCTTCTTACGTTTTGATTAATATTTTTTTATTACAGCTGATAAATATTTTTGAAAGTGGCTGTAAAGGTTTTTCTTAATGAATATATATATTAATTAACATTTGTTGATTATCTGGAAAAAGAATCTTTATTTTTCTCAGCACTAATATATATGTGTGGGGGTTATTGGCTGCTAATCCATATATATATATATATATATATATATATATATATATATAATATTAGTGGTAAAAATATACACATACATACGTATATATATATATATATATATAGGTGCATACACATACATGTATATTTTTTTGAATAAAAAATTCCAAGAGGTTAGAATCCAGGTAGAACTCAATGTCCAGGACAGAGTAAGGATATAATAAAAAGGCTTAAACACTAATATTCCATGGTTATAATTTATTCCATTGGAATCGTAAATACGATCCAATTCATCAGACCTACAAATTCAAAAAGAAAACAGAAAAAAAAAAACTCCGGAAATAAAAATAGAATTTAGAGAGAATGTAAGTATGAGAGTGTGGGATGAATGTTAGAGCTAAAGAGAAGGGTAACAGACGAGAGAAGGTGGGAGATTAAACCTTAACAGAGAGAAGTTTAGAGAGGAGTGACGGAATCTCTCTCTATATGAATGTTGTCGGATGTCTAATACATTAAAGATACATTTCGTGGTAACATACACACACCATAGACGATCTAATGTTAAAGATCAGAATAAGAGGGAGGGAGAGGAAAGGAAAGAAGAAGGGCTGTGGGAGAGAGATGGGGCGAGGGAAACTAAAATTGAAGGATATTTACTGAGAGGGTCGCTGTGTAATTAAGAAAATTTGACAAAATTAATATCGACTACAGGTTACAAATCAAATATAAACATATAAAAAAAAATTAAATATAACGATTATCCAATCCAGCAAGGACCGATATTTTTAGGTTCAAAAACAAATGCGAATACACACATGCACAATAACATATACACGTATATACATGCACATAGGCGTGTACCCACATACATATACCCATGCACACACATACACATATATCCACATATCTATACAAATACACACATATACATACATACACACACATATACATATATATACATATACACACATACATATATCTGGTTCAATATGTTAGCTCTATCTCTGATACTGAGCGCTTTCTAATACGTACCGCGCATATAACATACAAATAATTACACATACGCACATACATATATATCCGCCGGTGATTGGAAGCAGTGTCTATACAACCATAGACGCTCATTTAGATATAGATACCTCAGAAGTCAAACGTCCTTATCAAAACACTACTGGGAACTGGTGGATACGTGATTAAACCCAATTTTGAAATGGAGATTCCTATCTAGAGCCAGAACACCTAATAACTTCCGCGATCGGTATGATCTATGCATATATGGAAAAAATATTCATTATCAAAATATAAGAATCGAGATGAGCTGCTGAATCGTCGGAATGAGATATTCTCTAAATGTAGACATAAGAAACGTTTCAAAACATGAACACCATTTTGTAACATGTTGTCACTTATGTCAGTTCCATCTTGGTTCAATAACATCGGGCATGACATTTTAATGGAATGACTATTATGTTTATTATGTTTATCTCTATATATATCATTGTGTATGTTTATGTGATGCGCTATGTATTTAATTTTTTATTTTTTACACCCAAATTTTTATTTAATTTTTTTATTTATTTAGATTTTTTATTTTAATCTATGTATATATATATATGTACTTAGCTGTGTGTGTATGTGTGTATATATATATATATATAAATGTGTGTATATATTATATGTATAATATGTATGGATGTATATGTATATGTATGCAATATATATATATATGTATATTTATGTATATGTGTATGGATGCATAAATATGTAGATGGATGTATATGTAGATGTGTGTATATATATTTGTGTGTATGTTTTAGTAATTATATGTACTATATATATGTATATAATATATATATATACGTATATATGTATGTGTGTATAATTAGACGGATAGATACAGGGATACATCGTTTATTTGTTTAGATGGTTTTATGTAATTGTATGGAGATGTAAGGTTTTAGGTATATATGTTTATATGCACGTATGCGCATGTCCATATATATCTATGTGTGTAAATGTGTATATATATATGATGGAGTGGATGCGTATGGATGTATGTGTATATGTATGTATGTGTGTGTGTATTTATATATATATATATATATATATATATATATATATGTTCATGTGCATGTATGTGAATATGTGTATATGGATATAGGTGGATATATATATATATATGTGTGTCTGTGTATGTATGTATATATATGTATGTATGTGTGTATGTGTAATTATTTGTATGTTATATGCGCGGTACTTATTAGAAAGCGCTCAGTATCAGAGATAGAGCTAACATATTGAACCAGATATATGTATGTGTGTATATATTTTTTTTAAGCATTTCACCCCAAGCAAGGCGAGAAGCCACTAGGACGCAAGGGGTTACAGAAAATTTAGAGCAAGATCAGATAGGCGTGATAGAAGAAAGGATAAGGGTAGTGGATAGATCAAGGGAACTGGAGATGTCGATTGACATTACACTTGAATAGCTGGAGATTATAGCTTAGAGGGAAACAGGAAAAGGGAAGGGAGTTCCACAGGCGAGAGGTGCGAGACATGAAGCTATTAGAGTAGAAGAGACGGCTACATTTAGGAGTTTCGACAGTGAAGGGGTGAGAGCAGGATGCCAGCCTCGTAAGGCGCTGGAACTCATGACGTCTGGGAACCAGCGAATGCAGCTCCTCGGAGCAATTTCTATGAAAGTATTTGTAGAAAAGACAGAGGGAGGCGACGGCGCGTCTGTGAGAAAGAGACGCCAGGGCAGGGCCAACCACATTGCATATCCGCCTCTGGGGCCTATCAAGAACCCCGAGGCAAACAGAAGGGGCGCCAGACCATATATGGCAGCAATACCCCATGCAAGGGCGAATTGTGGATTTGTAGATCTGGAGGATCGACTCCGGGAGAAAAAAATCCTAGCGCGGCTCAGGGAGCCAACTTTCCTTATAGTGGACGAGGCAATTGACTCAATGTATTTATTCCATCTCAGGTCATCAGTCAACGTGAGACCGAGAAGCCGCACAGAGTTGCTCTCGAGAAGTTGAGCGTCAGACATTCTAATGGAGGAAAGGGAAGGATCTCTGTGGTGATTAATAGAGAGCAGTTTTGTCTTAGAAGCGTTGAAGTTGAGCAGCCAAATCATGCCCCAGTTCACAACCGATTGGAGGTACTTTTCGAGACGCACGGCCAAGCGAGTTTTATCAACGAGACTAGATTTGTTTTTGAGGCAGGAATAAATTGTTGTGTCATCCGCGTAGATGCCAACTTGGGAAGTTATTGCGTCAGGAAGGTCATTTATGTAGATAATAGAATAGAGTAGGACCTAGGATGGAGCCTTGAGGAACACCTGCGTTCGTGGGATAGGAACTGGAGGTGAATCCATTGAGAACGACCTTCAATTTACGGTTTGACAGGAATGATCGTATTAGGTTATACAATCGACCTGTAATGCCATAACCCTGGAGCTTGCGAAGAAGGCCGGCATGCCAAACCCTATCAAATGCTTTGGAGATGTCTAGTGCCACGGCTCGGGCTTCCCCGTTATTTTGGAGAGCTCGGTAGACTGTTTCAGTGATGGCCGTAAGCACATCGGCTGTAGATCGGGCAAAGCGGACACCATATTGCTTGTCTGAGAGCAGATTATGGGATGTGAGGTGGTTAACCACCCCGGTATTGATTAGGGCTTCGAAGACTTTGCCGAAGAGGGGAAGATATAATTCGGTAGTTGGAAGGGTCAGAGGGGTCGCCGGAGTTCTTGAAAGACAGGAACGATCGAAGAGGAAAAATTGAGTCAGGAAAAAAAAGATTCCTTTGAGGCAGTAGTTGTATATTTAAAAAGGGCGGGCGCCATTTTTTGTTCAGGCAATGCATTTCTTCAAGACAATGGCTGGTATCCCGTCTCCACCACTAGCTTTGTTGGGGTCTAAATTGGAGATAACGCCCAGTACCAAAGATGGGGTTATGTTTAACCCACTCAATATATATCAGTTCTAAAATAAAATATCATGTATATATATATATATATGTGTATATGTATGTATGTATGTGTATGTGTGTATTTGTATAGACATGTGGATATATGTGTATGTGTGTGCATGGGTATATGTATGTGTGTATACGCCTATGTGCATGTATATACGTGTATATGTTATTGTGTATGTGTGTATTCTCATGTGTTTTTGAACATAAAAATATCGGTCCTTGCTGGATTGGATAATCGTTATATTTAATTTTTTTTTATATGTTTATATTTGATTTGTAACCTGTAGTCGATATTAATTTTGTCAAATTTTCTTAATTACACAGCGGCCCTTTCAGTAAATGTCCTTCAATTTTAGTTTCCCTCGCCCCCATCTCTCTCCCACACCCCTCCATTTTTCCTTTCCTTTCCCTCATTCTTATTCTGATCTTTAACATTAGATCGTCTATCGTGTGTGAATGTCACCACGAAATGTATCTTTAATGTATTAGACATCCGACAACATTCATATTTCCCCTTATATTGTCCTAAAAATTCTCTCTGTTAAGGTTTAATCTCCCACATTCTCTCGTCTGTTACCCCTCTTTAGCTCTAAAATTCGTCCCACAATCTCATACTTATTAGAATTTAAAATTCTATTTTTTATTTCCGGAGTTGTTTTTTTATGTTTTATTTTTGAAAATTAATAGGTCTGAATCCCTGAATTGATCTGAATTACGATTCCAATGGAATAAATTGCCGTAAGTGCCGTAAATTTTACTTAAATAATATTTAAATATAAAATTTTAAAAATCATAATATACATATACTTGATATGGAAAAATAATTTTACTTACTGTAAGTAATTCTAATAAATTTACCTCTGTTAAAAAGAAATATTGTCTATTATAACTAACAATGAAAATATTTTAAAAATTGTAGTTAAATAAAATGAATTCTAACCTAAACTTCTTTTAAATTGTAATTGAATAAAACTTTTTCTTACCTAAAGACCCCCTCATAGTACTACACGCACTTAAAAGAATCAAATAAAACACCTACAGTAAAATGAAATTAATATGAAATGCTAGAAGATGTAAGCTTTTGAATGACCCATGTTTTTTGTACTTTACATGAGAAACAATATATTACTAGGTTTAAATATAAAAATAAAAAATAATATTTAAATCATCATTGTGAAATTAAGTAGCTATTTTTCCCGTCATTGTCATAAATTTTACTTAAATAATATTTAAATATATAAAAAAAATTGTACCTAATAATATACATACTTATACTTGATGTGAAAATAATTCTACATACTGTAAGGGATTCTAAGACATTTAATTGTTCTTAAAAGAAATATAGTATATTAAAAATTAAAAATTAAAAGTGAAAATATTTCAAATCGTAGTTAAATAAAACGTATTCTAACCGAAACACTCCGCAAAAATCTTTAAATATACAAATAGAAAATTTAAAAAATCCAGACGACATGCATTTAACGGATGTTAGATTTCATTGAAAAATACATCCCTACTCCCTACCAAAACGTAACTAATAACTGATACAACAATATACAGATATAATGGACACGCAGACACCCCTTGTCTAGTGGAAGTGGATTTATCTGTAACCTTGGAAACGTGAATTATGATTTTAGCTGTGTCTTTAAAACCCAGTAATTTTAAAAGTTACTCGAAAATTCGCTTGAGGATGAAATGGAACTAATGTCTTTAATTTAATTGCAAAATTAAATTCGGAGCTTTTAACTTCCATTTTTGAAACATGGTTAGAACTGTGTAGTGAAAAAAAATATTTTAAATCAATTAATTTATAATATTAATGCTCTGTAAATTTACATTGAGCACTATTTTGTAAAAATAAAAAATATCTATAAGAACACCGGATAATATATCTTACTGTTCTTTTTCTTTTATATATATATATATATATATATATATATATATATATATATATATATATATATATATATATATATATACTACTGGGGCGACTTAGCCAATTCTTAAACACGAGACTCCTGCTCAGACAGCTTTCTGTTTGTTCAGCACACACAGAGCGCACGTGTGCATTATACTGCAGCTATACTGTGCGAAAAAAAAAAAAAAACACATTATCTGGCGTTACCAATAACCTAAAAAACGCCAGCACGCTCCAAACCTCGGTCACGATGACTTGCGTCTTCGTGCTAGCACAACCATCGACAGCTCACAAATAGTTTCATTTACCCAATTTCACTCACAAGTCTATAGGTTGATATATAATTTTTACAATAATGTTCACTTTATACAAGGCCCAAAAGTCAATAGAGAATAAGAGGTACAATTATATGAGGATGTGTAGTTAAGATAACTCTGGACACTAGACTTAAACATGTTAAGATTTCTTTTATGCACCCCATGTAAACGCTTTTATCATGTATAATAACTTTCCGATACGTCACTCGGCTACTCTATTTTCCCAGCATTCCATTCCATTTTTGTAAGTTCGGAAGACTATTTTTTCGCCGAATTTGAAGTATATCAGGTTTTTTTTCTTGTTTTCGACCCCTTTTTTATTCAGTATTTCTTTTTGTCAAAAGCCAATTTAATTTTCCTTGCGAACATTAATTCTGCTGGTGGCATACCTGGTACCATGTTAGAATTAGGTGTCAACCGATGTACACGTAAAACTGCTGTGATAACATATCCTTACTTTGACGTCCATTGTTTTTTTTTAATGCTCTTACGAATTTAGATAGTAGGAGGATGTAGTTTTGATATGATGTGTCGCCAAAAGTTTAAAATTATTTAAAAGGGAATCGTGTGACGTTGACCGAAAAAATGATATCCAGGGTACCCTATCTAGCAAATGATTCATGCAAGAAGTTTATTGTAATTGAAGAATTTAGACACATTTTAACATTTCTGGCCATTTGGAAAAAGTGACGACAACGATTACGTAGTAGACGCGATTTCTGTGTAATCTCGACCACAGTGTGTCTGTGATTGACCAAGTTTGGAATTTAACGAGTGGTGATTTTGCTGCCATGACACAAACTCTGCAAGCATTTACCAATCTCTGTATGTCTTTGTTCATATAGTATTAGCAGACATAGTTGCGTATGAGGGATTACATTCTTGAGATACCTGGATTACTTGTATGAAATTATTTCAACATTCTTTTATGGAAAGATACAGGCATTAACACTCTTTCACCATACATTAAGACTGAGAAATATTGTCACTGTCAGTTTTCGATTTAATTTTATTTTTATCGTATAATTTCCACTTGTTTCATTTTCTCTAATGTAGTGATCCACCTGAGCTTACTTTTAAATTTCATCCAGCGTCAATGGTAGATCCCTAACGGCATTGCAGAGAACGTTCTTAATTTCATTTTCAGTTCTAAGGGCTGCAATTACCATATCTTCTAAAGGTTCACATAATTTTGGTATCAATCTTCACAAACAATCTGCGTAACTTTTTTTGATGGCATGAATTTCACTTTCAAATTATAATTCAACAGAATTATCTCCATCGTTATAGTCGATTCGCTGTATGTGATGGAATACCCCTATTTTGACCTGAAAATAGATAACAATGGACGTTTTACAGAATCATCTTTGTACTTATGCAAAATTACGGTACGGATAACGTACTTACTAACGTCGCTCACCAAAATGCGAGAGAAACATTACTGACGCTAGAATCTTTTTTTAATTTTTTCGAATGCTCTTTGGTATTCGGCCGTCTAATCAACTTGGAGTCTTTTTTTCTTTTTTTGTAAACAATTTAATGGTACTCGCAAATAAAAGAAAATGCATATTCAATATAAAAACAATTTGCGAAATCTAAAGTTTCTTGTAAAGAGGATACATTTGTTGAGGAGAGCATATTTCTAATTTAATTTCCTCCGTTTGAGTCTTTTTTCCTACAGTTGTCAAAGATGATTTAGCCCAAATTCTTAATTTTGTTCATGAAAAATTCACATTTCTCATCACTCAATTTAAAGCCGTATTTGTTTATTTTTGAATACCTCTGAATACGCTGCTCTGGAAATTTTGATCGCGCAACTTTGTGCCCATTATTTGCTGAAAAATTCCAAGTGTTACATTTAATTACGAAGAGTAATCCGTGAAACATTCATAATCCGTTGTGGGTATTAATTGTTAACAGTTTTGAACACTCTTCGTCAACCTGGATTTGAAAATATGCGTCTGAAAGTCCAACTTTGAAAAGTACTTTTAACAATTTAACTTGAAAAATATCTTCTGGGTCTGGCAGGAAGTAATTGTAAGTTTGTATATAATCATTTAGCCCCGTGAAGAAATCGGAACATAGACGGATTTTCTTATTTTTCTTTTTCATGTAGACGGTCGGTGAGATGCAATCGCTATAATCTACTTTGGATATCACTCTCATATTTTTCAAGCGATTTATTTCTTTATTTAACGCAAACAAATCAGAGAAAGGCACATTCTTCTTTGATCCCAAAATCTGCACCACATTTTCCTTTAAATTTAACTTTGCATTAGGTTTGTGCATCAGAAAAAAAAACTTCCGTAAATTGATTTTTCATAGTTACTAGAAGGGCCACCCACTTTATTACAAAGTGATTATGGACAAATCTCATAAATTGAACAGTTGCATCCAATCTGTTCGAACAAGTTATGTTTTTTTTCATGACGAATATTTTAGGCTTCACGCTTTTCCAATAAAACTATACATTTGAAGTGAACTCACTTTTAAATTTAAATTTCTCCTCAGTAGCGCCGAGCAATATTTTCTTTTTTACAAGCCGTATCGTTTCTCATGTTCACTATTCTTCGATACACTTCAGCTACAGCTTTCAAGGTCAATTTTGAGTCCTGTTCAAGCTTAGTGAAAATTCTAGAACGGATTTCTGCATCCTTATTTGCGGTTAACACTTGTGCGAAGAGCGAGCATATAAACATGTCAGGTGCTACTTCGATTAACTTGAATAATCACATTCCCATTTAAAAGTTCGATATACTTCATATTGCTTTTACAAGATTTAAGAATTGCCAACGTGTATTGAACAATGAACATCGTTCACTGAAAATTTTACATAACATAATAGTTTTTTCAAACTACAATTCGATTTTTTTGCAGGATGTAACTCACGGAATTCTCGTGTTACGTGGGCCCTAACTTTCTTAGTAACTGGCGAACTTTTTCTCGATCAACTTATACAGGCTTTCTTTCTTTTTTTTTTTAAGATTTCCTTAGTGCACCTGTAGTATGTTGCAAATGTAACTTCTTCACCAGGGTTATATTTAAATTTGCCAATTGCATTTACTACGGAATCCTGTGAGGAAAAAAGGCAGATTGCTTTCCTTACTTTTACTCTTTATAAATAGGTTCTTGTATCTCCTTTTTTTGCTGTTGTTCTTGTCTCAACAATATTTCTTGGAATTGTTGTTGATGTTCGCCTTTTTGTTTTATTAATGTCAACATTACCGCTTACATGTCCTCCATTTTTAATTGTTTAACTTGAAAATTTGCTTCCAATGTAGATTTCAGATGTTTTAATGTTACGTTGTTTACAGCATAAGTTTTTTTTTCGACCTATTCACAATTTCTTTTTACACCTCTGATATAATAAAGAGTGCATCGTCCTCGTCGCCAACTGTTGTGATATTGGTTCTGGCAAGACGCAAAACTTAACTCAACAGTTTCCGTTGTGATATTAGCACTCAATACGAGATTTATTGCTATAAATACATCAATTGTGGCACAAGGCCAGAAAGGGGAATCGGGTTGAGATTGGTCGAATCTAACTATTATATACCTAGTTAATCGGATTCACGACTCTTTCATTCGTTACAATTGAAACAACCACCACAAAAACTCGTCCGTCATCATTTACTTCTACACATACCGCATACACGCAGGTGAAAATATAAAACACCCCATGATATAAAACTTCGTGAATATAAGATTATTAATTGATTAGCCTTGAGGGTCATTCCACGGTCCAATGACCTTTCTTGGTCTAATTGAGATTTTTATCGGAATTAGTGGAGAGGGTCACAAAGGATCAACTCTACGAAGGGCAGGTCGTGTCGGCGGACGAGTTGCGCTCTTTTGGGTACCAACGGTGAATTAACTCAGTAACTGAGTTTTCGGTGACGTGAAAATTGTTTTGGAATATGCTGCCTCTCAATGGTGTGGTCTACAGGGTGGGTTTGTCAGACTGTCATCGGTGTGACATTTTAGATGAAACGGCTTCCCACGACTTCTACCGTCGTGCTCGAGTGCGCCCCCTCTGGGATTATTTCGGGGAGTCGACGGTTCGTATCACACTCGAAAAGTTCGTGCTCACTGATCTCTCATACGCATGCAACAGTGTCTCGTCCCCATATTCTGGAATGAAACGGATAGTGTTTCTGTTGCTGCTAGACACGGCTAGAATGGTGATTTGGACGACACGGATGGAAGAAATCTTGCGATGTGAATGTTATTTTCATCAGGATTTAATCCGATTTTTGTATCGACAGATTTCAGCGTAATGTGGTTCGCGTGAACAGAGATAGCCTTGATTTTCTTTTTTAGGTCTCTCTAAATCGCAACCCGCGGTTTCCTGCAGAATACAAAAATCCTAAAGTTATTGCGATTTAAAAAAAAAAAAAGTAACTGATCACTCAATCCTAGAATAAATATCAAATTTGTCTTTGCGAATATAGAAAAAATATTTACTCTGATAGATATCGCCGTTTCAACATTCGTGTATTACGAAGGTGACAATTTGACTCATTGTTGTTAAATCAAGAGGAATACTGACGAAAACTTCTGTAAAGAAAATGAATGAAAAGAAAAGACGAAAATCTGAAAGAATTTAGACGGAAGCATCAAGAAAATATTTAAGTATATAGAAGAAATATTACATCTATTTTCTGATAGTTGGCTTAAAATAAGTGTAAAAAAAATAGAGTACTTAAAAACAAAAAGGCACAATTCATTACCAATTGAGGGATATTAAATGTTGAGTGCGCATTAATAGCATTTAAGATTAGTAGAGTATGAGGCATGGTTAAATGAGGAGAAATAGAATAAGGACAATGATCCTTCGTTACTCCCTCTTTGGAGAACCATGATCGTCCTGAAGTGATATAATACATACAAAAATACAAAAGAGATTCATTAGCTCTCGAATGATTTTTGTATCCGTCAGTTTTAACGTTCTTCAGTTTTTATTTCGAGAGCATTTACGAAGAGAATAACTTTTCATAACCGTAGCTGAATCATTAATTTCAATATTTGTTCTCGTTACGAAAGCTGCAAAATCCTGCACTGGTTTAAAATCAAATGTTTTAGTACATTCTAATATACATATTAACAGATAAGAAAGCATCTACATAAATGTATATAAGAAAACATAAATTCAATACATATATCTATATATTGTGTCACACATTGGGCACCTCGAGTTGGTGTAATGATTAACAAGCTTATATCGCTAGAACAATTATGACTGAGTAGTGAGTTCAATCCTCACTGGGTGCCCCTTACTTTCAGCCTTGTGCCACATCCAAGCTACGCTTGGAAAATTACTATATTGTGTCACACATTGAGTGCTCGTGGTAATAAATAGACGCTCGATAATAAAGATAAAATTTATATTTGTGATAGCCACTAAGGATCAAAATGTATGTTTATTATTAGTGGGAGTTATATATATATATATATATATATATATATATATATATATATATATATATATATATGCAACTGATTGTTGGTCAGAGTTGAGTCCGACAAGGGTACAGTTGTATTAAAAAGTGAAGAAATTTAAAAGTAAATATAAAAAAAAATAGGAATAACTTACACACACGCTATCATGGTTTCAACCATTAAGGTAGATGCTATGTATATAATGTTTTAGTGTTGTTGTGGGAATCGCAAGTTCATAAGTTTTACGCCTAAATACGATTCTGAGTTCAGTCTAGGTATTCTATTATTGCCATATATATATATATATATATATATATATATATATATATATATATATATAATTTATCAAAATACCACTGATATCTAATGTTAACAGATAGTTTTACAAAAATTACATAAAAAACATATTGAAATACTAAAGAGTAAATTTATTCAATAAAATCGCCATTAGCGTCAGACACGGCTTCCAGATAACTTCGTAATCTCCTGCATCTCTTCTGGGCGGTCTCCTTGTTTAAGTTGCTAAAATGCTGCCATAATCCTTGCCATTAGTTCATCTTTTGTGTTACAAGGAGTTTTGTTGGTCTCTCGCTGTTTTATTAGGTGGACAAATGAATGGAGTTAATTGTCTGACAGCCATGGCTGGGTTCTCCTGCTTGTATGATATGGGGCAGAGTCCTGTTGCCAGGCATAGGCTCTTCTAGCAGCTACCTCCTCAAGGCACTTGATATAGGTATCCTTGATGAGTCTGAGTCCCTCTGGGAAGATGAAAGGAGGCATAACGACGCCATCACTAGTGGCCACTCCAAACATCATGATGTTGACTGGATATTTTGTTTTCATCAGTCTCGGTAATCTTTTAGGGGCACAGTAAGCCAGTTGTTGTTCTGTGTATTCACTATCTTATTCTAGCAGAACATTTTCTCGTCTGAGAAAAAACAAAGCACGTTTGGTTGGGGGGTGTGTGTGTGTGTGCTTGAGTTTTGTCCCTGGCTATGGACTTGATTGATTTGAAGAGATCGTTGCCAATCATGGCCTCGATCATTCATCCATCATTCACATCCGTTACTTGCCTTGTAGTCTTTTTAATTGTCTGTTGTCCACATCCGTTTTCCAACAATGATATGTATATATCTTTTTCACTCTGAGACACTTTAATGACTTGAATTTATAGGAGGATTTTCGAAATGTTACTTCTTGAATTTCCGATCTCTTTAACTATTGCTCGCTTCTTTATATTTTACCCAACATCAATATCATAATACTGGCTTATATGGAATTTTTCACCATGAATTTAAGCAAGGAAATGCAGAAACTTCCTTTTCTGCTCTCTGCCGAAATATATGAAAAATCGGCGCAGTTATGTAAAAATGATAAAAACTAACTTTAATTTTTGTAGGGGAGCTTATAAAACACTTAATATATGCGATATATGATGTTCCTAAGTTTTACTTAATCGGAGATGGCTGTGACGGGCGAAAAACTCACACTGTCTATCATAGGCTGGCATTGCCTGCATCTCAAAAAATCTCTGGCAACTAAGTTAAGCTAAAGGCTGGAGAATATTGTAATGATAGGCAACTGGTGCCTCATAACCAGCTTCTTCGAGTACATGTAGTTCGTCAGCCCTGGAAATCAGACCATATTGATAAAGGAAAATTCATGGTATTAAAACTGCGCTGTCGTGTGGCCATATCCAAACACGGAAAAGGGTATGGAAATAAATCCAGACATGAAATCCGGTTTTCCGGCAACAGCATCTTAAAATGCTACTAGTTAAATTTTACAATAGAGTTCTCAGCCATATAAGAGGATGGATATCACATAGCAACCCATTACTTGTAAAGAATATTTTTCTGTATCTTAGTATTTTGCTGAGCTTTTGGAATGCTTCTTTCGCTCGTCAAACGCGTGTTCGGCTATCCATGTCACATTTTCCATCCTCTGTCAATATACTAAAATAAGATTTAAAAGCAACTGAAGATATCAAAATATGAAAATTTCATCATAATATTCTACACTCGTGTGAATTTAGAAAACCGCCTTATCTGTATATATGTAAATTAGATGTCTCGATATATGCAGTAGCTAGAATATTTACACTTTTCTCAAACATTAAATAAGTGGTTCAACGTACATTCAGATCGGCTAAAACACGAGTATATACGGTGAGTACATGCTTAGTTCAAACATAGTTTAATAAAATCTCAGAAATTAGTAGAAAGATAAAAGAAAGTGTATTACATTTTCGTAATTTTAATATGTTAAGGGATTTTTGAGTCATAGCCTCAGATTCTTATTGATTATTGAGAATATTTTCGACAAATAAATACTACTTTATAGAATGTTCACATTTAAGGATAAAATGATGCAAAAATATTTGTTCAACATTGCGCGTACTGTCCACGAAAGAGACGAAATTAATTAAGCATTTTCTCGTCTATATACACAAGCGCGGGCAAAAAAATCATGGATGATATGAATACGTCAGTACCCACACCAGTGTATATTATCATATAGACTTTACAGCAATAGGGAGGAGAGGTTTCACATTAAATTAGATGAAGATATATTAAAACTGCAGCATTGTCTTTAGAATTCATACAAAATTAAAGAAGCTGTTTTCTTTTGCTCCGATCAAGATGATATTGATTTTTTTCTAATGATGTTCACACTTCACAAAGCCCTATGATCCACTCGAGTTAGATTGTTGAAAAGTTAGTGGCACCGTTTATGGGGATATATAAGGAAGGTAACGATTTACTCTACACTTGAATAAGTTAAGATCGTAGTGATCGGAGATGCATCCTCTTGGCATTTGGTTCCACAAGCGAGCAAAGTCTGTCATGTTAACGCCTAGCTGGGGGAAGATTAATTTATATATTTGCCAAGGATAAAATGTGAAATATAAACCAAATTGACTTTCATAATTTGAATTTAGCACGTTGATTCCACTTACCGCGCCGACATTTGTTACGTTACATATACATTCACTGATATGATTGATAATTTTGTAGATATTATCCTGGAGGTAAGATTTGATTTTCTTCGTTAATATTGTTTTTTTCTAAAATATAAAATATTAGAAATGATGATGCCCGGATGGATTTATATAATTCTCGAAATTTCATTCTTTTGCAAAGAACTTTTAAACAATGTCGGCACGTGCCATAATCGTTACGTTTATATGATATGATCTAAAATAGAACAATGTTAATATCAACATATTCGTGGATTAGCAATAAACAATGTCAATGCTGACAGGAATACACATCTCTTATGGATATTCCAGTACTTGGCTTAATTAGCTTGGTTCAATTATGCCCTTTTATATAAAATTAATTTCCCCAGGAAGAAAGATAGAATTACAGAAACACCCTTAATAGATTTAGATTTTGTCACAAAGATTAGGGAACTGGAACATGATGAAGCTTATAAGTACCTAGGAATTAGCGAAGGAGGTGGCATACAACACCCCCAAATGAAGGAAAAAATAAGAAAAGAGTACTACAGGCGTGTACGTCTGGTACTAAATACTGAGCTAAACTCAAAAAACAGAATATCAGCCATAAACATATTGGCTTTCCCTGTGGTGCAATACAACTTTAATGTCCTTAACTGGACAATAGCTGAAATTAAGCTAATGGACGCCAAAACTAGAAAGCTTCTCACTTGCTATCGCATGCATCATCCCAAAGCTGATGTTGATCGTCTGTATGTGCCCAGATCCGAAGTAGGCAGAGGATTAGTTCAACTAGAAATGTCCTAAAAAACTACAACAATTGGCCTCCAAAGATATTTAGAAACTACAGAAGACTGGATGATGGTATGCGTCAAGGAACATGAAAGTAGTAAGCGTCTTTACTCCGTAATGAAAGAAGCCAACAAATTCAAAATAGAGTTTCAAATGGGCGTAGAGATGCAACTACAGCCCAATACACCGGCTGAAACTCCAAAATCCTTAAAAAAGACAGCAAAGACGAATGCAACCGACCAGATACAGAAGCGATGGCAAGATAAACCGCTTCATGGCCAATACTCTGCCCGTACCAAACAAGCTGACGTAAACAAACCCCGTATCCACCAGTGGCTACGTAGTGCAGGGTTGAAAGTGGAAACTGAAGGTTTTATCCTTGCTGCGCAGGACCAATGCTTGCTAACTAGGAATTATCAAGCACATATACTAAAATATTGTGTCAGCCCAAAATGCAGATTCTGTGATAAATATCCAGAAACGATTGATCATCTTCTATCAGGTTGCACGATGTTGGCACCCACTGAATATAAAACCCGACATGACAGAGTGGGCCAATATCTGCACTGGAAAATCTGCAACTTCTACGGGAAGAAACTGAAAGAAACTGGTATGAACACCTCCCAGATTCGGTTACGGAGATAGGACCTTTTACAATTCTATGGAACTACCCAATACACACTGTCAGAACAATCAAAGCCAACCGCCCAGATATTGTTATTAAAGACCACAAACAAAAACGGTCCCTCCTTATTGATATGGCAGTCCCTGCTGACTGCAATGTATCTTTGAAGATATTCAAAAAGCTGTCAAAATACAAGGACCTTGAAATAGAAATCTCGAAAATGTGGCATATGGGAACATCAACAATCCCTGTTGTAGTTGGAGCCCTAGGACTGGTTGGAAAAGATTGCAGTAGACTAATTGAAGGGATTCCTGGAAGTCCATGCCTCAAGGAGATACAAAAAAATTTTCTGACAAGTACAGCCCACACTTTACGAAGGTTTTTATCTATGTAATTTTTTTTTTTTTTTTTTTTTTTGTCAGTGGAAAGTGTCATGATGCCATTTCTAACCTTAGGTCCCTGGGGACCCGGAAAGAAATGTGTAAACGCCAGAAATCAAAGAAAATAATAATAATAATAATAATAATAATAATAATAATAATAAATACATGGCATGATTGTAAATCTCGAAGGAACTAAACGGCAAACTAAATTTGTATCACGGATGAGATTAAAGCTGTTTTTGATTAGAAATTAAAAGGGGCTGCAGGCATCGTTGGTTTGAGACATGTCAAAAAGCCAACGGCCGTTTAAGATCAATGAATAATGTATCGATCACGTTTTGCCGTTTCTTATCTATTATCGACGACATGTGATAATCTTTGAAATGGGCGGTTGTAAATATTTACTAATCAGTTAGAAATGGCGGTAATCAAAGCAACGAAAATCAGCGTGAAAATGATTTAAGTTAAATGGCGTCGGTCCGAGTCGAAAGGGCAAATCAAAGCAATCTGATTGTGCTATCATCAAAACAATGACGATTAGCTACGCCCCGCTTCGGATTAATAGGTTTTCCCTCTTCTTCTTTTCTTAACCTTTGATTTACTCAAAAACCTTCCTTCTCTCTCTCTCTCTCTCTCTCTCTCTCTCAAACACTGTTATATCAAAAGAATATTCTTGTAACATATCTATATTTACCTTATCCTTCAAACTCTTACTCTCTCTCTCACACACTTTCTATATATGTATGAAATTGTACTTTTCTTTGCTTATTTATTAGTGGCCATATCAATAGGTCGCTGTCTTTATTTCTATCTCTCTGATATTTTACCAGTATTTCTATCTATTTAATTAATGGAACATTTTTCGAGTTCTGTTATGAAAAATACTTCTTTTATTTTTCTTTTCGGATATGTTATTCATAATTTCTTTTATTAAATTCTTTCCGAATTAAACTTCTGACATTGTCCTTTTCACCGTTTTACGTATTATAATATATTTCTGCTTCTCATTTTGTATATCTTTAACCATTTTTGTAGCATTATTTTCTGTTACTTCTCCTTTTATGCGGCATTTATTTTCCAGACATTGGAGATCATGTTTCCACGCATCTCTTTTGTTCCCCTACATAACATTTGACACTTCAACATTCACATTGTTAAAAAGGTTACTCACTGTTTCCTCCTGATTCTCTAAATTTTATGTCACGTGAGTGTTAACTTCTCAAGCTGTCCTACATTATGCGTCCCCGATATTTGGAGCTGTTTCTTTCGGATTTTACAAGTATATATTTTCTTGTAGTGTCTATTTTTAAAATTTTTTTTTGTGGAGAACCCTCAACTCTGTAGCTTTAAGTCAGTTCTTTATCCGTGAGTTGATTATTCTGTATTCATTTTCTTGTAGGAGAATATTCATCATCTATGCGCTGTTTCTGTTTGTGATGTGGGAGATCATAGCTCTCCACAACTTCCTATCAAAATTACTATTTTTAAATCCGTAGAAAAATTTGGCTTCTAATATTTGTTCTACCAACCATTTACACAATTTTGTCAACCGAGGTCAACGTTCCCATTACTTCTCCCCACTACTTCAGATTCTCTTGGCACAACTAAATACAATTTACTCAGCATTGTCCATAACCCATTATGCATAATATATAAACACAAATCCTTACAAACGCACGCACTGATACACGTTATTTTTATTTATGCACATATCCTCAGCACTCATTCAGCGTCATTAACCATTAGCATTATCCTACCTCCCTGTTTCTCTCTCTCTCCCTATTTTATCGAGTTTGTACGCAGCTATATATATATATATATATATGTGTATATATATACGCATTTTATTTATCGATAATTTCCATAGGCTAAAATGTTGTTGAGTTGGGAGTTCCAGAGTTCGGTTTAGTGTATCCAACGAGCGCCCACTTTGGGCACATTTTTTTTGTCAACGAATAATAATAATAATATTATCCTGAATACATCTATCATAGGCATTAGTGTAAAATAATTTGAATATTGTTTTCATTTCTATTATAAATGCAAATGATTAAAATGCTAAAAAAGCTTAACCTATCTCAATGTTTCATTGCGATGGTTGAATTTGGGCTTACTGGATAAGGCTTTAATCTAGGTTCCATGCTGCTTAGATCTAATCGTAGATCTCCTAGTTTTGTAATTTGCAAGTGGTTTCTTAGTTTAGTAAGAAGCTGGGTAAATGCGTTGAAACCACGTTCAGCTATGTATGTATATACATGTATATGTATATGTGTATATGTGTATGTGTATGTATATATATATATATATGTATGTGCATGTATATATATATATATATATATATATATATATATATATATATATATATATGTGTGTGTACTGTTATATTGTGTATCTAAATTTATTTTAAGTATATTTCTGTTTGTATGAATGTTTTATATATGTATGTTAGGGTACATGTATATTTGTGTGTGTATGTATATTTGGTGTGTGTTTATGTATGTATATTTATGTGCGTTTATGTATGTATTTGGTTGAATGTGATTGTATTTATGTATATGATGTATATATATGTGCAATTGAAACAATTACAGATAGGTATATTTATGTATATGTTTATATATATATATATATATATATATATATATATATATATATATATATGTATGTATTTTGTGGATGTATATATGTGTGTGTTTCCTATTTATATTATATTTGAAATTGATGTGTGTATGTAAAGGTATTAAACTTTGGTTTGACATTACTGCCACATTAGTTAGTCTATGTGTGTATATATGTTTCTGTGTTGGTTTTCCCCAACTTTTTTTTTCATAAAGCGCCGTGGAGATGTTCCCTGTATCGTCACTTTCTTTGTGTGTATATATATCTAAATTGTCTGGGTACTTATGCATTATAATCTGATTGTGTTTGTGTTGTTTTACGCGTGAGTTTTGGACCCCATTCACACGCTTGGGATTAAAATGTATACATATATATTGTCGAATGACCGGATGATGTAGCGTCTGTTCTAACGTAATTTCAACGAAGAAATAAATTGAATAACATATGTAAAATTTTTTTCTTAACAGTAATTTTATAATTTTTAAAATTAATAGTTTTAAATTTGGATTTTAAAATTGGCAGTATTTAATTTTAATATCAAATTTTATCATAGAATTTAGTAATTGTTGGTTAGAATAAATTCTTTTTTAATATTACCCGTATTTTAAAATTTGAATAGCTATTATAACATGAAAAATCAAGCTTTTTGAATCTTCCTATACTTAGGTTTTGATTGGTCATTCTAGCTTTCGTAACAAATATTTCCGCTTGCGAAGGATCGTTAATTAATTTGAAACTTTTAAAACCATTTATTTTGCATTCAACGACATCACTTGATAAGACACCAGGGGTGTTGAAACAAAATGGCTAGCTAATTTTGTATTGATTTTATAACATATTTATGTTAAAATTAAAAAAAAAATATTAATATATATATATATATATATATATATATATATATATATTGCATTGAGCACTTTTTTTTATTTTAGCTATTGGTAGGGAGAAATTACCTTTAATTGTGGTAGATGCTATTTTCAGTACCCTAATTATTTTATTAGATGCTTTTGTCAGTACCCTAATTATTTAATATTCAATGTTTTGGGTTTTTTTAAGCATTTCATCCCAAGCAAGTCAGAAGTGCCATTATCACACAGGGGGTTATGGGGAGTGAAAATGAGAGAAAAGAGTGGGTGTAGGGGGGATTGAAGAAAGGAAAAAAGAACAGGTATCAACGAAACAAAACATGGTGACTGATGTTGCATTTAGGTTTTTGATGATTGTAGTTATCAGGGAAGCAAGTGAGAGGAATGGAGTTCCAATATGGAGAAGTGCGAGGAAAGGAACAGTTAGAAGGTCGGTTACATTTAACTATTTCAACAGTAAAAAGTTGGGAACTAGATGCCAATCTAGTAGTACACTTAAATTCATGTAGTCAGGGCACAGGGGAAAATGGTCATCAGTGCAGTAGCCATGAAAATATTTGTAGAAAAGACAGAGGGAAGCCACAACAGGTCTGTGAGAAAGCGGCTGAAGTCAAGAAGCTAATTCAGTACCGATTACATTACAGATCCTACTTTAGATTTTTTTGAGAATATTGCAGTAAGGGAAGGTAGGAGAAAATTTTATGGATAAAACTTTAACTGCACAACCAGTAATAAAAATCACAGAAATGCAATCTATGTTGTTATTCATTTAAACATCATCCTAATTTAATAGTAATAAAAAATATATATATAATATATTTAAAGTAATAATAATAGTAATAAAAAGTAATAGATAGATACACACATATACAATACACATATACATATATATTCATATATATATAAACTTAATAGTTACAAACCTAATATATATTTTTTCAGTGTTTGATGTAAAATAAATGTCTATTTTTAAGACTATATAAACTTATTTTTATGATGACATTTAAGTATAATTTCATTTCTCTGGTTCAATAACTGGCTTGTATTTTTGTGCTTAATTTTTTTAATTTTTTCTTCCAGGCATAGTCTGCATCTGTTTATAAATTTCGGCCAGGTGAAGGTGAGAGGGGGAGCACGTCGCTCTGGTATTTACTCATTCCCCCACGAGAATGAGATGTGACAAAGGTCGGATTAATGTAAAACCAGATTTGAAAACAAATATTTAGGGACAAAATTTTCCTTAATTAACCAATATGACGTTGCGCTGGCCTCAGTTTAAGTACCGATCCCTCCTTCTGGGTAGTATTAGTTTACTAATTAGCCCTTCATATTAAATAGCTACTAAATCAGTTTAAAAAAATTACGAAAAATGTTTACAAATACCAAAATCACATTGGGCGACATACATTCAAGTGGTATGCCATATATTTAGATTTATTTATATGCATACAACGTTTCTCGAATATTTAAGCAGAGAATAGGTACCATAGCAGCAACTTGCCTATACCTGGAATGCAATTCCAAAATATATTCAATATTCTGTCCTTATGGGGAATTCTAAAATGCATAGATATTCTTTCAGGCATAATCCCGCATTAGACACTGTGATCCATGCAATTGCTTTCATTAAGATTTCCCGATATATCGCCAGAGTTTTCCTGCTTTTACCATTTAATTCCCAGAAATACATGGAAATATTTATGCTCTTGGCATAATGTTTTCTCATGAAATAGTTCTTTACCCTTAGCACGGCTCTTGAAAAAAAAAGCAGTATCATTATATATGTTTCCTCTCTGGTTACACACACACACACACACACACACACACACACACACATATATATATATATATATATATATATATATATATCAGTAATGAAAAACTTGGTAATCCGTATGGGTAGTCCCAAGAAGGATGAAATCCGGAGAGCTCAATGTAAATTCAGAGCTAATAATTTAAAGAAAAACAAACCACTTTAAGGCTCCATTGTAATAGTTTATTTCACCAGAGACCTTTTAAAGTACTCCGGATCTTCAGACATCACTTTCAAAAGGTGAAACGAAAAAGAAATGAAAATTTACACTTTTGACGGGTAGTATTAAGTTTATGTAATTTAACAGAGAAGAAGCGAGGAGTGGTGTGAGAGACATGGTCGAGTTTAGAGAGGGTTTATTTTTATATTTCCTTCTATCATACTTAATATTGAGGAAATGATATGTTGAAAGGGAAGGAGAGAAAAGAGAAAAAGAAAAAAAGAGGGAAAGATATATTTAGGGTTTACGGAGGAAGAGGAGGAGTGGTACAGTTTTAGTAATTTAGGTTAAAAGCAGATTTTAACGTTTGATAGTAATTTAAATGTTTAAAAAATCCATGAAGAAATTAATTTAATGCTTGTTAGCAATTTAAATATTCAACTCCTCTACAAATAAATTAGGAATTTAATATGAGTTAAATACTATATTTAAAAACACATTAATAAAAAAAATAAAATTTAAAATATAAAAGTTTACTAATGGTAATCTTTTAATATTGTAAATGACTGTTAAGTTAACATCTTTATCAGTTTGAGTCTAATTCATGAATGTGATTTGTAACTATTTTTAGATAGGTAATATTTCTTAGGGTTTAGGTTTCAAATTAAGATGGAGTAATATTTGAAAGTAATATTAAGAAAATTGTTTTTTCATATATATATATATATACCACATATACATTTATGTAAACCTCACATATACATACGTTCATTTACATGTGCAATTACACACATAAGCACACACATATGTATCGATATTCACCGGTACTCATGCATATTCATATATAAATACTTACACATACGTTTACGAATATTTACACATATTCATATTTATATCTATTTACACTTTTCCTTAAATTTTACATTTAACGTTGAACGTTAGGTGATGAATTAAGTGTTTAAACTTAACAAAAAAAAACTAATTTAAATACTTTTACTATCAAGACTAATAGTTAAAGAGTAATATATTTAAACTTAATATATATATGCAGAAATATAGTTTTAAGGTGTGCTTTATTTATGGGATAAAGTGCTCAATGTTGTGGGGATCTTTGACATAAGATGGACTCGTCCAAAGTATACTTATACTGACAGAGAGACTACCTGCTGTTGAGATACGTTGAGATACGTGGAGATAAGTTGATATACGTTGAGACAGGTTGAGAGATACGGAGATTGACACAGGCTGTTCAGGGAGTTATACAAGAGTCCAGAGAGAGAGAGAGAGAGAGAGATGATTACGGCTTTACTTACAGAGACTTGTACATATACTTCCTACTAACCCGCATTCCTGGACTACTAATCTTCACTGTATTCTTACGTTTAATACACTTATTTTTCTATCTCAATTACTGGTGTTGTTTATTTATTTGTGCAGGATTCCATTTACGGAATCCACAACAACTTGGCGACGAGGATTTCGCACTTCACGGGGACTTAAAAAAAATCTCTCTCGTCAACACAACAACTTCACGACGAAGAGTACGGACACGTACGGAAAAAAAAAATTTTTTCTCTCGCCAACACAATAACTTGGCGACGGAAATTCGAGAGTCACATCGACCACAACAATTTGGCGACAAGACTCGAAGGAACAGCACAGAGAACAACAAATTAACGACGAACATAAAAGAACGTACACAAGAGATAGAAGAAAAATTTCGTCACTCCCTAAAAAATGGAAGATTTTCAAAAAGCAATGCTTGAGTTTATAAGAAGAAGTGAGGAAAGACAGCTAATAAATGAGGAAAGACAAATGCAACTCCAGGAATTAATATTAAAAGTAACGGTTAACGCACAACAGAAGAATATCGAAAAAGAGGCAACTTTTTCTCAAGACGCAGTTTGGAACACAATAGAAGCATTTAAATATTCTCTAGAAGATGATAAAAATTTTGGGGACTATTACAGACGTCATGAAGACATTTTCAACATTGATTGCCAAAATTGGACGGAAGCTAAGAAGCTACGTTTATTACTCAGGAAATTGGGAACAGAGGAGTACACAAAATTTGTGGACTATATTCTACCGAAAAAGACAAACAATTTGACGTTTGACGAGGCAGTTACATGCCTTACGGAGCTTTTCACTCCATAGACTTCACTATTTTACAAAAGGTGGAAATGTTCCAATCTCGTAAAAAGCGAAAATGAGGACTACTTCACGTACGCCGCAATTGTGAAAAAACAATGCGATGACTTTAAATTGGCAGAATTGACTCCGGACAATTTTAAGTGTCTTATTTTCGTACAGGGATTAGTCTCAGCCAAGGACAGTGAAATGCGAAAAAGAATGCTCACGAAGCTTCAAAATTGTCAGAAGACTGCCAAAAATGCTTGAATATAAAAAAAGACTCTAAGGATATCGAGGAATCGGGAGTAGCACACATACGTAAGTTGAACAAAAAGTTACGTTTTTCACCCCACTCCCGAAAGAAAAACAAAAATTTTATGATAAAGAAAAAATTACAATGTATAAGGCGATTAATGACAGAGATCAAATCAAATATAAGCCCCCCGCCCCCCATCTGCATGTTACAGATGTGGTGGATTCCACTGGAATAAAGACTGTCGATTTAAATACAAGGACTGTTTAGTGTGTGGAAAAATGTTATATAAGGCATCTCACTACAGGAACAAAAAACACACTAATAGGGTAAGAACTACTAGAATGGACAACGAAGACAAACTAAACACAAGAAAATACGTGGAACTCGAGATTTTAAATAAGAGGATACAATTACAGTTCGACTCAGGTTCGGATATAACTATAATTAATTTACAAACATGGAGGAAGCTAAATAGACCGAACATGATGCATACACAGAAAATCGCCAAGTCTGTTACAGGGAGGCGTATCAATTTTGAAGGAGAAGTAATTCTAAACGTAAAATTCCATGGTAAAACGAATAAAACACGTGTTTGCGCAGATTTCTCGACTGGGTTAAATAAGGATATCAAGGATTATTACTACCCATTTCCAAGCCCGGGGAAATATTTACCAAGCTTAACGGTGGTAAGGTATTTTCTAAGATTGGTTTAGGCGAAGCTTATCTTCAGATTCCAGTAGAAGAAGAAAGTAAAAAAGTTTTATGTATCAATACTCACAAAGGACTTTACAAATTTAACAGATTGCTACTTGGGATAGAAGTAGCACCGTCAATCTTTTAACAGACTATGGATACCATGCTCATGGGACAGAAATTTGCGACTGCTTACTTAGACGACATTTTAATCAAAAGCGATTATGTAGAAGAGCACGCAACGCATATTAAAGAAGTCTTTAAAAGAATTCAGGATTTTGGTTTTAAAGTGAAGGAGAAAAAATGCGATTTTTTTCTTAAAGAAATGAAGTATCTAGGCCATATAATCAATGAGAGTGGCAGAAAACCAGATCCAGATTGGGCATCTGCAATAAAAAATATGCTTGAGCCGAAAAATGTCCCAGAGTTGCAAAGCTTTCTTGGTCTAGCGAAATATTACGGTGAATACATTGAAAACATGCACAAATTCAGGGCTCCCCTCAGTGAATTATTGAAAAAAGATAACAAATGGAACTGGACGGAAGATTGTCAGAAAGCTTTTAAGGAGATCATAAAGAAATTAACGTCTGATCTAGCACTGACGCATTTTGATCCCAAACTGAAAATTATCATTGCTAGTGACGCAAGCTCACACGGAGTGGGAGCTTGTATATTACACAAGATGTAGGACAGCACAAGGAAACCTATAGCTCACGCATCTAGATCGTTGTTACCAGCAGAGAGGAATTATTCGCAAATTGAGAAAGAAGCATTAGGAATAATATTCGCCATAACTCGCTTCCACAGATACATATATGGAAGAGACTTTACTCTTCAAACTGACCATAAACCTTTTCTCACTATATTCGGATCAAAAAAGGGACTACCAATTTACACAGCCAACAGACTTCTGAGATGGGGAACTATTTTATTGAATTATAATTTCAAACTAGAGTTCCTACCGTCGAAGAAAATTGGTCATGCTGATGGATTATCTAGATTGGTACCTGCGAAATGCGAACCTCTGGAAGACTCGGAAATAGCGGCTTTGCGAGCCGAAGACAAAATTAGTAAATTTCTAAACAATACAGTAAGGAAATTACCAGTGACCTTGTTAGAAATCAGAAGAGAATTTGAAATGGATGAATTCATACGAAGTAGAAAGAGAAAAATAGAAGAGAAATCTAGCGGAGTGTTTTTCAATTTGTAATCACGTATTACTTTATAATGAAAGAGTGGTCATACCAAAATCTTTACAAAGACGAATTCTGAAGGACTTTCATCTAGGACACCCAGGGGAAAAATCGTATGAAAGCGTTAATGAGAAGTTTCGTGTATTGGCCTAATATGGATAACGACATTACTCAAATAGTAGAAAAATGTAGAGGCTGTGCTGCGACAGCAACGGCACCACCTATTATACAAAATCCATGGTCTAAGGTTGACAGACCTTGGTCTAGAATCCATGTGGACTATGCAGGACCCATAGATGGATATTACTACTTGATAACGGTAGATAGCTTTAGCAAGTGGCCAGAAGTTTTCAGATACAAAACCCTACGACGGACAAAACTATTTATTGTCTACACGAGTTATTCGCAAGATTCAAACATATTAAAATAACACCATACCATCCACGATCTTAAGAGAGCCTTGAAAAAAGCAGAGGACGTACCAACAGAAAGAGCCATAAAACAGTCCCTACAAGTCTACAGAATCACCCCGAACGGAAACACACCATCTGGTCTTTCGCCAGCTGTAGTGATGTTTGCCCGCAAAATACCGTCTATCTTTGATAAACTATTACCCAGCAAAAATAAAAACCGTCACACACCGATAACGCCTAAAAGATCCTTCAAACCAGGCGAACGGGTCTATTTCAGAATGTTCAAGAATAATATGGCATACAGGGAACCAGGTACGATAATAAACGGACTGGGGAATGTTCTATACACGATCCAAGGTGAAAAATTCACTTACAGGTGACACATAAATCAGATACAGAAAAGACGGGTAGAGGAACCAAACTCGTCACCTTCCGAAAATGAAGACGCGATGGAGGCGATTTTCGAAGCCTTCGAAATTCAAAAACCACAAGTAGCCACGGAGATCAGAAGTACAAGCCGGAAAAGAAAATTCACGGAACTACTAATAATAGACCATATGCGGAAAAAATATTCACTCCCCACAAAAAAGAAGCTAAATTGGGGGGGGGGTGTTGTGTGGCTCTCCCCTTTTTACATAAGATGGACTCGTCCAAAGTATACTTATACTGACAGAGAGAATACCTGCTGTTGAGATACGTCGACATACAGTCTCGACGCCTGTCGAACTCTCTGCTTTGGCAGAGAGGAACCCGGACGAAGCTTTGCCGTAAAGCAAGGTTTCGTCCGGGGAGGTAGACAGGCCCTGAACCCGTCTAGGCGGGTTCAAAGGCTATATTTTTGACCGAGCCTACGGGATCGGAGAAAGCCACTTTAAACTCGGCCTTGTGCCACATATATTCCTCGTGGTGGGATATTAAATACAGAGATACGGAGACAGACACAGGGTCTTCTCAGAGAGTTATACAAGAGGAGAGAGAGAGAGAGAGAGAGAGAGAGAGAAAGAGAGAGAGAGAGAGAGAGATATGATTACGGCTTTACTTACAGAGACTTGTACATATACTTTCTACTAACCCGCATTCCTGGACTACTAATCTTCACTTCAAGTCTGTATTCCTACGTTTAATACACTTATTTTTCTATCTCAATTACTGGTGTTGTTTATTTATTTGTGCATGATTTCATTCACGGAATCCACAATATATAATATATATATATATATATATATATATATATATATATATATATATATATATATATATATATATATAGTAAAAAGTAAATGCGTTGGTGTATAATCCAAGTGGATCCTAGTAATATAAAATATTAAAACTGATTCACAAAAAGACCTTTATGTATTTATTATTAAAGAGCAAAATTAATACACAATAAAATCCAAAATCACCTCATATGGGGAATAAGTTTATTTTGACTGACGAAAATGTAATTCATTGGTTTTATTCAACCCATGTATATATGGCGGTGCGATTCAGTATTTTATTTTTGTTTACTTCCAATAACCGTTTTCTTTTTCATTTTTTTAATTTTTAGTTTAGAATTTAAACATTGAAATATATTTATATATATCAGTTAGATTAATATTAATATGAATGTCAATATTGATGTTATGATAATTATGTTCACTTTTGAAATTTTCTTTTATTGTAAGAGAAATTATATTTTACTTTAATTAGATTATTATATATTCTAGGTTTAATGAAATCGTTTATACTTATGGAAAATTCATTTTCCTTAAAAGTCTAATTAAATTTCACCTGTAAGTTATATATATATATATATATATATATATATATATATATATATATATATATATATATATATATATATGTGTGTGTGTGTTTGTGTGTGTGTTTGTGTGTGTGTGATTAGTCTATTATCCTACATCGGCTACAACTTACTCTTTTTAAAGATATATTTACTATAATTCACCCCCTGTTAAATAAAATTTTAAGTCTGTAGGCAGATTATTAGAATAATGCAGAACTATTCTTTATTTCGCCTGTATATTATAAAATGTTAACCAGATTTTTTAATTTTTAAGTTCATTGGTGGTCAGAAAATATATGATGCATTTTGCATTAATTCTTTGCATGTTTGAAATCTCAAAGCATTTACACATGCTTATGTGATCAGGTATGTACAGCAGAATGTATAATTTTCCAGAATTAAAATGAGGTTAGTAATGCTCCCAAACTTATTTCTTAGTCTTCACTCTCTATAGTCCTGTAATGTTCGATCGAATAGCTAATACGTTTGATAATATGATCTCTGATCATCTCTCAGCTCGCTTTCATATTTGTGGTGAGATCCATATTCATCACAAAGTGTGATTTGATCACTCGAATACAATTGAGGAAGAATGCAGATATTGTCAAAACTTCTCGGTAGATTAAAAACCGACACGGATCATTGAAACCATTTGTATTACTGATGCAACAGGACATTAAGCAAACCTGCTTGACATCTTCAACACATCCTGCTCTGAAAATATCTAAACCGATGCCAAACCTAACGATTTTTGAATATATGAAAGCCGTCTGAGACATTTTCAGATGTTGCATGGCGTACGCTCCTCTTTCTGCCACCTTCAAACATAATGTCTTAAAAAAGGCCGCCCATATATCGGAATGGATACTTTCTGGAATAGAGTTTAATTCTAACAAAATCCGAACACCCAACCATGGTTCACCTTTGTATGTGATATATCCATAGCTTATCGTAACCATTACTACAATATATGTTAGCGGGAACTGCGTAGTATGACACTTGCATAATTTAGAACTGTCTGCAATCATGGCAAGAGTGTTGTAGAAATTGCAAAATGTAACTGTGCACAAGTAGTCCAGGCCAAAATCGCAAACAAACAACCTGGAACACGGGAGTTTTGGAAAATCTTCAACCAAAATCTCAACGTAGGCAAAGTTTCTGTGTCTACTATCATAAACGATCTTGTCACCTAATCCTCGTCAGATAAGTCAAAACACTTTGCTTCGATCCTTTCCTCTAATTCCACGATAGATGAAAAAATTCATCCTATTTCCGACTTCCCTGTCTCACATAGCACAATCTCAGTAACTTTTTTATAGCAGCCAGATAAGGTAAGAATGTCTTTCCCTTAAGATGGCCACTGGTCCAAATAAAATTCCTGTGGTTGTACTTATGAGTACTAAGCCTGAGTTCTTAGCTTAATAAGAACTTAATAAAATATTTAAAGGCTGCTTGAAGGATAAATCCTGACCAAGTCTACGGAATGTGTCAATCGTCTGCTCTGTTTTTTAAGAAGGCGGACGAGATCTCACCCCCACATCTCAGTATAGACACATCAGCCTCCCCAGAGTCAGTAGCTAAGTTTTTGAAGTTATAATCATTAAGAAATTTGTTGCTTACTTCAATAGTGACATGTGAGCTCCAAACTACAGATTTCGACCATATCCCTGCCGATATCTTCTCATTACTGACAGAATTACTAGATAATAAATACATATCGAACGATCGCATAGGATATTTCAAGGGTCTTTGTCGTGGTGTAGCATAGAGGGTTGCTGCACAAACTCTCCCGCTTTGGAATACCTGGAAGGATATTCTCAATTATGAAGTCCTTCCTAATGTGTAGGTCCATGAATGTAGTTGATAATTGTCAGACCTGCGAGGTTCAAGTGATCAACGCCGGTGGTACCCAATGCTTGCTAATCGGATCAAACATTTCTACTTTACGTAAAAGATCTGAGTAACAGTATACCCCAATCTTGTGAATATCTATACTGATGATACAACTGTACATGGGTGCATTTCCAAAACACTAGAGGAGCAGAGCTTGGCAGCTGATCTCTCCTCTGACATAAATTTAACAATTCAGAGAAGAAAAATGGCTGGTTTCGTTCAATTTATCGAAAAAAATCATCACCGAGTGGACACGAAATTGTCGCCTATTCTGATGAATGGATGTTCACTAAGGGATCGCCCGTGTCTTGAACGCCTATTGACACTTAAGCTCAACCCAAACCTTAAGTGGAATTCGTACATAAAATCTATCGTTATGGATACTGGGAAAATCATCTGTCATGGAGAAATGCTATCATATATTTTCCACCATACAAACACATACTCACACGAAATGTGGCAAATCTCTCTCTACTCTATACCTATTTGCATGGAAAGTGTTCAAATTACATTCTTTAGTTTCATCATCTCTAATCTTCCCGGCAAAAACCCCCCATAGCACAAACGCTGTAGCGTATCGCCAACATTCCCTTCGTATTCCGTTGTTGAGATGTAAGTTTCATTCGAACAGTTTCTTCCCGCGAGCAGTTACTCTGGGGAACAGACTCCCAAGACGATGCTTCACCGATCACCAGTGTTCATGTGTAGGGGTAACGGTTATGTTCCCCACATATTCCCATAAATTGTATCTCCTATCCACATATTCTCATAAACTGTGCCTCCTATCCACATATTTCCACAAACTATGTTTCTTACCCACATATACCGATAAACTGTGCGTCTTCCCTGTTAAACTGTAACTTTCTATATTGAGTAGCTCTTGAGTCTTGTACAAGGTGAACATTATTTTTTCCAAAGCCATTATTTCGACTTATCTTTTGTTCCATAAATAATTTTGTTATGTGAGATCCATGATTAATTAAAAAATATTTAGCAGCTTGAATCATATATGAAATAAAAAACAGATAATTTGACACTTTATGTAAATGCTTAGTGTGTATGTGCGTGCGTACAAGTTTCTGGATGATTTGATATAGAGCGTTTAGTTATTTTAGATTGTGAACATCTTCATACGTCTTCTTGGGATCTCCTGGAGAGAACACAAGATAAATGACTTTGTACAGGATCAAGTGACACAACTGACAGTCCCCTACCAAGGAGCCCGTCTTGATAACAAGAAAGAGGAGAAAGCTGCTGTGGTTTGGGCATGTCATATGCCACAGTACTCTACCCAAGACGCCCTTTTAAGGTGAAGTGGGTGAACGAAGGGAGCTGCAGACCAAAAGCTAGATGGCAAAAAAAAAAAAAAAAAAAAAAATTCCGACGCTGTTTCATGAGGCAGAAGACAGATCTCTTTGGCGGCGTCTGGTTGCATCACCGTTGCTCATCTCTTTTCAACGATCGGATCGGTCATGAGAAGAGAAGGGTAATATCTTCTATATATATTATAGCATTGATGCAGTTGTCCCCCAGGGCTCTATGTTTAGACCCTATATTTTCTTAATTTTCATAAACGACCTCTCTGATATCATCAGTTCTCAGCTCATTATGTATGCTACTGATAAACTATTTACTCCTGTCTTAACAGTAAGTCTGATCGGTTCGATAAGGTCAAATTGGCTGCTGATCTGAAAAATTGTTAAATAGGGCAAGGAACGTGTTTTTAATTTTGACACCTCCAAAACGAAGCTACTCACTTTAATAGTCTGAAAGAAACATCGTTTGCTTTCCATCAGTATGGCTGATGCTAATCTCCAGGGCAGTAATTCATTGAGTCTTCTCAGACGAATATTTTCTGCTGGGATGAAGTTGACAGATTATATTGAATCACTTGCTAGGAATGTTCGTTCACTGTCTTGAGCTAGACAATTTTTCTCCCCAGTAACAATCTTACATTTATAAGTCTACCATTCATCCATGCTTCGAATATCGCTGACACATCTCGTCTGGTGCTTCTGTTATTTATTTATAGATTTCTGGTAAAAGCTAAAGAATCTGCAATGTTTTTGGTCCTGATCTACCATGTCAGGTTTAGTCGCTTTCACATCGCTTTAACGTAGCTTCCTTTTACGTTTTCCATAAATACTTTCATAATAATTGCTTTGATGAACTTCTCTCTTTGAGATCTACACTTTATAAATTTAAGCAAATTGGTGGTAAGGTCTCATCATTTTACAGTTGAAAGGACTACTTGTAACCGTAAATTCTATGCTAACAGTTTCTCGAACAGTCCCTATACTGCACATAACTCAGTTCATGATTTCTGTTATGATTTCTAAACTAGATCCTCACAAGGCATGCGGATTCGACGGTATAACTGAAATTGTGCTAAAGAAATGTACTCCTGAACTGGTTGCTGTTCTCTCCAAACTTTACAATAGATGCCTCGATAAATCTGTTTTCCTGATTGTTCGGTGAAGTCCTCTGTATTTCCGTTTTTAAGACAGGGCACCACACTGAAGCCTCAAATTATCGACTTATTAGACTCTTACATCTACTTGGCAAATCATACACGTTCTAATCAACGCCTAAATTGGTTGGTTGATCATCTTACTCACGGATAAACATTATGACTTCTGTTTCTCCACATGTACCGCCGATGTGTTAAAAGACCATCTCTGAATCTGTATCAAACCTTAGATAAGAATGGAAAAGCTCAGACTGTGGCTCTAGATATCTCAGAAGCGTTCGGCAGAGTTTGGCATACTGGCCTTCTCCACAACCCCAAGAGCTATGTGGACGAATATTTGGCTTAATCCGATCGTTCCTAACATATCTTGTAATGAACGTTGTGTTTAATGGACACTCGTCTAGCTTTCATTTCAACCCCTTTTTGCATATTTATAAATCTGCCATTCGTACATGCATTGAGTACCGTTACCATATCTAGACCGGTATTTCTACTATATATATCAAAATTCTTGAGTCAGTAATATCATCGATCATGAGCTGTCGTCTCGATTTCAATCTCTTTTTACCGACGGAGTGTGGCTTCCCTCTTTTCTACAAATATCTTATATAATTCTGATGATCTTTTTCAGCTTAATGCCTCTGCTACGTTACTTTTAGCATGCTACTAGATTAGCAATTAGTTTTTACCGTTTAACTGTTGAAATAGCTAAATGCCACCGTAAGTTCTATTCTAATAATTTTTCTCGTGGAATTTACTTCTGATTTCTTGCCACCTACAGTCTTCAAAAAGTTAAATGCAATGTCAATAGCCATCTTCGGCCTTCATAAAACATGTCCATTTATTGAGCTGGTTTACATTCCCTGTAACCTCCTGCGTCTTAGTGGCTCTATCGCCTTGCTTAGAGTGAAATGATTAAACAAAACAAGGAACGCGAGTTGTAATTTCTCATGCAGTTGCGTTTCTCTCTGTCCCCCCCTCTCTCTCTCTCTCTCTCTATATATATATATATATATATATATATATATATAATGCCTAAAGATTCAAAACCTATCATCAGGATAATTCTGACTAAAGATGGTTGGTCCAAACGACATTTTATTGATAAATCGACCACCAGAATGAATAAAAAATAATAATAAAACATCAAATTCTATTTGCCAATTAACCAGGCTTTCTTATGCCGACAACCATTTAGTATTTCAGATCTCTGTTTGATTAATTTATTAGGTTTATTGGAAGAAGCTATAGCTAATTCCAAAACCTCCATAGGAAGCAAAATATCTATCATAAACATTATATTTACGCCATTTTTTACTATCTCTCATTTTAATATAGGATTTATACCTTGAATTCTCTCGATCAAATCCTCTTTGGGATTATCCGCACGTATTACCAAACCTTTCATTACCTTACTATCTATCTATCTATCTATCTATCTATAAAACTGTGTATGTATATATATATATATATATATATATATATATATATATATATATATGCGTGCTATTCAATACGAATAGATAGGTTCCCCTATCTCACAGTTCACACTTCTCTCTGTTTTTTTTTTAACAGGAGTAAAAGATCATCCTTTATTCCTTATATAGGTTTGGATTTGCTGTTACTCCTAAGTTTTTTGCTTCTCTTTCAGTTACAGTAACCCTTTCCGACTTAGTGGCATTATCGCCTTCCTTGATGTGAATTGATAAAAACCATAGGAATAAAACACTAAACACTAAATCAGCTAAAATAAAAACAACTGTATAATTTGGTACACCAGATAATGTATTGAAAATTGAATAGAAAAATGAATTTGTGTGAGGTCTATTTAATCCTCACTATTACTATTATTAGCTCATAAGTGAATGTACTGAACTTGGCTGGAATTCTCCGATTCCAAAATCCGAGCTATGCCAGAGCAATGGATTGCGACCTGGATTGAGTTCCCGTCGAGTTCATTACATTCACTAACGTTCAAATACAGTTAGGTGGCAATAGGTGCAACAGAGGGAAAACTGCATTCAAAACTGTATGTAGCCCTGGCGAAGCACATAGTAGGCATCTAAGCAAATCATCGTTCACATTAACTCGATGATCTCGACTAAAGTTGGCACCTTTGTATTTCTATTACTTCCCGACAATCTCGAATTGTTTTTTTCTTAAGCGATATTATCGACGTCAACAATAAAAATCATTGTCTAGCACCCCCTCCCCCCAGACACTAGAACTCTGTTCTATTATACTTAATAATGAGTGATTGAAACGTTAACAAACTCTTGCTGTGTCATCTCTGGTTACATAAAACTCAAATTGAAACCAATATACGATACAGAATGCTAGTATGTTTATTATTTAACAAAATATTTCCTAATTCATTTTAAGATACTGCTTACTATTTCTTGCGTTGTTTTTAATGTTTCATGTTTGTTTGATTATTAGCATTATTTACAGTAAAAACTATTAACCTCTTCATATCATTTCATTACAGATTGCTTGTTTCAGGAAGCCAGAGTTGAGCCTTGCCTAAACAAACAAACTATAGAAAACAGAAAGAAAATACATAGAACTGTAGAGCCATCACCGGCTAAAGTAGATATTGACGCCTGTAGAGTTGGTAAACACGAATAACGGCAAAGTAATGTTCAGGTTCAACTGAATCAACACAATTAATTCTGAATAGATTTAAATAAATAGCATGACTACGGGGGCTTCTTTTTCTCAAATAAAAATTTTTACTACTCTTTTACCTCGTCGATTTGTTTTTAACTTCAAATTTATACATCTTGTCTCAGGCTTTCACGCTCCTAATATGCATATAACAAGATTCCTTTGTTATGTTAAAAGGAATGGAAATGTAAGAGATTTCGTTGATGAGAATGGAGATAGTTCTGACATTCGAGTATTATTCCTGTGGCTGATGATGCTTCTACTCTTTGTATAATAAACAAAAAAATAATAGCTGAAAAAATACCCGACAAAAAGATGCGTGACGGATTATAAACGAAAATACATTGTGTAAGAGTTGAGTCTCGGCTTAGATACAGGACCTTGTTTTGGAAGGAAAGATTAAGTAACATTGCTTCCGAAATTATTCCCAGATAAATTAAAAGTATCTACACACTCAAGGATAATGTCACTGTCGCATATGCCAATAAATTTTGGCGTTCATTTACTTACATTTACTCCTACATGGAGTCCTACATACAGGAGCTTATACACCAGGTACATTATTATGTCACTCAAATATTAAAACGAGCCCATACACATATAAGCGCACAGTCTAAAATATGTACCTACAAAAATTCACTAAAAAAGAGCATACCGTGATCTAAATTGCCCCAAACATCATGAAAACAACGTTTATAATAAAAAGGTTTGTTTTTATTAGGAAGAGCAAAGTATTTTTTATTAATTTACAATTTTTTAAATTCTTTCTAGCACGTTCGAAATTTCGAAATTTTGATTGAAAATCTTGTTTTTCTTGCGTCAAGGCGTGAGCCAAAGATTCGTATAGGAAATTCAGCCGCTTTGTTGCGGTAAAAAATAAAATTGTTTCAGAAATTCTTGCAAAAATCAAATTATTGCCAGATTTTAATTAAATTTTTAGGATTTGGTAATATTTTTTGCATCTGTTAACCCCACTGACATTATTTTATGAAATTTCGAGAAATTAAAATTTCACCCTCTTCATATTTACATTTGTTAAAAGTATTCTTGGAGAATGTAAATCATCAATTTGTTTTTGTCAAATTCACCATTTACAGAAACTTTGCTCTGAATCGTAAAAAAGCAATAAAAGTATGACATTATTATTTAATTGCTTTTATAAATAAGATATATTAAGGACACATTTTTTAAATGAAAAACAATATTTTCAATGAATAATGAATTTTTACAAGAACTGTTTCAATTATTTTAAAAAAATTTAATTAGAATAATGGATTAAGTTTTAAATCCTTTAAAATTCTGTATTAATTTCAGCATTTTAAATTATATCATTATTAAGTAAAATTTATATGTACTAACCATAAATGGAAAAACTTAGTACAAATCATCAAAGACAAATATTGAAAAAAATATTTAATTTTTTTCGCTGATTTTTGTAGATAAGGGCGCCTATACACAACGTTATCCCAAAATAAGATTTATAATTACAGTAAATTTAAAGCCACCATTTCTAAAATTCAACAAATCATTAGATTACGAAGAATATTTTTATGAATTTTTAAAGTTACTGATTACTTACAAATTATATAAAATGGTGCTGACGTTATTTTCTTCACTTTCGATTTACAGATAAAGCCACTGTAGAACAACATCAGATCTATCATCACGCTGTCGGTACATCAACATATTAAATAACAATTACTGTCGGGTTAAAAATGCATTTCTGAGATGTTTTAAACTTAAAGTAAATAATATTTATTTCCAGTCAGATTATTTATACTTTAAATCATCTAATATTCCACAAATAAAGTTTCAGAAAAGTATATTTTATTTTTGGAATGTTTTTAATAAAAAGAATTACATTACGATGAAAGACAAGTAAAAAACAAACAATAAACAAAGAATAAACGCAATGGGTAAATATAATTTCAGTATTATCAACAAAAAATCACGAAAAAATCGAACACTCTGAAATCGAAAAATGTATCTTTAAACAACGATAAAATTAACGCAAAATACATTAACAATTATTTGCATAGGTTTAATCCACCTTCCACCACACACACACATACACACACACATATATATATAGTCGTTGAAACTCTGCGAGAATTTTATCTCTACCCTCCCACACAATCTTTGATCTAATAGTGTTCTTGCATATATACATGTATATGAATGGCTTACAATTTAAAACTACAGCAAGCTAGATACATGAGACATCAGCCATTATATTAAAATGGAAAATGTACACTAGAAAAAATACATAAAAAGTGAGTATGGATTGATAAAAAAATACGATTAAAATATGTATGTGAAAATAAAAATGAATTTACAAATAAAGACAGTTTTTATATGAAAATCCGGAATTTAAAGGACATATTTCATGCCATTTTTATTATTGCTCTTAATCTATTCTTCTAATTACCCTCTTATTTTACATGAAAATTCTACCGCAAATATTATAACATCTCATAATAAAATGACAACTAATAAAACGTAAATAAATATTAATAAAGGCAAATTACCAAAATGTATTATAACGTAGAATTCAAATTACGATAAACGGTCATTGTTAGTCAACCAATCCAAATTGTAGTGTAAAAATAAATTGATTCACGGGACTCACTTCTCAAGTGAAGGACAAATGATGCATAATCACTTGCCAGCAATAAAACGATGCTGAATGTATCTAGATACGTTGAAGGAAATATGGTAAATAAATAAAATGCAAAGCAGGACTAAAAAAATAAGACAGACGAGAAACTTAGAATATATCTCGGAGAAAAAGTAGAAACAGAAATAGGGATAAGTAAAAATAAAGAAATATCTTTATTGACATTCTTGTATCTAATCGAAACTGGATGTGAGTAAGCAAATATACATAGAGAAAAAAAAGTGAAAACATTTAATGGTAGTCATTTTGCTTGTTAAAAGCCCCGTTAGAATTTGATGGCGGAATATACTTTATCGTTAAAGAGTGCACAGGTGATATATTTAAGTTGATTACTGTGTTCAGAAAAAAAGAAACCCAGACCTTAGAAAGAAAAAGAATGAAAACAATAGCTTAGAAATATAAACTTTTAACTTTTATTTCAGTCTGTTCTTATATTTTCCTGCCTGCGTATCTACGTATCATTCATGTGTAATTCCTGTCAAGGCCTATTCGTGCCTGTATGTCCGTCTCGGTCTATTCGTGCCCTTCTCTGTGTATTCATACCTGTCTGACTGTATTGGACCATTCTTATTTGTCTCGGCCGATTCCTATATATATTCAGATCATATTTTACAATCTTAATGCAATATTATATTTAAAATTGGTGGGAACCGAAAGACAGAAATCTACCGAAATTAAATCTAATGTTTTGTATTATATTTAAATATTCTGAGTTGATAATTATTACTTTCTCTCTATCTGTATATATATATATATATATATATATATATATATATATATATATATATTATTAAAATTTTAGTTTTTGATAATGACCGAGATATTTGAAAGAACTATAGCAGATACAAACTTTGAAAAGCTTAAGCAAAACAATAAAACAAGAATTAGGCCTTGTCGTTTGAATTTAATAAAGCAGTAAATTAAAGCAGTAATTTAATAAAGCAGTAAGCCATTGTATCACTAGCACATTTCTTGAATTTTTTATTCAGTGATCTCTCATAACGTGTTGAGGAAAAACAGAGCAGCGGACAAGCTTCAAGCCCGGTAATTCATATTGTCATTAAAATAATAATAATAATAATAAAAAAAGCTTTTACAGTTGTTGAACCAACACGTTTAACGTTTGAGTTTTGGCTGCGAAAATATTTGCAGTTTCAAGGGAAGATTAAAAAAAACACCCGAAGAAATAATGTTTCTCGTGAATTTACAAAGCAAAACACTGGACAGCAATGCATCACACGCATGCAAGTTTTATCAGACATGACATATTATTTTCTTGACAACAGGCTATAGTTTGCGATGAAAAGTGAGTCCAATACAATAAGCCAAAGCATCTGAAATAATGGATAACTCCAAGGCCAACAAGCACTGCCAACAGAAAATATGTTCATCATTAAGTATTTACTGGATTACTTAAGGCGTATTGTATTACAAATTCTCGAAGATAAAACTGTTACATCAGAGAATTAGTTTCGACATTTAAACGCTTTCATTGTATTCAAAGACATACATCTTCAGGATTTGGAAACCAGAATGACAAGAACTGTATGACAACACTTATTTATCATATATGATTTAATAAAGGCAATAAACATTTCAGATTTAATATCCAACAGAAGCATGCATTTCTCATAAAAATGTTTAATATATTTCGTATTTGCGGTTTTTGCAATAATTTTTTACCCAATTTTCAAAATATTTTCATTCATATCCCAACAGGATATTATGAACTTTCTGTAGATGTGTTAATATCAAATTGTCCGAATAAACTTTCCTATTAATTAAATTAAACTTGTTCAGATTCATAATAACTATTGCATATCAACTGAATTATTAAATAAATTTACTGTTTAAGTTTCATCAAAGAGAAATAAATAATTTTGTTGAAAGAAACGCATAGATCTGAGGAAAAATTGGAACGAATAAAAGTGGCCACTGTATTCTAAATATATATTAATATATTCACAAAACAGTATTTACATTATTCGGACTATTGTCCTCATCTTTGACGCCATATTTATTGCAACGTTTCGACCGTTGTACGCTCCGGCATCCTTCAGGTGGTTGGAATGTCGAACTTAATCCTTTATTTCGCTCACTGGGGTAGACTGTTCTAGTTCCACGTGACATGTTTAATGGATGTCGATTATCAGTTATCTTCTGTTAATTTCCCTCTGAAAGTTCTCCACTGCCTTAAACGGGTATTGAACTCACAATCTTTGGGTCCTGTCAATGGATCTAATCAACGCCTTTATCCACCATGTGTCCTTGAGGACATCTATGTATGAATGTCTGGGTATTATAAATCTCATGTCTTCAGCAACCATTTTTACCAGAGCTCATATTGCAACATTTGTTGTTATTATCGCTTTTCTCTGGCACTTCTTATTCCTGGTTCCCATATTGTATTCATTTCTATGTTTGGTCGGCTCAGGAGATATTTGTGGACAAGCATATGTGCTGACTCCTTAAGTTTACGAATTTTCGAATGATGTTCCTTGTCTATGATCTCAACCTGATCCGACAGTGGTCGGTGATCTCCCTTCTCTCTCCAAATGTGGTCAGCCACGCCTGATTTTTCAACTTCCCCTCGTTTTACAGCTTTCTGGTGTTCTTGAAGCCTTACCGTAAGGAAGCGGTCTGTTTTCCCTTTATATTTCTTTCCGCAGCTGCAGAGGATAGCGCACACACACACAGTCTTTAGTCATGTTCTCCCCTATGGGAGAGATACCTGCGAAGTGTCGTCAAGCTTTTGAAGGTTGTCCTGATGTTATATGGACCGAAGATCAATTGTGTTTTCTCTGATAACCCCTTCACATAAGGCAGGCAGACTGTTTTCTGAGTGTTGTTGTCCTACTCCTATTGTACCCACCTATCCCAGTTTTTTGGGGGGCTGCTGCCATGTACCCAGGTTAGTTGTTACGTTGTAGGGTACTACTTATACTGACCAATTCTGTATCTAATGTCTCTGGGTCGCCACTTATGTCTTTGGCTCGGTGTTGCAAGCAGCGGACGATCCCTTTCTTTACGTGTATGGATGGTGGGAATTTAAATTGAGGTACTGTCCGGTGAATGCCGGTTTACGGTATACGGATGTCTTGAACCCATGCTCTGTTCGAGATATTAGAACATCCAGGAATGGGAGTGTGTTGTTACTCTCTTTCACCATTGTGAACTGTATCGAAGGTTTTATTGAGTTCACATGGTCTAGTAGAACCTGAACATCTTCCTGGTGTGGCCAGAGTATGAAGGTGTCATCTACGTACCTTAACCATATAGTTGGCTTTTGATATACAGATTCTAATACCATTTCCTCAAAGTATTCCGTGTATATATTCGCCATTGCTGGTGATAATGGCGAGCCCATTGCTAAGCCCTCATCCTGTCGATATATGTGTGATCCCATTCCGAAGTGTGTTGTTTGTGTACAGAAAGTCAACATCTCCATCAGATTATCTAATGGAATACTGGTCCGTTCTTCTAGGGATGAGTCAGAGGCCAATATGTCTCTAACTACTGAGAGTGCCTCATCCGTGGTTACCTTGGTGAACAAACTCACCACATCCAAGCTCACCATCTGCTCAGGCCGATTGTTAGTTGCCAAGGCTCTGTGTGCCACACTCTGAGTTGCTTCTTTGTAGATATGATTGACCCATTGATCTGAAAGTCTCCTTCATATGTCCGAAACTCCGCCCACACCGTGGAAATAATCAAAGATGCTCTCATCCTATCCAACCAGATGGTGAGCTTGGGCGTGGTGAATTTGTTCACCAAGGTACCAACGGAGTAGACACTTTCAGTAGTTAGAGACAGATTGGCCTCTGGCTCATCTCTAGAAGAACGGACCAGTATTACAATAGATAATCTGAAGGTAAGGCTTCAAGAACACCAGAAACCAGTAACACGAGGGAAAGTTGAAAAATCAGGCGTGGCTGATCACATATATAGAGAGAAGGGAGATCACCGAAAATTTAAGAATTTAAATTTAAGAAAATGGAGAATTTAAAAGTACAGTCATGAAGATGTTTAAGCAGGGGATACCTCGAAATGAAATGGAATCTTTAATTGTTGCAACAATGCTTAAATGATTCTTGAAAAATTACACTGAAACGAAAAAAATACCCCCCACCCTGCAGAAAGTATAAATACCGTTTTTGTGAAAGCAGCGATAACATATTTGAATGCAAGAATATAAAAATATTTAAACAAATATGGACGCTCGTGAACAATTTAAATCTGCAAGAACAAGACGAAGTGACTAGAAATAAAAATACATCTACTATAATCTTGGGGGCCTTCGTCGTGGTGCGATGGTTAGCAAATATATACAGTATATTCAGTTATGACTGAGTAGGAGTTCGATCCTCATTAGGTGTTCTATACTTGAGGTTTTGTGGCACACCTATTATACAATTGGAAAATTAATACAATCTTGGCTTTGGCTAAGCAATATTTCTAATCGGAGTTCTCAAATGTATGTTATGTACAGTTTCCGAGATCTCCAAGGCACGATCGGGCTACGGATATTCTAAATATGACTGCAAATGTGGAATTGCCAAAGAAGCTACTTTTTAGCAGTAATCCTATGTACGCGCGAGACTCACAATTTACATATTTATATTTTATATAAAGCTATCCATGAGGTGCATATTGAGGGCAAGAGTGGTAGGAGAAACAGCGAGTTACTTACCAGACGCGCTCTTGCGAATGGATGTCGGAACTGGGATGGCAGCCTTAGAAAAGTGAGAAACATTTCAAAGATAAATACGAAATAGGCGATCATGGCTTTACACAAATTCCTATTTTCTAAAGTGGGTGGCATATAGAAGAAATTGTCGTGTGAATTAATACCTATTCTTGATCCATATTGACAACTCTCAATCTTAAAAAGCAGACAGTCATAAACAAGAAATAAAAAAGGACCTGAAGATCGTGGCTGTGCCGGTTGGTCGGAAGGCTAAAGTATGAAAAAATTAAAGAGTAAAAATAGCAGGACATTGTCCGGTAGCCAATCAAATGTGATTACGAATGCAGCTTTGTAAACGTAGCAAAAAGATAGATAAATTTGAAATTTGTAACAAAGCACATAGAATAACCAAGGTAAATATATATATATATATATATATATATATATATATATATATATATATATATATATATTAATGCCTCTAACACAAGGGAATTACACCGGTTCTCACTATATATAGTGCCAGTAATACCTACCAGGTGTAAGCAGCGACAGTACTACAAATGCCTAGCTGAGTAGTACCCGTTTCCTACCTTTGTATCTGTGATGTTAAATACACTTGTTCCTTAACCCAACTTCGACTTGATTTTCTTATTTTTACTATTGTGCCACGACACAACAGATTGGCGACGTCGGAATCGAAACGATATCACTGCAGACAATCACCTAAAGTGATTGAAATACAAGGATTCGCAAGATTTTTACGGCAATACACCTCCGTCATTTCAAACAGATATGTGGCTACGCAAGGATTAATAGCAAATTAATTACTACAATAGCAATTTGACGACGTAAAAAAAAATTAGAAACAACCAAAAATTTGCTACTAAAAGTCTACAGCGTGAGAACGCGAATAATATTGTCAATTATTAAAATAGTTGAAAATACTGACACCAAGTGTTTCGGAAGAGAAAAAAAAAACGGTTCACTGGTTTTTTTTGTTTTTTACAAGAAACCAGTTTGTTGTCACGGTAAGATTTTTTTTTCTCCTCTTCAAAGTTAAATGATTTGTCGATTGAAAAATATATATTCGCGTAAGTCATTTGTGCTTAACAAAGACTGTTAAAAATTCGAGTCATATTTGTGCAAAACCACAAAGACCTTAAAGCGACGGATTTTTTTGTTTTTTACGGGAAATACATATTTCTTGTTTGTGTATTAGTTGAGCAAACTAATTTTAGTAAGCAAGCCTTGGGAAAACTGATTTGTTTAATACAAGTGTAAACTATATGGTGCGTAAATTGAATTCGTACCATGGACGCAGAATTAAGAGAGTCTCTTCAATTGTTCAAATTTCAAACGGAACAAAGTCTCGCGTTGCAAAAGCAACAACTTCAACGACAACTTGAAAGTGAGGAGAAATTTAAAAAAGAGTTGTTGGAACAACAGAAACGCGTCGAACAAATCTTTATGAAAACACAGGAGGAACAGAGGAAACTTCTGGAGGCAAAACAGTTAACGAATGCAAGCGAGAATCATAACGCATTCTCCCAGACGGCTGTGTGGAACGCTATTGAAAGTTTCAATTATAATCCAGAAGACGATGTCACGTTTTCTCATTTCTATAGAAGATATGAGGATATTTTTGTATCGGATTGCGGTACGTGGACAGACGCTAAAAAAGTTAGGTTTCTGCTAAGAAAATTGGGAACTGCCGAGCATACAAAGTTCGTGAATTTTATCCTTCCAAAAAAGACCAGTGAGTTGAACTTTCAAGAGACAGTTACTCTACTAACAGAACTGTTTTCTACAAAACTTCTTTTTTTTTATAGATATAAGTGTATGAATGTCACTAGAAGAGAGGAAGATGATTACACTACTTATGCAAGTATTGTAAACAAGCTTTGCGACGACTTTAAACTGGAGGAATTATCATCAGATAATTTTAAATGTTTAATATTTGTGCAAGGGCTGGTTTTAGGTAAAGACGCTGAGATCAGGCGTCGTGTTTTAAAATAAACTCGAAAATGAGCCGAATTTAAAACTACAAAGCTTAGCGGAAGACTGTGAACGGTTTGCTGCGTTGAAACAGGACAGTCGTGACATAGAGGAAAGCGGTGTGTCGCACATTAAAAAGGTCCATCAGAAGAAAAATTTAACTTCAAAAAATAACCAGAGGAAAAAACAGGGAAAAGATCCACCGGGACCGTGTTGGAGGTGTGGAGATAAACATTGGTACAATGAGTGTCCCTAGAAATTCAAACAATGTGACAACTGCTACCAGAAGGGGCATAAGGCATCACATTGTAGGAAAAAATCTGGTAGAAAGAAGACATCCATTACACTAACGAAAATTGAACCTGAGGAACGAAATATCCGGAAATTTTACAGGTCAAAATGTTTAAAAAGAAAATAAGACTACAGCTTGATAGTGGGTCTGATATTTCCATCATTAATATACAGACATGGAAGAAGCTTGGGAGACCCACTATGATTAAATCACATAAAACGGTGAGATTCGTCAGTGGTGAAAAAATCACCTTCGAAGGAGAATTATTGACGAATATTTCTTTTCAGAATAAGACCGAAAAAGCGAAAATTTTTGTCATGCGAAAATCAAATAACCTTTTGGAACTGATCTGTTCGAAAAATTTTGAACTATGGGATCTGCCTTTAAAAGCTTTTGTCAAAAAAGTTGAGGATTCGAATGTGGAGGCAGAAAAACTTAAGAGGGAGTTAAAAGAGAATTTTCCAGACGTATTTACAGGCGGTCTTGGAAGGTGTACAAAAGCGGTGGCAAAATTTGAAGTCAAAGAAAATGAACAGCCATTGTTCAAAAAGAAAAGAAAAGTTCCATACGCCGCTATAGAACAAATAGACGGTGAATTAGAAAGACTCGAAAAAATATGGGTGTCCTCGAAAAAATTGATCACAGTGAGTGGGCTACGCCAACAGTTTACATTAAAAAGAAGAGCAAGGAGATTAGGGTTTGTGCCGATTTCTCAACAGGTTTAAACAATGCATTAAAGGATCACCATTATCCCCTTTCCGAGCCCTGAAGAAATATTCGCGAAACTGAGTGGAGGGAAATATTTTTCTAAAATCGACCTCAGTGACGCGTATTTACAAATCCCAGTCGATCAGGAGTGTTCAAAGCTGCTATGCATCAATATCCATAAGGGATTATACAAGTTTAACAGACTTCCTTTTGGGGTCAAAGTCGCCCCTGCGATGTTTTCAATGGACATGATGTTAAGTGGGCTGGACTTCGCAGTAGGGTACCTGGACGATGTGTTAATGAACAGCGCTAGCAAAGAACAACACAAAGCTCATGTAAACCAAGTATTCAAAAGGATCCAGGATTATGGATTTAAACTGAAACAGGAGAAATGTACCTTCTTCATGGAAAAAATAAAATTCTTGGGGAAAATTATCGACGAACATGGAAGAAGGCCGGATCCAGATAGATCGAGTGCAATAAGGGACATGCCTCCTCCAGAAAATATTGCGTCTCTACAAAGTTTCTTAGGGTTGGCGAATTATTACAATGTATTCGTGCCAAATATGCATAAACTAAGATCACCCTTAAATGAATTGTTAAGGAAGGACCAAAAATGGGTCTGGACGCAAGAGTGCGAAGAAGCATTTCAGGAAATTAAAGTCTGACTTGTTTCTGGCACATTATAATCCCAAGCGTGATATTATAGTTGCAAGCGATGCCAGTGCCTATGGCATAGGAGCATGCATACTACACAAAATGGATGATGGAAAAATAAAACCCATAGCCCATGCATCCCGTTCAGTTTTACCAGCCGAAAAGAACTACTCGCAAATTGAGAAAGAGTCGCTAAGCATTATATTCGCAGTAAAGAAATTTCATCGTTTCTTGTACGGTAGACAATATCTGTTACAAACAGCTCACAAACCTTTACTAACGATTTTTGGATCGAAAAAAGGACTACCACAACATACGGCGAATAGACTCCAAAGATGGGGTACCATTCTTCTGAATTATAATTTTCAAATGGATTATGTACCATCTAAAAAACTTGGTCATGCAGATGGCTTATCAAGGTTAATACCTAAGCACACAGAACCATTGGAAGATATAGTAATAGCAGCCATTCAAGCGGAAGTTGAAGTAAAAAATACTTTATGTGACACGATAAGAGAACTTCCAGTAACGCTTGATGAGATTAAGAGTAAAGCAGAGGTGGACGAATTTATTATAAGCACGAAAGAAAAAATCAACAGTAACCAACTGGATGAGGAAATTTATTCAATTTGTGATAACGTCCTGTTATATAGCGACAGGGTAGTAATTCCTACGACATTACAGAAAAGAATGCTCAAGGAATTCCATGTAGGACATCCAGACATATCAAGAATGAAAAGCCTTATGCGCTCTTTCGTTTTCTGGCCAAACATGGATAAGGATATAGAAGAAAAAGTCAGGGAGTGTAGAGGATGCGCATTAGCTATGAAAGCTCCGCCGACTCAATTCGGATCGTGGGCAAAACCGGACCGACCTTGGTCGAGAATTCACTTGGATTTTGCTGGACCGTTAGATGGTTTCTACTATCTCATTGTTATAGACAGTCTATCTAAGTGGCCGGAAGTACTGAAGTGCAAGAACCCCACATCCGAGGCAGCTATTAACTTCCTGTATGAACTATTCGCTAGGTTTGGAGTTGTAGACTGCATTGTCACAGACTATGGAACGCAATTCACGTCTACCGAATTTAAACATCTCTGCGAGGATTATCTAATCGAGTATATAACCATTCCACCATACCATCCAAGAAGCAATGGGCAAGCGGAGAGATTCGTGGATACGTTCAAGAAAGCCCTTTCTTTCTCATTTTTACTCTTCCTCCCACTTCCTGTTCCGCCATACATTTACACAAGTTACGTTGGTTATCGGCTGCTTTCCTCTGTCCCAATTACGTACAATATGTCCTGTAGGTGTCAAATTCACCAAGCCTTGTTCCTCCTGCGTCTAGAAAGTTCCGCTCTTTCTAGTTCTACGTATAAGCGTCATTTTTGTTTCCGTTAAACTTAAAACTTCCTCATTGTTCAAATAATCATTATATTGTATTCTTAGCATTCATCTCTAAAAATACATCTGTTACCTCAAGTATCCTCTTAATCTGTGAGAAAATTGCCCAGTATTCACCGCATATAGGTCGATTGATATTACAAAACATTTCAGCTCACTACAATTTTTTTTTACCTAATTTTCTTCTTAATAGATTAACTTTTAGATAGTAATATTCTCTATTCAAAAGCGCATTCAAATTTCAGTGTCACATATCACCCCATCTATTAAAACAATATCAGATATTTAAATTTATGTACCTGATCTCCAATTACTAGGTTTCATCTTGGGTTGTCCTTATTGCTGACAGCTCGACATTCTCTTACCATTTATAGTTTTTTTATTCTCGCTTTTCTTTACTTCCTTTGAGTTCCCGCAGTTTTCGCCCTGTATCTACCATCAACACGGTGTTTTCTACCTTATATTGTTAAGACTGTTCTGACCAATAATAAATTATGGTAATAGGAAAGGTTTTCATAATATAGCCTCGTTGTAATGGTTGAATAAAACTGGGGAGAAGACGCATAGTGGTCTTATGCCTCTTTCCCTTTTTATGCACTTAATTCATTTTCTATTCATATGCAGTTTATTATCTCCGAGTATAATAGTCGTATGCTCCCATTCGATGTCATCTATGAATGATCCTTGTGTCAAGTAGTGCCAATAATCCGGACCACCTGTGTCTTGTCTACACAGGAGGAGATGATTTCACCTTGCTCAGCTAAATTTTTAATCTTCTGTTCTCCCAATCTGAGATATTTCCAGAGCATACTGCGCCATCACTTCATCTTTTCCGCTCTCTGATTGCAAGAACGTCTCGCGCTAGCAGACATGAATTATATTCAGTGCTTAGTTCATGTTTCTTAAACAGGCAAAAAACTAGTTTTGAAAGAAGTTACATTTAACAACGGATGCATTGGACAAATGTGAACAAAATTAAAGAAATTCATAAGCGGAATTTTGCGAAAGGAAACCTCTTCTGGCTGAATCAGGCAGCCCAATATTAACATATTTAAGCTTTGGGTATGATAGAGAAATTTCTCTTTATAGCTGCTAAAAACCGTCAAGGGTGTAAGGAAAATATAAACTCAGAAAAATCCCAAATATCGATTGAGGAATTTTAGAAGAAATAAAAACACTATTTTCAGTTACAATGGTAATTCTTATCTAACAATAATAAATATGGTAATAAACAAATTGAACGAAGATGCTATTCACTTGGAAAAACATCAATGGCAATGTTTTCGTTGGTTAAGTATGATTAGTTTTAAAAATAATTTTGCATCGTTATCTTACGTTTAGCTTGTATCTACACACACACGTGTGTGTATGTGTATGTAATTGGAAGTTTACGTATTTTTACCGATGTTTGAACTTTTGATTACATTTTTAAATAGGATATTGAAATAAAGATGGATACACGCGATATTCATGCCATAATGCTCCATCAATTCATTCACGACCATATTGCTGTGAATATTGTTGAGGAAAAATCAAATATCAATTAAATGAATACAGAAAAAAGCAGAGTAACATAACCACTACTTGAATATTTATGTTTAGATCACGAAAGCGTGTAGATCAACGTAGTATCAGGTCGTCGTCCAATGTCCCTTAAGTCAGTTGCGTCTCATCTTGGATGTGGGGTGCGTTATCTTATTGGGACAAACCATAAAACCATTTCAAACATGGCGAAGCATGTTGACGAATCTCAATGCTAGGCATACCCAGACCGGCCTCAGCGGTATGAAGGCAACAGATCTCCCGAGATACCATAGCGGCCTTGTCTCTCCACAAGAAAGAGAACAAGAGCCTTACTAATAATATTAGTGGGGTAAACGGAAGTGGAAGTACAGAGAGTCTGTAAAGGAGAATCGGGTAGATGTGTGAAACACATACTTCCGCCCTCCCACTCAAGGAAAGTTTCCTCCGAGACCACAGATTAAACGCGATCCCGGCCTTCTCTCGTACCTCCGACCAATTCATTTCCAACTGGAGATCCGGACCGAACCAGACGCCGAGTATCTTAACCGGCCCATCCGTCTAGAGGAAAGGTCCGGGAATAGAAACTCCCTTCCACGCACTCAACCGCAAGCCAACAGGCTTATCGCAGTTGATCTTGGTCCCTGTCACCATCTCATAACCACTGATCTCTTTTCTGACTTCTTCAATGTCGGCCCTGTTCGACACAAGAACCGAAAGGTCGTCAGCATAGGCAGAGTACCTGGCTGAGGTTGTAGCCCCAGGCAGAGAAATTGCACGCAGGACCGGATTCGCCTTTAACTTGCGAAGGAAAGGTTCCAACGCAAGAACGTAAAGCAAAGGCGAAAGCGGACAACCTTGACGAATGGAGCTTCGATCTTACCCCATTCACTTCCACCAGCGCACCGGGGGCCGCATACAAAAGTCGGATCCAGGAGCGAAAGTCGTCTCCGAAACCGCCTCCAGAATACGATGGTCAACCATATCGAAGGCCTTGGACTGATCTAAATTGATCAGCGCGGCTTCAGTGTCGACTTGTTCTAAGATCAAGCGTACCATATGAAAGTTATCCTGAATAGTCCTGCCATTCACAGCACACGTCTGTTCGGAGCCAATCAGACAAGCTGCCAACGGTTGGCTAAGATCTTCGCCAAAATCTTTAACTCAGTGTTTAACATTGTTAAAGGGCGAAAATTCCCTAACCCATCCCCACCGTTCTTGCCCTTACGCAGCAACTTGATCTTACCCCTGGTGAAGCGTTGAGGTATAGACCCCAGCTTCATCCAGTAGTTGAAAATCAGTCCCAGCAAAGGAACAAAAACGGGCGACAGCCTCAAATAAAATTCGTAGGGAAGGCCATCTAGTCCCGGAGATTTATCCAGGCCAACCTGTTTCAGAGCTTCCCAGATATCCGCCTCTGTAATGGGACCCTTGCACCCAGCCGCTTCAGCTGCCTCGAGGCTGGGAAAGTCGGCTAAATAGGCGTCGAACCGAGCACGGCTCAGACCGGGCTCCCTGGTGAAAAGATCCTGGAAGTAATCTCGAAAGGCTTCGCATATGCCCTCGTTTGTAGTCACGGTCCGCTTATCCGGCAATGTGACGCACGCGATATGTCGCCGAGACGCGCCCGATTTTCCTCTGCACGCAATTCTGCGGCCATATATCGTCGCCTCAGAGGACATTCTTTTTAACCTAGCCCTAACTACCAGAGCTTGATCCTTCTTGATAAGCAAGGAGGACAACTCTGCCTTTAGCTAAGGCTATTTCCCCACCAACACGGGATTTCACGGCCCGATCAACTTTTTTCTTCTAAAAACCGTTTGCGCCGCTAATCTATCTAGATTGAGTCGACGACTAAAATCGGCAGCAAACGTTCTAATTTTAGATTTTAAATTACCCCACCAAGCGTTCTCTAAAACCGCCCCCGTCTATTCCCTCTCTATCATTAGTAGCAGCTGGTCCTGGAAACCCTGCTCACCAAATAATGAACAGTTAAATTTCCAGTAACAAGCCTACCTAACCTTAGGCATATCTAAGTTTACAAGAACCCGGACAAGCCTACGATCCGAATAAACTATATAATGGAAACTTGGACACCCTAAGAGCACTACATCGACTCTCTTAACTAAGACTCGGTCAAGGTAGCTCGCAAGCGTCCCAGGAGCCGAGTTGCAACTATTTGTCCAAGTCCATGCTACCTCCCAAGGGTGCTCATTCCGGTAGTTATCGACAAGATCAAACCCGCCGATAAAGTCACGAAATGCTTTCACATCAGGAATTTTAGTACCCGATTTTTGCCCTATCCGCTCTATATCGGGGTCTAGGACGTCTTCCAATCCCCCGTTAAAACTACCCGACGAGATGTCGTGAAAAACGGTTCGATCTGCCGAAAAAAAGGAGGTCGCTCAGCATGAATATTGGGCGCATAAACCCCAATGAGACGCAAAGCCTTATTCTTTATGGTAACGTCCAGTACACAAAGCCTGCCCGCCGGATCTGCGAAGACAAGAGTACATGCTGCCTCCAAAGATTTGCTCACTAGCCAAGAGACACCCCCTCGAACGACCATCAAAACATGCTGAATAAAGAGAGAACCCCCCAGACAGCAATGTCCTCACGGTCATAAGAAGAAAACCGGGTCTTTTGTACAACAAACATTCACCCGAGGCGCTGAATGTCGCGAGAAAGCTCGCCCCTGCGAGACTCTAAACCTCAGGCACCGGACATTTAAACTAGCTAACCAGAGCGCCATAGAGAAGTCCGATTAGGGTTGTTTACCTGAATTGAACATAGCCGGGGTAAGGATACCGAGAGACTCTCCCATAGACCCATGGCCCATTTCAGTTTTGATGGTACCGTCTTGGGAGATTCCGTCGATATCTCAGGGGAAAGTCAATTTTAGTGCTCTATAAAGGGAGGGGTGAACGAAAGCCGGGACCCTCCCTGCACAAAATTGCTTCATTTTTCGTTTTCTACGATGGCAATGGGCGGGGTGATACTGAACGAAGTTATTGCCTCGTCCAACATGGCCCAAATCTTTTTCGCCCCAGTCTCTGATATTATGACTCTTAAAATCCTTTGAGCGTTTGAGAAATTATTTGGATCATCGATGTCTTTATCGCCAAATTGCTTTATCGATAGCAGGTACTTCAAGTTTTTAATTCTGTTGCCATAGTCTTTGGCCTTCTCCGCTTGTAAAGGAGAAATTTTACACACATCAGTACCTGGACTATATATGTGTTTGGGTTTTTTCTTTTTTTCTGTGGAATCTTGAGTGGGACTTCTGTGCCTTTTGTTAACTGGAGGGGCATTACAGAAAATTTAATAGGATATTGCGGGGTGAATTTGGTTGTCTAAATGGGCTGGGATCTCTACTGAGAGGGATTTGGGACTGGTCAGAAGTGGAAGGAGAAGCAAATGGAGGCTTCCCTCTACAAAGAGGGGTTGGGGGCGGGGAGAAGGTGGTGGGTCGGAGGATGTGGAGGGAGTGGATTTCTTTGTAGACGGGGACTTTGGTAGACGGGATGTAGAGGGCTGTGGAGACTGTGTAGTGAGAGAGTTCTTGGATGGAGACGATTTTCCTTTTCTTTGTTGATCTAATTTGTTTTTCAGATCCTTAATTGTTTCGGTTTTAACGTAACCAGGATCATAATTTTTTTGTAACTCTTCGATGGTCTGAATAGAGGCAGGGGCATCGCCCTTACTGTTGTCAGAGGGCGTGGGTCTGTAAGTGTCTTTAGTCCCAGCGGCTTCAGGGGACTGAGGACCCACTGTCTGACGCTTCCCTCTGGCCCTGCCAACTACCTGCTATTCCCCCTCTTCCCTCTCCTCAACCACACTTGCAGTGGAAGAAGGCTCTTCGGGGAATGGGGGCTTTGATGATGACCCAATCGGGGGTACAATCACTCCCGTCCTGGTAGACGGCATGCCCATTTCAGGCGTGGCAGTTTTTGAAGATTCGGTCGGAGGGGAGTTTGGTCGATTGGGACCTGAGATCCAGAGGCCTCCTTCTCTGGGCAGGAAGAGGAGAGGTGACCAGTCACTCCACACTTCCAGCAAACTGGTTTGCAGCCGGTCACAATGACAGGCAGCTTCAGGTTACCAACGTCATGACAGTTGGGGATAGAGGCGAAGGCGTTACGATCGAGCATCATATCAAAGCTCCATTCCCCAGTCAGGCTATCAGAAGAAGCACCCAGAATCTCCCCGTATTGGGACAAGAATGCCGCCAGGTGCTCTTCGATAAATAATGGAGGGACCTCATATACCGTTACACTGGTCTTTCGCCGTCTCTCGTACTATATACGAAGGATCACATCTTTCGTTATAAGATCCCTGTTTGTAGCTCTTATGCAGTTTTCGGCGGTGGGTAGCAGCACGTCCCACATGAAAAATTCCTTGTCCTTAGAAATTCGTAGGGGCTTAAACCCCAGGGACTCCAGTGATTTCAACACTGTGTCTTTAGTCGAACGACACATTTTGCGCGAACGCTTGTCGACGACGAAAACTGACACTATTCTTTTTTCGATTTTCTTCAGTTCTATTGGCACGCTCCAAGAACTCCGCAATATCGATAATGCACTTAGGAGGGGACTTCCAACAAGAGGGCAATTCCCCGGCCTCTGCATTAGCAGTTGAGTTGTCATTCGTCTGGTCAACGTTCTTGCTCTTTTCGGCCTCCGTAGTTTTGGAGGCTTTTTTGAGTGCTTCTACAATTTCTTCATTCGCAGGAACTGTGGGTAGAGTGGGATATTCTTCATTATTATCCTTGTCCGGCAGATCTTTCTTTGGGTTAAATAGGTGCTTTCTAACAGTTCTACGAAAAGAAGCGATTTTAGGTTTTTTCTTTAAAATTAAAAAAGAAGATATCTTTTTTCCTTCTTATCCATTTTTCAAAGAGAAGGGGTGGGGGGAAAAAGCGGGGGTAAATAGTTAAACAAGTTTCGCCTTATAGGCGAAAGTAAAAAAAAAATTAAATAAATAAATTAACAGTCAAAAAATAAACAGGCTCACCCGAAAGTGAGACAGCAAATAACAATTAAAATAAATATACACACACAAAAAAAAATCACATGAGAGAGAACAAATAAAACAAAGTTTACTTATACGTATAACAATTTTTTAAAAGAATACAATAAAAATTAGAAAAAAAAACAATTAAGGACAAATATCGCCTAAAGGCGAAACAATAAAAGAAAACACGAGAAGGAAAATAAACAATAAAACGAAAACACTAGACAATGAAAAATGAAAACAAAGAATATACGAAACTTCGACAAAAGCCGGAGCTAGTTACAAAAAATTCAAAATGGCCGACGTTAAGTAAAGCGAGTCCAACCAATAAACAAAAGAATATACGAAACTTCGACAATAGCCGAAGCTAGTTACAAAAATTCAAAATGACCGACACTTAAGAAAAGCGAGTCGAACCAATAAATAAAAAATAAAATAAACAGATAAATTGGACAATACAACAATTACAATCAAAAACACGTAAAAATTAAAGAAAGGAAAGAAACAATTAAATAAATAACAAGAAATTAAAATTAAGCAAAAATAAAACGAAACACAGACAGGGGTTACAAAATAAAGAAAACGAAGATAGATTTAAACGAGAAATTAAAGTACATGAAAATCAAAAGGGAAAACTAGAATAAAAGAAAAAAGAGCAAAAATTAAAGGGGGTAAAAATGAAAATGAAAAGGAAAACTAGAATAAAAAGGAAAAAGAGCAAAAAATTAAAGGGGGTAAAAAGGAAAACTAGAATGAAAAGAAAAACAGCAAAAATTAAAGTGGGGTAAAAATAAAATGGAGAAAAGAAAGAAAAATCAGAAAACCTTTTGAATACAGTCGTAAAAAGGTAATAATAAAATAAACAAACTTAACCAAAATGAAGTTCTAATGCAAAAGGGTAAAATCCAACAAAAAGAGTCGGGCGATAAAGAGCTCTCAGCAGCGGTCAAAAAAATAACGACAAAACGTCAAGGAAGGCGGACAGCAATCGTCAGGCCACGAGTGTTGTTTTTTTTCTCGGCTATTTATATATATGGGTCAGTGGTGCATTATGGGTAGTCTATTTTGGCGGTTATTTTGCCGGAAGTCGTTTATTTATTTATTTAATTATTTATTTGGATTAATATTTTGCTTGTTTTTATTTATTTTTATTTTCATTTCTTGTCTTATGTCTTTATTTATTTTTATTTTAATCGGTGTTTTTATTTTTAAGAATTTTTAAAAATCAAAAACTGAAAAAAACCCCCAAAAAACAATATGATAATAAAATAAGTAAAATAAATTAACCCACCCCAAAATTACCAAATCACACCCGTTAGAACTGACGAAATAGAATAAATAAATAAAAAAAATCATTGAACCCAAATAAATAAAGTAAATAACCAACAAAACAATATGGCCACAATATTAGTTAGACTATAAAAATCAAACAAAAAATCGGACGAAAAACATAGCTATAACTGTTATATAACGATAACAAAATACAACGTTACTTAAAAATCAAAAACCGAAAATAGTAAATAAAAATATACAGTATAATAAATAAATAATAAAAACAAGTAAAATAAATTAATCTAAATTAATCCAAATAAATAAGTAAATAAATAAACAGACTAACAAACCGCTCCCAGTAAATTAACCGTTATAAAAAAAACAAGTAAGTATAATCAATCCAATAAATAAAGTAAAAAAACAAATTAAAAACTGACCCCGCAAAATGGTAGTTAGAATAAACTACAGCAATCAACCCCAAAATTGAATAAATAGTTTTATTTATCTTCCCAAACAAAAACATAACTACTAAATAAGCGATTTAAACAATTTTTTACTACGTTAATAAAACCACGATTAAAATGAAAATAAATAAATAAATATATAAGACGAGAAATAAAAATAAAAAATAAATAAAAACAAGCAAAATAGATGAACCCAAATAAATAAATAAACAAATAAACAACTTCCCACAATGAACCATTGACCCGTATATATAAATAGCAGAGAAGAAGAAAAAAAACACTCGTGGGCTGACGATTGCCTCTAGCATGAAACAGCCTGTCGCCTCTAAGTGTTGACTTCAATGTTCACTTATATATATATATATATATATATATATATATATATATATATATATATATAAAAATGAACTTTGAATAGGTGTTATAGGCAAAACGGAATCCGTTTCTCTGACTGGCCAAATCACCAAAAATGAAAGATAAAACAAACACCGACTGGTCAGACTTCCGTTATATGGTTGAATAAAAGGATATTGATACGTTTATTACAATCATGCGGAAGCTAAGAAAGAATGCTCGCCGAGAAATAATCTCTCACGGCTGATTCCAAGAGAGAGAAAGTATGATGTCATGCAAGCCAGAAACTTTCTCTGACACCCAGATAGACATCAGTGAGGATGTTTGTGTGTGCGCACTTCAATATGAAATAGAATTCCAGGAATTTTACATTGTAGAATGCTATAAAAAAAAAGGAAAATTATGAACAAAAATTTCACAGTTCAGTATTTTAAACGACCAAAACAGAAAAGTTATTGAAATTGAATCTGTGTAACGTCCGAGAAAACGGATTATTCATGATAGAAACAGCACACTATACAAATTATACTATTTATTAATTGAAACAATCTGTATAAGTATGAGTTGCCTTTTTTGAATTCCACTAAACAAATTTCTTGTTTACTTTTTTCAAATACTGATGATAATAGCAAGATATACGTAGACATTACGTAAATATTGTGGAAGTGTGTGCGTCAGTATGGGGATTGTTCGTAAGCATTTATCTGTATTTAGAAATAAGCGAAATCTTAAATTATATATTTCTATATAGCTGTATAATTCTAGGCACGCAATTGTTTTCTACAACTACTTTTCGACGGTGGAACTCCCTTCCTTTTAATTGATTCTCTGATAGCTATAATTTTCAAATATTCAAATGTAATCTACTGATGCCATGAACTTGATCCCAGTAGTTCTCTTTTACTCAAAAAACACTCTTTACTCTGACTCTCTGTAACCTCTTGCTTGCTAGTGGCACTCCTACATTTCTTATGGTGAAATACTTGAAAAAAAAAAACAAATAAAAAAAAAACATGCATACAAAGGCAAGCTGATAACTGTATCACTAACACACAAAAATTCCCTTATAATCTCTCAAACGGTGGGCCATTATGTCAGATTTTCGAAAGAGGATCGGATCGAGCATCTTTCAGTTACCACTTATCTAATATATAATTACACACACACATATATATATATATATATATATAAAGAGAGAGAGAGAGAGAGATCAGCAAGAATTCTCTCAAACCTGTTCTATTAAATGATATGACGCTAACTTGAGTGACTTGAAATTGGTCCCATCGTATCAATTAAAAATCATTTGTGTAATTACTCACAGAACAGTACATGAAAGCGAATGTAGTGTGATTCGAAAGTACTTGGGAGAAAATAATCTAATATAAATTTTACTATAATTCTTTGCAAATTTACCGATAGCACAAAACAACTTATTCAGAAATTTGAAAGATTTAATACAAAAAATGATATACAGGAATTTCTGTCTCAGTTTGTCTCTGTCGCTCTGCCTCTATGTCTGTCTGCCTCTATGTCTATCTGTCTCTATGTCTGTCTATCTATCTATCTATCTATCTATCTATCTATCTCTCTCTATATATATATATAGTCTGTGTGTTTGTGTATGCAAATACATGGAGCTATACTAAGCAATAAACTTTTTTCTAAATATATATATATTTATTCTAAATATATGTATATATATATATTTATCTATCCAAGTAGAAGAGGAACATGACTTTTCCTTTAGATTTTAAGCGAAAGACGTAAGGCTTCTTTAAAAGATAAAAACATAAGTACTTTCTAAATTAGTAGATTTCAATCGACAAAATAAGATATGAAACTAAAATAAATAACGATTCTTCAAACAAGATAAAAAGCGAAAAAGGAAATAGCAAATAAACCGGGTAAAATACGGTGTATATATTCTTTTTTTTTATGTATAAAAATTTGGAAAAAAATCCTTGAAAGGATTAGGAATCAACACATTTATGGTGAAGTTCCTGTGATTTTAAAAAATCACAGGAACTTTACCTTGTCGATATTTGCTTTTGTAATTCATGGAAGATTTTTTTTTCGTCTCTTACACGCACACAGACATATATATACCCGCCCCACGCACTGACACAAAAACTCACCTGGCAATTGTTATACACGGATTGAAAACCAGGTGTGGAAAAAAATGTATATAATTAGTATAAAATTTATCTGTTATTCTACATTCAACACAGTTTTAATACAACGTGCGCTATAACACATATATATATATATATATATATATATATATATGTGTGTGTGTGTGTGTGTGTGTGTGTGTGTGTGTGTGTGTGTGTGTCGCGATGTATAAATTGCAGTCAAAATTACGCAAAAATTAAAATTAAACAGATATTTATTTTTAACACATATATTGAAATTTATTCAATAAAATCGTTATTGGTTTCACCCACCACCCCCAGAGAAATTCGGAATATCCTGCAATTTTCTGGATGGACTTCTCGTTTAATTTGATGAATGCTGTCATACTTCTGCCTTCAGTTCGTCTTCCATGTTACAAAGAGTTTCATTAGTCTTTCGCCCAACTTCATCTCACACATAATAATCAAGAGGGTTTCAGACTGCATAGTTATGTGGATAGATGTAAGGGGTGATGTGGTCGCAGGAATAATCTTACCGCCATGACTATGTTCTCCTTCTTCTGTGCAAGGGTGCGGAGTCCTTTTACCAGGCATTGGGTCTTCCAGTAACCACGGTCTTGACACAGGACAGCACAATCTCCTCTTGCTGTATTATTGTGTTTTATTTTATAATTTTTCTAAATTTTCAGTAAAACTATAACCAAATTTTAGGGTATTGTTATTAAAAATATTGTTAAGAGCGTTATTTCTTGGAAAATGTTTTTCAACCAGAGCAAGAAAAGGTTGGCCTAACTTACTATTACATTCGGTTAAATGGGTGTATGTACCAAACGATTTTTCTATTGTTATTTCTTCTCTCATTGTTTTTATTATCATTTTTATATTTGATATCGCGGAATTTATAGCCATTATTCTTTAAAGTTTTATAATAAAAATTACAATGTTCATTGAATATCTCTTCATTATCAGAATTTATACTAATTCGGTTCTCTATGGATAAAGTTACATCTTTTATTATAGAGGAGATGGCTCGATTTACGTTGGATATATAAAAATTGGTATTTGGTTACTTAAAGTTGACATATATATTTCGTTAAGTCTTTACATCGAGGAAGTATACCTTTTTGGTTTTTTTTTATTAATAATAACATTAAAATTTAGGCAATTAAATTCTCTATGTATTAATTTTCTAATGTTAACTTTGAAGTTTGTTGACTTTCTCACAACCATAAGGCCATCATCCCTATACAATCCAATATCTTCTAAATTAATTTCACGATGGGCAGGGAGATTGTATAATATAAATAATCCAACAAAATTGTAAAACTCTGCAGAATCAACGATCCCAGTGTAATGTCTAAATTGTCATCTGAATTTTTAATCCACTGTTCCTTATTATGAATGAGAACGGATTTTTTACATTCATAATTTTTTTGCTTTCATTCTTAGATCAGTGTATACATTGGCAAATTCTAGAGCACCTATAAAATGTTCCCCTGAAATTGTCGGGTAATATTCCTCTAATATTATGCTCTTTGTATCGAGCACTTTAAAAAATGCTAAAGAACTGTGGATTATTAGTCTGATTGTTCTTTCTTTTTATTTTATATATATATATATATATATATATATATATATATATATATATATATTCAAATATAACGAGAATGAAAAAAATATAAATTCAGACGTTCATAGTATTAATTTAAAAGAGGACTCAATACGAAGAGTAAGCAAATACTTGTTTTTATAAAGATATTACATACGGACAAACAAGTCCTCACAACAATGATACATTTTTGTTTCGATGCGAGGTGAGGGACAAAGATGATTATAAAGTATTCTATTTAAAAATGATACTTATAAAACATCACTTTATTTTTTTTATTATTCATAAGGAGAAACACCATAAAAAGAAAATACATATATGAAGGGTTTCCATAAAAGGAAAAGTAATAATAATAATAATAATAAAAGTAATAATAATAATAATAATAATAATAATAATAAAGAGAAAGAGGATAAGAAGACTATTTAAAATTTTAATAATACAATAATAAAGAATTATAAGAAACTGAATATCCACAACTCTGTGTGATCATCATCAATTTTTCGGATAAAAATCATTACTGATAATTTGAAAATCAGTGATAAGGTGGCTAAACTTTCAATTAAGGAAGCTTATGTTTTACTGAAAGATCATAAACTCGATTTTCTGTGCAAACTACCTACAAGAATTATTAATTCAACTAAATCTGAAATCGGTAGAATCAACAAAACGATTCGAGAACGGGTGAGTCTACAAATTAAAAACCAGCTTGGTCCATCCAGTGTGTTTGTACTACAGAAGTAATTAAATGGTGTAAGAATTTTGACAACAAAATTACTATCTAATATTTTTACTTCGTAAAAGGGTCTTTTATTTACACACTACTTTAATTCTCTTAAATATTATGTCTGCTTTTTTGAATAACGCCAAACTTTGATCGTTGCATCAAGAGTATTTCAATGTAGGAAACATTTTCGGTTGAATTTAAATTTTTCGCGATAATATTTTTATCGCAATGTTGACGTTCTTTCATTGGCTGAATTGTTATCAACCAGACATATTGTATTCCTTTGTTCTTTCTTTCTTTCTTTCTTTCTTTTTTCTTTCGCCTTTTTTCCCGTTTTTTCGTATTCATGTGGATCTTTCTTCTATTCGGTTTTGTACTCTCTTCTATTCTTTTTCCTTCTTTTTCTTTGGAGTCATGACGTGTTGTCTTTTAATTTTTCTTAACTCTTATATTTCTTTTTCTTCTTTACTTCTTTTTCTTTTATTGTCTTCTTATCTTATTGTATTTGGTTTTCTTCTTACTATTATTTATCTCTTTTCCTTTTATGGTGTTTCTACTTATGTTTATTTTAATTTAAATAATGAAAAAAAAGAAAGTGATGTGCCTTTTAAAATATAATCCTTTATAAACATCTTTGTTCCTCACCTGTCGAAACAAAAATATACCTTTATCATCAGTGCTTGTTTGTCTTTATAATATATATATATATATATATATATATATATATATATATATAATCAAGAGTAATCATTAGAAAGATGATGACACAGGTAGGCTGTTCTTTTGTAGGAGATGATTTTGTGGCGTTTGTAGAAGTGTACGTGCATAATTGTATATGTATATTGGAAAGTTTGCTGAAATAGATTTGGCTCTGATCACATGATCCACACTGTGTATTGAAATTTCTTCTTTGTCGGGTCTATAATCTTTTTACCAAACACTCTTATTTATGTAAGAAAGCTAACAGACAATGTTGCATTAACATGAAAGACGATGGTCTTTTTGACAGTTTCTGTTTAGATATTGTGACGGCCTTCAAATAAATATTCCCACATTAATAGATCTGGTTCAATATGTCCAGGTCGTACAGAAAGTCTCTAGGATTTTGCTATTCTAAATAGCCAGACATTCACTGTTACAACATTTTGTGCACATTTCCATTGCTGTCCTGAGAATTCGAATGATGCTCAATATTCTTCAAAGATGAGAATAGTTGCTGTATTCAAGCAATGATAGTAGTTTGCGTGCATCATGAAGAAATGAGAAGTGATAATATATTATCCAATATCTTAGTTCACTCATGACATCATGTTCTGGTGCGTCATAAGTTACGACTTTTTTCTTAGAATGTTAAAGAGTCACAGTTTATGCGGTAGATAACCGTTAACTCTAGAATTGAACAGGTTAAGATTGCAGTGAACAGAGAAACACCCTCTTGGGAGTTGGATTCACAAGGCAGTTGTGCAACTTGCAACTCACCAAAGGAATACGAATGGAATGGTTGTTCTCTAAAATGTACGTAATATAGTGGATCTTGGCCGTGAAAGTTAGAACTAAGGAATGTCATTCATCTGAACACCTTCCATGGGAATAGAGATAGAGCAGCGAGAGATTTGCGACGTCTAGTCTGTGAGAAAGAGGGTGGAAGGTGGAAAATTTGTCGTCACTCACAAGGAAGCGGAGACGCTTTTCGACTCTATCGAGAGTGGTAAGTGAAGACTGGGAAGCTTCTGCGCATATATGCCAGCAGTACTCTATTCTGACCTGACTCTTTTAACGGTAGAGTACGGAAGAAGGAGTTAAGTACTTCATGGAATATTTGGTGTTTCTGAATATGAATTTGAACATTACAATTTCTGTCCAAAATATTGTTTGATCTGTTCGACTGATATTTCTGAATAAAGAACGATGTTTTTTTTTTATATCAGCGGAATAATGTGAACAGACATAATTCCCATGGAAAACAGCATGCTCTGAAAGACGTTCACTAACCTGTTTAATCGGCAGAACTCTCCAGCGACGGTTAGGCATGGGACCTGGTGTAAGAATACCTGGTTACGTTCCTTAGCTCTCTCTTGTATTGCATCAGCAAGCGCGTAGAATAATGTATCCTTGCTGAAATTTGTCAAATAATCTTTACACGCGAGAATAGAGTCTACTTTTATAGCCGATAAGGATATATAGCATATTAATATGAAATTTAAGGACAGTTCATATACATTGTTTCATAGTTATGAAGGTATTTATCTGTACATGTGAATATTCAATTTAACACTGCTAGATTTAGTAAAGTTAATTGGAACAGACATTTAGGCACTGTAATATTATTTTCACTCTGTGTATAACGATTTGTTTTCTTTACACCATGCTTTACACTGTCATGTCAATGACGAACGAGGTGATAAGTTAAGAAAAGCTATATATTTTCACATTTGTCATTGAAGTTATCCCAGAGGATTATCTTTTTGAAAAGAAAATGACAAATGTTCACTGTATAGTTTTCAAACCTTTCAGAAATCATTTCTTATTCGAATTTAAAATCCGTGAGACAGATTATGTTGTTTTTAAATCACAGGATGGAAGTTCACGTTTTATTAGATATCAAATATTCTTGTTTTAATTCTTTATTCTAAGTTTTACACCCAACATTAGCAATAACTTACGGTATTTTTCTCTCTTAAAATTGATTCTTACTGTATATTTCACTTGATCCTGTACCTTTTTTTTTTTTGGTATCGCTTAAGTCATTCCTCCTATCCTTAAGCTACGATAATAGCTACAATAGTTTTCAAGGTTTGTCTTTAATTTTGCATTTTTTTTAATTTCTTGAGTTTTATGGAAAATTCTTGAATATACTTATTTTTCTTTTGTTTATCCCTGTTAATCCTTCTTATTTAATTACTTAGATATTTCTCGCCTTCAGTTCCTGAGTTTTGCTCCATTTAAAATTTAAAAAAATATTCTCCCTTTCTCTTTTGAATCGACATATCTAATAAAAAGTATATAGTTCCTCCATATTTTCTCTTTCATGCATTTCTTGGTTTTTCTTTAATATAGCCACTAGCTCTTCCTTTTCGAATTAATATCATTAAATAAATTGCATGAAGTGAAAAATGTTAAAGTACCTGACTTCTGCTATCCTCTACGTTTAGAAGATCCAGCCGAAACTGGATTACTGTTGTCATATATGGACAGGAGCTGCCAGTTTTCACTTTCCAGTCTTGATAGTTCAAAAACTTCTCTGTGTTCTTAGGAGTGAAGAATTGTTTTCAACCCAGCAATCCCTTTCTCAAAAACGAAACCTCGCATATAAGTCTCTGCTTTACCACTATTTCCATGGAAAGTGTTCAGACGAACTAATTTCTCAACTTCACCAGTTATAACCTTCACGGCTAAAACGCCTCTTGCTACACAACTATAGCGAATCACTCTCATTCCTTTCCTTATCCATTAGAGAGATGTAGATTACACTCGAGCAGTTTCTTCCCGCGAACCGCTTTGTGGAACCGATTCTCAAGATGATTGCTCCTCGATCACTACAATCTTAACCTGTTCTAGTTTACGGTCAACTGTTATATTTCACTCGTATCTTCATCTTGTACAGAGTGAACACTATTCTAAAATTGTGTTATTTGTGTTGTTATTTTATTTAATACTTTTTTTTGTTGCCGACTTGCTCCGTCTAGCGAATTCCCAGTATCTTTCTTTAGTGCCACATTTCTGATGCCTCTAAATTTCTCCTCGTCCGTGGAGTGGTTGCCCAGCATTCACTGCCATATAAAACGAAATGTTTCTCTTTCCCAGCACCTTGTTTATATTTTATAATTCTTCATTCGCTAGCCCAATACTTTTTCGGATCTTTGTGCCACACCTTCCAACTTCTCTTAAAACACTTCCAGATATTTAAACTTAAGCACCTGCTTAATGTTGATATCTCTAATTTGGAATCTTGTTTTTTTTCTCTTGCTGATGACCATATTTCTATCTTCTTGCAGTTGGCAGTCCATTTTACTCGCTTTCTTTTTACTTTTTCTATGGGGTCGTGTAGATTTCTTTCCGAGTCATCTATCAACACAGTGCCATCTGCTCATCTTGAATTAAGATTAAGCCCATCGATAATAAATAATATTAGCGTCTCAAGTTCCCTTAAATTAACGTCACTGTAGATGTTGAGTAACGCTGGGAGAAGACACATCCTTGTCTCACGCTCCTTTTATTTTTGTGCAGCTACTCAATTCATTTTCATTCCGTATACTGACAGTTTGCTCCCAGTATAAGTTATGGATTATTCTAACATATTTTCCAATAACTTTAGTTTTCATAGCAGTTTAAATGAATCACTGTGCCGTAGCTTCAAATGATTTTGCGTACTCTATAAAACATATGTGCGCATACTTCTGCAATGTGTTTTTTCTGATATCATTTTAATCGTGAATATGGCATTTCTAATTCCAGTGTATATGGCAAAGACACTGTCCTTTTACTATTTACCGTCTAATTCTGTTCTCCAAGTCAGCTAAACATACTTTATAACTATATGACAACATATACGTTTATACCTTTCTGTGAATATATATCAGAATAACAGAAAACAATATTTTTTTTAAGATTGTCGCACCATATCGCGAAATGTCGCGATTGATAATTATATAAAGAATTACCACAAATAAAAATCGATCTTTATATACACAAATTTTTGTATATAAACATAAATAAATGATAAACTTAGTCATTCATTAGCACAAATACGCCGCTATTCGATGATTCCTCTTGCTTCTTTTGAACCTGTCTGTGCTAAAACTTCCTGTCCGCCTTTTATCACTATCACTCTCCGTAATTTCAATTGTATTTTTTCGTATTCTAAGTATGTACTCTTCCTTATAGTTTATTCTTATTATGAGTAGTATCTCTCTGTTGATATTAGCAGTTCGTAGAACTAAATCTTTGATTTCGAATCCGTTGTGGTAGGATCCACCTAATTTACATAGTGGAGTACCGACCATATAAATATGGTTGGTACCGGGTGAGTAAGGAGAGATGCAATGCAGAGACTCTGCCCGACTGCGACTAAGTCAATACATTCTCCAGGAACGGTCTTCTCGTGAATATACAAAAGACTATATGTAAATATTGTGTACACTTTCTTGTTTCAATACATTTTGTGCTAAGTACATCTTGTGTTGTATTATTATTCCATGCATTAAACAAGTTTCAACAATGGCGACGAGGTATAAAGAACTTTAAGAAAAAAAAAAAAAATTGATAATTGATAGCCTTCAACAATTGGGACAAGTCTTTGAAGAACCCAGGCTGAAGGGGAAAAAATTTATTAATTAAAAGTCCAACATCTAATAGAACGGCAAAGTATTCTGAAGTTCTGGATATTTAAAACTCGTTAAAGGACGACTGAGCATAAAAGAACGTTCACTCAGAAAAATCTGAAAGGTGGCGTAAACGAATAACGGTGAAATAAAAAAAAAACAAAAAAAACTGGCCGACTACAAAAACATGCACGGAATTAAACGGAGCACAAATACAACGTGTCGACTTTGAAAGGTAACGAATTCTAAAAAAAACGAAAATTATTTTTTTTGGGTTGCTCAACAATATTTTATAAAGCAAGACAAAATTAAAAAGTCGTAAGTTGTTTCAATATTTTTGGTCAGCTTATATTATATTCGTGGATACACAATTTAAAAGTATATTCTTTGTTGCATGAACACTATCAGCTAAAGATGGATTAATTATCCAAAAGTCATAGCTGAATTATTCAAAGCCAAGCAGTTGAGTCTGCAACGTCAAAAATGAACAGTTTGCCTTATTAATAAGGAACAGCAAATAGCACAGCAGAAATATCAAGAAAAGCAAGAGGAGTTGAGTCAAAAAGAACGTCAAAGGAACAAGAGGAAAGACAGAAAAAAAATCAAGAAAAACAAGAGGAAAGACTGGAAAAACAGGTAGAAATGCAGATCAAGGTTTTAGAAATTCAAAAAGTTAACACTGGAGAAATTAATCAACAATCAGGCAAATGAAGGAAACCCTTCATATTCTAATAACATCATATTTAATTCGCTGGAAACTTTCAACTATGTGCCAGACGAAGGAAAAACGTTTGAAGCGTACTTTAAACGATATGAAGATGTTTTCTACACAGACTGTGAAAACTGGTCGAATTCAAGAAAAGTCAGTCTATTACTAAGAAAGCTAGGTACAGCGGAACATAGCAAATTTGTAGATTTTATTCTACCGAGAAGAACAAATGAATTGGAATTCTCGGAAACAGTGAAATTGCTAAAGGAGTTGTTTGGAGCAAATATGTCGCTTTGGCATAAGCGATGGTTATGCATGAATGTCGCTAAATCCGACGATCAGGATTACTTAACATATGCATCTATAGTGAATAGACATTGTGACAATTTCAGATTGGCAGAGATTACGGTTGAAGAATTCATGTGTTAAATTTTTGCTCAAGGACTGGTATCCAGTAAGAGTGCCGAAATAAGACGTAGAGTTTTGTCTAAACTCGAATCTGAACAAAACCTTACCCTGCAAAAGTTAGCAGAGGAGTGTCAGCGGGCCGTAAGTTTAAAGAAAGAGTCTCAAAAAATCGAAGAAGCTGGCATTGCTTATATTAAAAAAATAAAAAAACAGTAAAATTACCCATCAGAAAAAAATTGGAGTAAAAATTCGGCGTATTTTAAAAATAGACAAGAAAAATTAAATGAAAAATATGAGGAGAAAAAAAAGGTTCCACCATATAATTGTAGACGGTGCAACGGAAGACACTGGAAGGTAAATTGCCCATATAGAAATAAAAAATGTTTCGTGTGCCACAAGAATGGTCACAAAGTGTCGTGTTGTAAAACGAAAAAGTCAATAGCCGAATTAGACAAACAAATTCAAATATCAAATCAGATAGAGATTTGAGGAAGTATGTGACGACTGAAATATTTAAAAAGAACATCAAATTTCAACTCGATTCGGGTTCAGATTTAACAATAATGAACTATAAAACATGGAAAATTTTAAAAAGGCCTACAATAATGAAGTCAACGAAACGCGCTCGAACAGTAACTGGAAAGGAAATTAACTTCGAAGGCGAGGTTGTACTTCCCATGAAAATGAACGGGATAGTTAAAAAAAATAAAGTTTTCATTCTGAAAATGGAGAAAACTTGATGGGTACAGATTTTATTGAAACATTCGAATTGTGGGATAAACCGTTAAACTCTTTCTGCAGAAAAGTAGAAAGTAATACGCAAACAAGACAGGGCATTAATGAGGAATTAAAGAAAAAGTTTCCGGAAACCTTCACACCTGGTCTTGGAAGATGTAACAAGTTTGAAGCCAAAATTGAATTAAAGGAAAATACTATGCCAATTTTTAAAAAGAAACGTAACGTGCCTTTCGCAAGTGTAGAGACAATTAACGAAGAACTTGATAGGTTGGAAAAAATGGGAATTATTTCGAAAGTAGAATCTAATTCATGGGCTGCGCCGATTGTGTGCATAAAAAAGAAATCAAACCAAGTCAGAGTCTGCGTAGATTTTTCGACAGGGTTGAACTCGGTAATTAAGGACTACCATTACCCGTTACCGAGTCCGGAGGAGATTTTTAACAAGCTAAATGGTGAAGTTATATTTTCAAAAATTGACTTATCAGATGCCTATCTCCAAATTCCCGTCGAAGAGGAATGTTCGAAGTTACTAGGGATAAACACGCATAGAGGGTTATTCAAGTACAACAGGCTTCCTTTTGGTATTAAAGTGGCACCAACCATTTTTCAACAAGTTATGGACGTCATGTTGAATGATTTAGACTATCCGTGCGCTTACTTAGACATCATAGTAAGGAGCGAAACCGTCGACGAACATCGAGAGCATCTCAATCAAGTATTTAAAAAGATTCAGGACTTTGGATTTAAAAGTCAAAGAGTCAAAGTGCGAATTTGGTTTGGAGGAAATTAAGTATTTAGGGCATATAATCAACAAAATGGCAGATTTCCAGATCCGGAAAGGTCCATTGCGATTAGAGACATGCCGACGCCCACTAATGTGGCGATGCTACAGAGTTTTCTGGGGCTTGCAAATTATTATCAAGCGTTCATTAAAGAATGTACAATTTAAGAGCTCTGTTGAATGAACTGCTAAAAAAAGACAAGGCATGGGAATGGGGGGCAGAATGTCAGAAAGCCTTTGATGAAATAAAGAAAATGATTACGTCCGACCTCTTTTTAACCCATTACAATCCAAAACTGGATATTGTAGTGGCAAGTGACGCTAGTTCATACGGGATAGGAGCGTGTATTCAACACATAATGCCAGATGGTTCTAGAAAACCAATTACACATGCTTCGAGAACTTTGTTTCCAGGAGAAAGAAGTTACTCCCAGATTGAAAAGGAGGCGCTGAGTATCATTTATGCCATAACAAAATTTCATAGATACATCCACGGCAGACATTTTATGCTTGAAACGGATCATAAACCGCTGATCACTATTTTTGGTTCAAAGAAAGGGTTACCCGTCTATACAGCAAATCGTCTGTTGAGATGGGGAACCATTCTTCTCAATTATGATTTTCACATAAAGCACTTATCATCCGAAAATATAATTCATGCGGATAGTTTATCAAGACTCGTACCGAATCAAGAAGAAAGATTCGAAGAATCAATTATTGCAAATATCAGAGCAGATTATGAGGTGAAAAGCATGGTAAACAACATTGTAAGAGAGCTACCTGTTACACTAAAGGAAATTAAAAAAAGAAGCTGAAAGCGATGATTTCATTTAGAAATATAAAGCAAAATGGTAGCAAATGACCAAAAAGTGCAGGAGATTTATTCAATAGGTGACGGAGTTTTATTATATGGTGAGAGAGTAGTAGTACCAAAAAGTTGCAGAAAAAAAATACTTCTGGACTTTCATATGGGTCACCGTGGGGATTAATAGAACAAAAAGCTTAATGCAAAGCTTTGTGTATTGGGAAGGAATGGATGTGGATATCGAAAACATGGTTCATCGATGTAAAGGGTGTGCGTTAGCAGCTAAGGCACCACCGATAGTACACAAACCATGGCCCAAGACGGATCATCCGTGGACAAGATTACACATTGATTTCGTTGGTCCAGTAGAAGATTTTTACTACTTAATAGTGGTAGATAGTTTTACAAAATGGCCATAGTACTACGCTGTAAAAAGCCTACGTCCAATACCACAACAACTATTTTGTTATGAACTATTTGCACGGTTCGGTGTGCCAGAGTGTATTGTGAATGACAAGGGTACACAATTCACTTCTGAAGAATTTAAGGAATTTTGTGAGTTATATCAAATTAACCACATAACGACGCCGCCGTATCATCCGAGGTCCAATGGACTCGCAGAAAGATTTGTCGATACTTTAAAGCGAGCTCTGAAGAAATCCTCAGGAGTTCCAACGGAAAAGGCGCTTCAGCAATTCTTACAAGTATACAGAATCACGCCAAACCAGAGAACACACTCAAACATGGCACCAGCTGAACTAATGTTCGCTAGGAAAGAATAAGTCAGTGTTTGACAAGCTTTCGCCAGGAAAAATAGAGTAAAGAATACCATGTATACAACGAGAAAAGGTGTTTTCACAAGTGCTACAAAACAACGTTGAGTTCTGGGAGCGAGGCATAGTGGACAAGAGAATCGGTGACCTGATTACATAATTAAAGGGCCGAAGAATACTCATAAAAGGCACCAGAACCAACTTAAAAAATGTTACGGTATAGAGCATGAAGAGAATATACCGGATGAGGACGAAGATCCCATTGATATAATGTATGATATGTTTCAGGTAGAACCTCCACAGAAATCTCCTGAACCAAGAAGATCCGGTAGGAAACGGAAGTTCACGGAACCATTGACGTGAATTATTCAAAACGGAAAAAATATTAAAATTATGCAAATGGATCTACAAAGAAATAGCCATAAACATTAACCCATATAGGAAGCCAATTTGAAATCCAAAAGGGATTCCAAGGCTTGGGAGGGGGGTGTTGTGGTAGGATCCACCTAATTTACATAGTGGAGTACCGACCATATAAATATGGTTGGTACCGGGTGAGGAAGGAGAGATCCAATGCAGAGACTCTGCCCGACTGCGACTAAGTCAACACATTCTCCAGGAACGGTCTTCCCAAGAATATACCAAAAGACTATATGTAAATATTGTGTACACTTTCTTGTTTCAATACATTTTGTGCTAAGTACATCTTGTGTTGTATTATCATTCCATGCATTAATCAAGTTTCAACAGAATCTCTTCTCCATCTGTTAGATCTTCAATTATTCTTTATCATATAAGAGATTATATATTGCATAACTTTTCAACAGTCTTTTATTGTTTTTAAAACTATTTTGTTATCTTTTATCGCTTACTTCCTGAAAGTAATTCCTCATTTTTACACAATACAGATAAGTTCAACGTAATTACAGTCAATGTGCGTGAACATTGCCTAATAACAGCGCTGACATGAGCATTAATGGACTATTTCTCTACAATTTCATATACGGCAAGCTTTTCAAAACTTAGGTTCATCCCTACATTTTATCAAGTACTTCTTCCATACGAATCCCAGTGATGGCCACCGACATTATTGCTCTTTTCTTTACAAACTCGGCTATATTTCCCTGTGTACTTTGCTGTCCACTAGGATCGATCAATCGATCGATCAATCAGTCAATCTTGAGCCGTACCCTTTTATGACGCACAGAGGAGCACACTGAAAACTGGAAGGACGAAAACAAAATTGAGAGAGAGAGAGAGAGAGATATATAGATTAATCTATAAGATTACATTAAACCAAACAATTTGAAAAAAATTTTCTATGATATCTTATCTTAATGACAGAAAGTGGAGAATTTATTAACCGATCTCTTGACCTTGTCCAACCTAAAAAAAAAACAACAACAGAAAACAAGATACTAGGCGTGACCCGGACATATTCTCTAACTTAAGGTATTGGTGCGCTAATCGCTAAAAGCCTTGAGACGACAGTGTACACCAGTAAACAAATATATTCTGAATTACACATCCGGCTAGAGGTTATTGGCTGATGAAACTTTCTAGTCGACAGTTTTTACATTAATTATTAATTATATGAGACTCGTTTCAACAAAGTTATATTTGGAGCATCATAAAGAAAATTATCCAATGACAGACTAATTGATTTCTAGATTAAATAATATTATTAGACAAAAGATGTTATTTTAAAAAATCTCTAAAAATATTATAATGTATTAATGTGAAATAAAAATGAAGATCCATGAAATTTAATGAGTTCATTTAGAGGAATTTTCCTAGCAGGAGATAACTTTGTTTGTGAAAATTTCAAATTTCCATTTCATAACTGAAAGGCCGGAGCGCATTCTGAGAATAAATAAACAGAAGACAATTCCGACTAAATAGATACTGTAATAGAATAATTCTCAAAAGATTTAAATTGTAATAATTATCATCATCCAAACGTCGTCCCCGGTCGCAGCGCCAACTGTGACGTTCTATCCTGATCTACCACGGCGCCAGTTGTGACGTCCCCAAACAGCACCAATTGTGACGTCCTCGCCGCGGCGCCACGCCACACGCTCCTCGCTGCTCCGTCCGGGTGTCGCTGCTCCAAACGCTGACGTCCGCCTGTCGCGTCAGTCGTGTTGTCTCGTCCTGTGACGACCAACTGGCTTGGTATCGGTCGCGGCACCCAAATGTGACGTTCTAACCTTTTGGTGATTCGGTTGGGAATCTGGTTAGATTTGATATCCGCCTCGTCGTTCCCAACTCGCTTCCAACGCCTGGTTACCAAGGTAACTGCATTGATCTCCAGTCTGCCTACCCACGTTGTGAATTGATCTTAGGCAGACGAGATCAAACAGTGGTTGGGGCCGTAATGCAAACCGAGTTCAACGGGGTGATACCACACAAATATGCATAAAAGAAATAAAATGAAAACTCAAAAAGTTCAAAGTATCAAAGAAAAAGGTAACAAACTTTATGTCTAGTTGTTCGATACATAGGACTCCATCTATCTCCCGACCCGTTCTGTGGATTGTGACACGTCGTTTTCCGTTAGGCAAGTTTTAACGCTTCAAGTTGTTTGCTCTCTAAGAAATTGGTGTTTCGGTGTGTCTTTGGACGAAAGTCGAAAAAAAAACTTATTGTGGTGGTCTGGATCTAAGTCGCTCTTCAAAATAATTGTTCTTGGGTTGAAGAGGAGTCCGGAATTTTGCGTGAATCTTGGTCAGCTATCTGCGAGGCTGCGAGGCGGGAGACTCAACTCTGGAGACTCAACTCTCTGCTGGAACTCAACTGAACTGAACTTCTGCCTTCTGCTCGTTGGGGCCTCGCTTTTATGGACGCCGACCAAAACCGGGGTGGGTCTGTCGGCGTCGGGGGGTTCCTCGATAATTCTAAATACATATCCACCTCTTTTTTATTTCTGGTTAGGGATTTTCCACTTTTTTCCATTTTTTGGGAACCTTTCCTCACTCCCCACCTTCTCACCATACTTCTGAGGGGCGTGAACTGCCCTCCCCACTTCTTCGTAGCAGCTTCTCATACTTATACTCTGGATGGGGCGTCGACAGCCTTCTTCGTGCGTCACGTGATCACCACTCGGCCAATGAGGTCTTGGTCGGGTATCTTTCCTCCTCCTTCGTGCGTCACGTGATCACCACTTGACCAATGATGTCTTAGTCGGGCGTGAACAATCCGCGGCTTTGTTTCAGGAAAAAAAATATCTTGCTTAACTAAAAAAAAAAATATCTCTTCTCTTTCCTTTTCTTCCTCTTAATCGCCGTTATCATTTCTCTAGCCGCAAACGGACAATATGGCAACTCTTGTTCTACACGTGGTTTTTTTTCAGGTATTTTATCGCTAATTATCAAAATGGGTGGTCTTCTTAACACGGCCTCAAAAAGAAATATCTCTAAAATTTCAGTCAGTCTGTCGCCTCCAAAAAGAAAAAAAAAACATTTCTGGGTCCCCATTCATTTTCCTTCGGTACATATTTCTGATAACATAATTTTATTATCGCAGGCCAAAGTTGTTTCGTCGAAAAAAAAATCGGTCAGCGGACACTGCTTGTGTGGCTTTTAATTTTTTTTCATATCTGTCCAAAGTCCTTTAGTTACACCTGTTTTTGTCAATTATCAAAATAAACGTTTTCAATTTGAATTTTTCGTTGGCCAGTCGGTCAGCCGTTTTGTTTACGATGCTCCTAGATAACACAGCCGTTATCAAAACACATCTGATTTCTTCTTTCTTTTTCCTTTCTTTTTACCCAGAATTTCCCTGTCATTGTAATGACACCCTTTTCGCCATTTGTTACTTATCAATATTTTCATTGTCTCTTAGCCGTGTGTGTGTTCTGCTTATCACCCACGATTCGTCTCGCCTTTCTTTCTGCCTTCTTTTCTTTCTTTTCCTTTCTATCAATTAAACACTTTCCTAATTGAATAATGTCTTAGTTATTTTATTTTTGATTGAGAATAAATTTTATGATTGAGAATAGATTTTCTGTAACTGGCGTCTTGTTTGACAAAAAAAATTCTAGGACATATCCTTATAACTAATATAAGCCTTAATTAATTCTGCAAAAATCAATTTCTCAAAATTCCATAAATTAAATAAGTATGTGCATGTGTGTGGTTTAACAAATGTAAAAATGTTTTTTTTTTTTTTAAGACTTTCTAAAAACAAACATTTCTAAAATAATTTAATTAATTTTGGGATATTTCTTGAAAGTTTAATTAAAATCCAACAATTAATTGATTTTTTTTTATCGCAAAAGAAGCTAAAAAGGATTTAAAAAATATAATTTAATAATCACAATTCCTTGGTCTTTCCTCTTTATAATAATATAAAAGATTTTGACGATAAACTCTGTTTTTCTTATGAAGGTTTTTATTATTTTCATCATGTATGTTCATTTTTTTAGCGAATCATTGGAAAACCTAGATAATAATAAAAAATGTTTCCTAGATTACATCATATTCCTCTCGGAAATATTTCGTGAAGAATGCACAAGGATTGAACTTATGACAACAATCTGCCAGACTAACCACGTTTTTAAAAATAACGCTAAGTTAACATATCATGTACAAGACGTTTAAATATTTTTGAACGGATTCACTTTCATTTTCCGCTGGGAAAAATCTCATTAAATCCGTGTGAGTTTTGGGCTTCGAATCGAAATTGAGGCTGGTCGACGCCATCTTTTGTTGCCGATATTATTTCAAAAGTAGGGTGCAGAAGGAGTTAAGTTTTCAATTTGCGTGTTGGGATAAATGTTAAATCGAAATGGCGTCTACGGTTTTCTGATATGGGTCAAGTTTACGCTTTCTCATCTTTTCACCGACAAAAAATAAAAAAAATAATAAAAATTACCCATCTCTCTCTCTCCTCTCTCTCTTTTTCTGTGTGTGTGTGTATGTGTGTGTGTCTTTCTCTCACAATTGCACATTGTTTAAAATCATTTTGCATATATGCTTGCACACGTATATGTATCTTCAACTAAAATGTAATAATTTATGAAAATTAATAATTAAAATTTTAAATGTGAGTTTTTGATCTTTTCTTACGTTCACGACAAACATAAGTGTCAAATTTGCGTCTTGCAAAAGAAAAAAACAATACTTTTACATAATATACGTTGAATTAAATGACTTAGAAATTCAAATCTTCATTTTATAAATCGGCAAAAATCAAATTGACTGCTATTGACAGAAAAATCGATATTGTAAACAAATAAAAATAAAATCTATAAAAAATAATCGTAGCATCAAAAAAAAAAGATGATTCAAAATAGTTACTTTAATCTGTAATCGACTGAACAAATCCCCCCTCCAAAAAGTTATCAAATTTTATATAAAAAAAAAAAAAAAATATGTATTTCAAATTTTTCGAACATGGATGACTTTTAAATATACAGAGTCAAAATAAATCAATTTTTGCGTTCAGTAAGGTGATATTTGTATTACTGGTTAATCGACAGCCATAAATTCGTGTTGACAGCTCTCGACTGAATTGATTCCAATTGTAAGTATGATGGCCCTTAATAAAAATCAGTATTTAATTTTATTTTTTTTTTTTGTAATTCTTTTGTTGTCGTTTTTGTTGATCAATTTTTTTTTTTTTTTTTTTAAAAAAATAGGAGTGTCCGTACATTTATAAAGTTATAATTATAAAATGCATTCTCTCATAATAGAATGTTGATTACGAAGAATGTAATTTTTAAATTCAAACACATTTTGTTCTTTTTAATCTCAAGTCAAAAATAATTATTATGATGTTTAAATAAATAAAATTTTCAGTTTGAAAATTTAGGAAGCAAACTATTTTATTTTCAGAATAACAAAAAATCTTATAGCTTAAAAAGGATAAGGTATTGAAAATATATCAGAAAAAAAGATATTTTATATGAATTCACCCCAAGCAAAAGCGATAATGCTACTAGGACGTAAAGGGCTACTGGGAATGAAAGAGAATGAAAATAATTTAGAAGGAAACCCATTCTAAACAGGAAACACCAGAAAAACCTCTACCCCTAGTCAAAAAAATTAGGGAGAGTGTGAAGGACAATAGGCGAACCTATCTACTCCTATTTACATGGAAGACAAATGCAAAATATTTCAGCGATTTGCATGCAGATATGATAAATCCATGTACAACCAGCGATATTAGTTTAGTTTGGAAAAATAAATACTTCATAAATAAAATTAAATAATCTATTACTAGATCATATTTCGAAATGTTGTAGCCCTTGTGTTCATAAAAATAAGTAAATAAAAATCAATTACAGTGTCAAAAATGTTTATAATAAAATAATTATAATTAATTATCGTTAATTCACTCATTTTAAACCAATGAGAATCGACCCCAGCTTTTCTCCTCTACGCACACAAATATGTGACATGCTCACCATCCGACAAGCAGTTTAATGAACAGATCGTTAATACGTGCGTGTCAACGAAAATTTCAAACTCCTTTTCCTATTTCAGGCCGTAATAGTAACATTTATTTTTAGCAACTCAACATTAATTCAAGGTTAGAAAATTTAAGCCACTTTTTTTTTTTCTAAATTATCTAAACCACATTACACACATCGATATAAAAAAATGCGAGAAAACTGTATACACTTTTTTAATCCTTTATATTATCCTTCTGTCGGGTTACCGATCCATATTTGAACTACATTTGACACCAAACACGCAATTTTATCAATATTACTGTCTCTTGTGTCTCCAACATCACATAACAAAAGATAATAAATCGTTTTATTGTCTCCACGCTTTATTTTTTCATTTTTTAAATAAAGGGGTGGTGGGGGGTTATAATTATTTACTCAGTGTTATAACTCTCCTATATTCTTATCATTTTCATATTCTGTAAAATAAAGATAATTTAAATTATTATTATTAAAAAAAAAAATGAAAGCTTTATTCCTTAAACTGCACATTGCAATTATTAAATTCCCTGAATATTTCCTTAAAAAATTTATTACCTTCTAAAATGTTGATTAATTCTTCTACAGTTGTATAGAAAAGTCTTTTTTTAAATTAACGTACATGAAATATTCATTTATTCGTTCTTTCAATCGCTGTGTCTTAGTTGCGACGTAGCTTCGAATAGAATAGTGACAACTGAAAAGCCAAAGTCTGCGCAGCCGTAGTTAATAATAATATTCCATAAACAGCCGTGGGATATTTTTTTTAATTGTTTTAAAAATAGTTACAGAGAATATTTCCCAATAACTCTGTATATTTATTTATCAATGAACAGCAAGTTTCAAAAGACAAAATCCCAGAGTGATACACATTTTGAAAGAATCTAAATTAACACTTTTAGAATACCAGACGATTAAATTACAGAAAATGACAAATCTCTAAAAAAAAAAAAATATCAAAGAAAATTTTTTGGGGGTATTTCACTAGATCGATCGACTATTTCACTAGATAAAAATAGTGAAAATTTGGTGGGCCGAATCATTTTTGTAGATTAAAGGTCGACAATCTTTTGTTATCTGCCAACTTAGGGTTTAAAATCATTCAATGTCCCAACAGCATACGTATTTTTATACAAGTCAAGGTCAATATACCTGTTCTACAATATATCTTACATAGTAATATATAGTATACATACTTTAGTATGTAAGCAAATATATGGATATAGATCTGACAGTATGAAGAAAAAATATATGGAAAAACAAAAATCCGAATATGCAAACAATGCTGTTTTAATGTTATTTCAATGTCGACCTTCTTCAGGACATAGTTATTAAAACATAAATAACATTAGACGATATTCAAGTCAACACGAAAAGACGATAGACATAAGAATATGACTAATCAAATCAGAATAACTGAAATTTTTAAGTGAAACGGAACGCTGATCTTAAAACAATTCAGTCTGTTTTGATTAGTCTTACTTTTCAATTCATTTTTTTATAATTTAGATGGTAGTCCTGTTTATAATATCAAACAGGCATTCTAAAAAGAGATATTGGCGTTAGATGTTTTTCCAGGTTGCTAAAACAAATACAAATTCATCCTGCACATATTGGGTCTATATAATCAAATTTATTAAGTCTATTGAATTCACAATTTATAAATTTAAGGAAAACTGAAAAATATGATTCATACATTTGCGAGTCTAACTAAGAAGAAAAAACGGGCAAGGTGAATAAAACTAAAAGTAATAATATATTCATTTCACTAGAATGTCTCCACTCAATTTAAGTAAAATCATATATTTTAAAAAAATCATATTTATATCATATATATATATATATATCCCTTTGTATATATATATTCTACTGAATGAAAACTCTCTAGGATACATATATATATAATATATATATATATATATATATATATATATAATATTTAAAAAAAAACAGACCACTTTAAGGTACCATTATAATAATTTATTATGCCGGATCATCCTTTTCTGATAGCACTTTCAAAAAACGAAATGAAACGAAAAAATGAAATTAAAATTGATGGGTAGTGTAATTTTTGTAATTTAACAGAGGAACGTTGAACCAAAAAACAGAGAAGAAAATTTCTGGAGGAGGTCAACAGCTGCGACAACTCTAAAACGGATAGCATATGTAATTATTAAGAATCAAGTGAATAATCAAAATGTTCTTATATATATAGCTAAAGCAATTGTTTGAAGAAAATGAAATCATTTAGTTTAAATGTGCCATAATAAAATGAAGGTTTTTGGATCTTGGGAAAAGATGAAACTTAAAAAAAATGTTTTAAGAAAAAAAAATTCTAAATTTCAATATATATATGAACCTTTGATATATATATATATATATATTAGATATAACGCTATATTTAGTGGAGGTTTAAAATTTTAGGGTTGATTTCTGGCATCCGTCATATTATATATATATATATATGGCTTATATATATGTGCTGGATATAATTACTTTTTCTTCTTTTATAAACTATTACCCTTCAGGGATGACTAATATTAAGATTAAAAATTTCTTCCAGAAAAATATAGCTATTCAATGATTTTATCCTTATTGATTGAATATCAGTTTTGAGTACCTCTTAATGATCATAAAATAGGAGGTGAACTCAATTTCAGCTTTTTAAAGGGTTCAATTCACTCTACTTGGAATTAAACACACGTGGACATTCTTGTTTCATCGGAGCAGGCAACACCAAGACAGATTGTCAAAATTGTGACCTGATTAGAACAAACCCTGCTAATCAAATGCCCGGTTGGATGACCATTCATGTGGGAGAGTAAGATATTAGCACTCAACAGCAGCAGCAGCAAGAAATACAGAAGGCTTCTTGTTCCATGAGAGAAAAATGGACAGTTCCGTTTTTATATGAAGTGAAAAAGAAAACAGGATATTTTGGTTTCTTTGTGTTTCCATATTGTTCTTGAGTTTTCCTTTGCTTTTTAATTTCAATGGAGGAAATTTTTTTAAAATTTCGACCAAAATTCAAATATAATTCTCCATATTTAGTATGGGAGAACAAATTTGATAAACATAAAAATAAATTTTTGGCTTATTTTTTTTCTGCCTCTTCTCTTTAAATTTGATTTTTCTTTTTTTTTTTTCCTTGAAGTGTGGGGGTATCAGTTTGCTCTCGCGACTTCATTTAGAAGGTTTTTTTTTTGGTGCCCTCACAGCTCAGAACAGAAGCAGGAGAGGATGACTAAGTCAAAAAGAAAAAAAAAAAAAAAAAAAAAAAGAACCAGGAAAAAATAAAACTGAGGTGCAGAAATTTTCATCTTTTGTCAATATAATGAACAAAGTAATTTTCTTTATCTCTTTAAACAAAGGGTAGAAATTATCATTTTTTTTTTTTTTTCTGAAGATGCACACTAAAGTTTTCTTTTCTGCAATTTCAGTGTACAGTACATTAGACTGGCCAATATTAACCCTACCCCTCATTGACAAGTTCACTTGATAAAGTAGATAGTCATACCGACATATGAGAACAAGTTTCTCAGAGGCCCATATCAGCACAAATAAAGGGCAATGTCACGTATAGAAACTATATTTGCTTAAACCTAGGACAACATTTGTAATCAGCATAATCTTCTTATAGAAACTTTAACTTGATAAAAAAAAAAAAAAAAAAAAAAAATGAAAATGTTATATCATTTGAGTTCATCCATTTGATCATTATTCAGAATCTATGCCCAGAAAAAAAAAGAACTGACTGTAAAGTTTTGCTGAAAAGATCTAAATTATGTAGCAAAAATTTTTTATCAGGGCTGACCATCCAGCCTCAGTATTTTAAGCTTCCAACTTGTGCCAGACTTTGAACAACTCCAACTCCAGGCACCCATTATTGCTGTGTGCCATGCCAAGTAGGGCTGGTGATGCACCCACTTCCTGCCAAAGTTCCTTTCGTCGTCACATTGAATACCCACTGAGCAGATACAGGCAAGGATGGGATACCTAGTGGTAAATTTTCTTCTGAAAGACCAGACAATTTGAAACACACATTTATATTTTGTTTAAACTTTAAAAAATGGAAAAATAGTAACACTAGTAATTTCCTAGATTTTTTTTAAAGAGAATTTGATTTCATTCTGGAAAGTATTTGCAATTAATTTAAGTATTTGCAATTAATTTAAAATTTACAATTAATTTAAATCCTGCCTCTTTTTTTTCTGTGTCACAGTCAATTTTTTTCCTTTTTTTTTTTTTTTTTTTTTTTTGATTAGATGTTTAAAGATTGTTTTTTGTTTTTATTGTCTCATATTTTGAAGTTAAAAAAAAAAATTAAAATTAAAAAAAAATTTAGAGTTAAGTGTTGCGTGAGTTGATGTAAATAATCCATTTTAATTACTAAGAATCCAATGTTGGATTTTTTTTTTTCTTTTTTCCTAAACAGATTTATATCTTTATGCATCTTTCTTTTAAATAGCTGCACATTAAAAAAAAAAAAAATAATTTTGCAGTCTTGTGTCCATGAGACAATTTGAATATAGTGGTTATCAAATCTCCTTCTGCTATGAGAGTGAAGGATTATTTCATATCGAGAACTGAATGGCAAAGAGATTAAACTCGTCGATTAATCTTTTTCTTTAATTTTTTCAGTCTCAATATTTTTTTGCTTGTTTTCTGCCAAAAGAAAAAAAAAAAAGCAGTATAATTCTCTTTGTTCCTTAAAGAACGAAAAAAAAAAAATCTCAAATTTTTAAAATTCATTTTCTCCTCAAAAATTTTTTCTTTAAATGTGACTAGCATTATAAGCTAGAAAATGAAAACAATACAAAATATAACAACCAGTAAAAAATGCAAACAAAAATTTAAAAAATAATCATAAAAAAATTAAATACATTTTTTTTTTTTTTTTTACATTACACCTAAAATATATCTTGAATTAAGAGAAAAAAAAAAAAAAAATCCAACTGTAAACTTTTTTTTCAAAAATTTTGAAAAATGTTTGAATTTGAGATTGATAGCGAAAAAAAAAAAAAAAAAAAAAAAAATCCATTTCTGACACTTCATCTGATTAAAATTCTGAAATATTTTCAAAGAACAACTACACAATAAGAGATGAGGACACACACACATACTACGCATAAGCACATACAGGTGTTGACGGCGTCAGTGAAATGGTACCCCACAAACACCACCAAATTATAAGAGATTTTACAAGCACATTCATGCACTACCAGATCTCCAAGTTGAGGTGGAGGTGAGGGGAAGAGAGGGGTTCAGAAGACTTGCCCAAGGTCTACAACCACTTTCAAAAAACAAGCGCCAAATCACCAGAAAAAAAAAAAAAAAAAAAAAAATAAAATAAAAATAAATAAATAAAAAAAAGAATTCAATCCCAAGTTACCCAAACTATTTTGATAAATAGACTCAATAAAAACTAGCATCAAGTTCCTCTCTCTCTGTGTCTTGTTCTGGTTTGTCAATGACAACTGCTCTACAACTCCCTTAACCTAGCACCAACGGAAAGGGACTGCCCGTGGCCGTCAGCTCCTTCCTTGACCAATGGTTTGTGAAACTTCGCGTCCAGGCGAGCAATATATTTATACATATATATATATATATATATATATATATATATATATATATATATATATATATATAAAAATTTCTGTAATGCTAATGGTAATACTTGCCTTTTCCATAAAACGAAAGTTATGAATAATTACGATTGCCCATATCTTAAAAGGACTTTTTTATTTGTCATTTTTATATTAGTAGACATAACAGAGTGATGAAATGATTATCCAATGTTATCATAATATTATTATACTATTTAAAATCACAATGAAATTTACTATATTAAAATGTTCTCATAATATTACTTATACTATTTACTTATTCGACTTTTTATTTGCCGAGCAGCCAATGAGACTTTTTTTTTTAAATCCGGTACTGTTATTGTTCTTTTTGCAGTATTGACTGTAGTTTCCTTCCTAACCGTTTGTTTGAAGTAGTGTGGAAAATGAACATTATTTTCTCTTCGTGTTACGTATGCTGTCTATTTTAGTTCTTGGTCCTGTTTGAAAGGTCCCAAGCGATGTGAGATCTACTAAATGGCGCAGTTCATTGTTGTTCGTTCTGTAGCATCAGCCCAGGCGAGAAGAGTGACCCTCTTCAACAGCTCGTCTTCATTTGCAAGAAGGCATTTTTAACAATTGATCTGAGAATGTCGTTCTATACATATGAATATTTAGACATATCTGAAAGCGTTTGGTGCCATGCAACGCATTCATATGAAATCCTCGATCGGTTGTAATGACGTGGATAATGATTAGTTAGCCTATCATGCTAGAGCAATTACGTTTGGTTTTATGTAACAAGTTATAACAATAGTGTTTTGTAATTTTCGATCTAATAGTTGTTTTATTTATTGTTTCACTTTCTTACTAGAACATTTCTCTGTAACAGAGATTACTCAACGTACTTTTAAAGAACAGGAAATTTGTTTTTTGCTTCTTTTTACTTAAGAGCCGTCATGATACATTATAGCAGTTCATGATAAGCATTATTTAAAAAACAGATAATCGGAAAAAATAATTTAATTTTCTTCAAACTGCTATAAATATAACATTCTGGAAAAATATTTTATGATTAGCGATCTTGAATCCCATGGTCCATCATTACTGCACATGAAACAGCAGAAACAATGTTTCTTAGGCAGGACTGTTTGGAATTCAGTGTTTGTCCTGCTACTTAGGGGAGAAGAAGAGTACGTAATGGACCTGACTGGAATTCGAACTCGACTCTCTGGTTCTACAATCCGAGCCGCTATCCATTATTCAACCGTGCCTCCAAAAACACTCGGAAAAAGGCAGTTGTAATTTCTAGGATACACGGCTATAGAACACAGTTTGCTATTCACCCATAGCTGTGGTGAGAAGAGGAGGATTAGCAAGTAAGTGAATGTAATGGACCCGACTGAAATCCGAGCCACTATACATTACTCAACCGTGTCTTATATTAATTTATAAAAAAAAGATTATAGTAATTTATAATAATAGTATATTAATTTTGTGAGAAATTTTCAAATAGTATACTAGTTTTATGAGATTTTTTTAAAATAATATAGTAAATTGGTAACTTTTAAATACGACGGTATATTTATAGTAACGTTAGATATGATAACTGTCGTGAATTATTTCATCACGCTGTTGTGACTAGTAAATATGAACACATGTCGACTATAAATTATATATCTTATTCTTTTTTTAGATTCTAAGTCCTTTCAGAATATGAGCGTTCATAGTTATTCAGAACTTCCTGTTTTTATTACTCGGTGTATTCTTTTTTTTTTTTTTTTTTTTTTTACTAGATCGCTTTGTACTTGATTTGATATCTACTTGCATAAAAATTGGTTTGAGCTGTTTCTCCTTACTTCTCTTGACTTCACACTTGTCTGTGAATGTTTGTTTTCTTAAATTTTTTTTTAACCGTTCCACCCCCAAGCAAGGCGGGAAACCACTAGGACGCAAGGGGTTTACAGAATATTTGGAGCAAGATCAGATAAGTGTGATAGAGGAAAGGATGGGGAGAAGGATAGAGGATAGATCAAGGCAACTGGAGATGTCGATTGACATTACATTTGAATAGTTGGAGATTATAGCTATCAGGAAACTGGAATAGGAAGGGGAGTTCCACGGGCGAGAGGTGTGAGATATGAAGCTATTGGAGTAGAAGAATTATCCAAGATATTTCAGCTCTCTTTTTCTGACTCTAACTGTAAGCTTCTTTTTGATTTATATTTTCCTTAAAATTTACTTGTTACTCATATATCTAGTCCATAGCATTCCCATTTTCGGTCAAATGTGTTTCCTATCATGTCCTTCTAGTCTATTTTTCATCTGTAAGGAAATGGTTCCGCATTCACTACTCTATATATGATTATATATTATATAGCAGTTCAGTCTCTTTTCTTTTGTGTGCTTGTGTATGTGTGCGCATGTGTGTTTTCTAGTAATATTTCCCTATATTTTAATTAAATTATCTACATAAAACAATAAACGATTTCTATTAAAAAGCCGGTAATTTGTCCTCAAATAATTGGAAAGTCAACAAATAATGGTCAACATTGATTATTCTTTGAAAGGAATTGTGAACCTATTTGATTCTGGCCAAAGCCACATATTCCAAAATGAATCACCTACACATTTATCCTAATATTTTATACGCGCTTACCTGTGGAAATAGTTTATAAGTATTGGCACGGATCTACATATTTCTTAATAGGCTGCAATATATGCTTCAGCTATAAAAATCTTGCCAAGTTTACATTTGCCTAGAGATTTCACTGTTGTTTTTATTTCCCAGACATTGCGATTATCCATTATTAATTTTCAATTGGATATAGAAAAACAATCAAGAGAGACAGTTACATGTTAGTCATACGACAGTCCTTAAATCGTCTCAATATTTTCATTTCTGTTCGTCCATCTTGTCTTCCTCTTTGTTATATTCCTGGCAGAGATTAGATTTCATTGATGAGGGCATTCCGTTGTTCTGATTATCATTTTAATCTGGGCATTTGATAGCACGTAATACCCGGTTCCCGCCAATATCATGTAGTGTGCAGCGTCGTCTTACCAGCGTTTGTTGTTTTAAAAATGAGCTCAGGGAATTCGGGACTATGGTGAAAATCCGGGTCCGCTGGGACAATAAGGAGAGTTGAGAAAGATAGGGAGAAAAGGAAAAAAAAACAAACAGACATAGACTGAGAAAGAAAGAGGCAGATATCAACCATATTTTTTTATTTATTTATTTATTTATTTTTTTGTTGTTGCTGTTTTCTAATTAATCTGCCAGTTATTCGACATATCATCGCTACAACGCGTGGCCATGGAGAGATGTGTCTTGTGAAAGTGAAAGGGGTTGTCGAGCGGTAGAGTTCGGCAATGAAATGGGCGCATGCGCAGTGACCATCTTCAAGCAGGCTTTGTGTCCATGCTTTCTCAATGTTCTTTTCTTTTTACCTGCCTCCTTTCTCATCCCTAATTTTAACACCATCTTATGCTCATATGCAATTTCTCTCTATTATCCATGCATATAATTATTATTATTAACATGGTGACGAGTGATATCATAGGTAGGACTTATTCAGGAAATACGATGAAATTTCCATTCACTTGCATGACTGCATTAGTAAAACATTAACAAATATATTTCCATAACATGTATGAGCAGGTATAGCGAAGTTGCTCATGATCTACATTTGTGGGCACTTCGACGTAGTGCAAAGGTTAGCAAGCTTATCTCGCTAAATCAATTATGACTGAATTGTGACTTCAATCCTCACTGAGCGCACTATACTTTCGGCCTTGTGCCACATCTAAGTTAGGCATAGAAAATCGCCATATTTCTCATTCGTCAATGTCATGATGAACAACTTCTAAAGGATATCAACTTCTGATAAATATCTTTCTTTTTATGTGCCATCTCTTTTCAGAACGTAGGTGATCATGGCTCTCAACGCGCTTTATCCCTTGCAGCTCTCAACAAGTTCATACCCTCTGCTTCCTCCCCCTAGATCACATTCTGTCATCCACTTGGAAAAAAATAAATAGTAAATTTAGTGTTTGTTCGCCTAAGGGCTTATTCTAACCCTTTATGAAAAGCGTGTAAATTAAAGACATTTAAAAATATTGTTTTTATTTATTACTTTTTTCTTTTTTTCCTTTTTCCTTTTTTTTGTAGACTTTACAGGATGGGAATACCTGGGAATAACGTTCAGTACTTTCCGAAATAATATAACTTCAAAAAGTTTTACTACTGCTGGAATGTTGAATTCGGTTTTATATAAATGCTGTAGCTCATTAATATTTCGTTGATATATATATATATATATATACCCAAGTATATGATTGGTGTATATGGAATAAATTCGAATAAACAACAATTACTATTCTTAAATTCAACATCATCACTTGATAAGACACCGGATGTGTTGAAACAAAATGGCTATTTTTGTAGTGATTTTATAACAAATGGCTATTTTTTTAGTGATTTTATAACATATTTATGAAATAAAAATTGACTGATATGGATTTTAAGGTGTTTTTCTTAATTTATCCTTATATATTGCTCTGTAACTTACATTGAGCTCTCATTAGTTTAATATCCTCCTTGCAATTATCCCTGCAAATACCAATTGATATTATATATATATATATATATGAAGAAATATAGTCTTAAGGTGTGCTATATTTATGGGATAAAGTGCTCAATATCAGAGATAGAGCGTGTAAATATAAATAAAAAGTGAACACAGAAGTCAACACTTAGAGGCGACAGTCTGTTAAATAAATAAATACTACGTTACTTAAAAATCGAAAACCGAAGAGAAAATATGCAAGTAAAATAAATTGACCTAAATTTATCCAAGTAAATAAATAAACAAACCAATTCCGATAAAGTTACCGTTAGAAAAACAAATAAATATAACCAACCCAAATAAACACAAATTAAAAACTGTTCCTGCCAAAATAATAGTTAGAATAAACTACAACAATCAACCCCAAAACCGAACAAATAGCTTTAATTAAATTCTCAAACCAAAACAAAACTATTAAATAAATTATATAAACAAATTTTTACTACGTTAATAAAAAACACCGATTAAAAAAATAAGTAAATAAATAAATAAAATAATTTAAAAAATAAAAACAAGCAAAATAATTTAACCCAAATAAATAAATAAACGACTTCCAGTAAAATAAAACCGCCATAATAGACTACCCACAATGCACCACTGATCCGTATATGTATAAATAGCCGAGAAAAATAACAGCACACGTGGCCTGACGATTGCAGATAGCATGAAACAGAAACAATAAGTCACAACATATGAAGCATTTCAAACACACACAGTTTAACATCACATGATAGCAAAACCATTGAATTCAAACAAATATTACCTGAACCCAAAATCTGATAACTCCAGTAAGTTTTATTTGCATAACATATATTTTAAGATAATAGTTACTGCTATATATTAACGATATATGTAACCACTTCAGCAATATATACGCATAATAAAGAGACAAAATGAAATCCACCTTTATCTGTAACGTGAAATTACACATTTTTATTCAAACTAACAAACTTGTTTTAATGATAAAATAGAAAACATTACGTTAAATTTACATTATATAAAAAATGGTATTTCTTTTAAATTGAAGTATTTGAGCTGAGACCTTTTTTATATTAGCACTTTGAATCCAACAAAAATACAACAGAAATATTAAATAGTTTATCATTTCTCACAAATATTGCAATAAAATCGGAAAAGGTACATAGTTGTGTGAGTTGAAATGAAATATCAACTTTTAAAGTTTTATATTTATTTAGTTGATAGCCACTCTCGTGGGAGAAGAAGTGGCGATCGAACTCACTAGACACATGAGGTTAACTAGAAAATAACCTCTCTTCAACACGGGACTCCCTGAATTTAATTTGACAAAACAAATAATGCTTCTCTTTTATCGTGTTACTAGCAATATTTGTAGTCAAAAATATTACTCGACCTTAGAAACTATTCTTTTTTTGTGTTTCTCAATTTTCAATAAGTATTTTGTTGCTTTATCAAATATTTGTGTGAAATTGCTTCTTAATTGAATACACCAAAAAACATGAAGACAAATCTAAAATAATATTTTAGCAATATCAAGTATCTAAGAATGTTGTCTGACATTTCCAAAAACATCTGACATTTCATTTGAAGCACAAAATCTTTCAGATGAGAAGTGTTTATTATTGCCAGATAAGATTCACTCTTGGCGTTTCACTGAATTTATTAATTCATTTTATTTTTGAAATGTAGTGATCTATCTTTCACTTACGCGAATGAATTTAGAACGAAATGACGATTTCATCTTTTTCTTGATTTCGCAATCGTTTTGAAGAAAATAGTTTGTGATTTTATGGAAATTTTACCCTTTTTAAAAACTAATTTTCAAATACTTAAACGTGGAAGACTATTGAACAAAAATACACCAAGCCAACAATGACCGAAACTTCAGAAAATTTTATCACTGTTTGTCATAGAAATAAAAGATAATTCTTATTGATTTTATTCGTTTTGATACTCTTCATATTATTCTTGGTAAAATTTCAATAATATTTACAATCTGGCAAAATAGTTTTTGTCTCAAGAGAACAATAACAGTAATTAAGTATTTTTTGAATTAAATGTCCGAAAGATAAAGAAATATATATTAATAAAGTTTAATTGTTTTTTTTGCATTTCAATAAAAAATAATAGTAGAACAGTTCCCAGGATGTCATTATTCTAGCGTATACATTTTTCTTTCATTAGTAACGATGAAGAACTTCTTCATATCTATGGGTGTACAAAAGTAGCTGTACTTTTTCTATAATATAATGACTCATTCAGCTACTTTTAAAACTTTTAGTGATGGTTCAAGTCTTGTTCAGTAGACAAGATCGTTTTATTTTGCTAAAACATTTGCTTATTTTCTGTAAAGACCTAAATCTGATAATTTTAAAATCATGAATTTAATGAGCAACTTTTTATATAGAAACTTTGTTTAAATAGCTGATTTTTTTTAAATTTCAAAATTTTAACTAATTTTAACTGTTTTCTAAACAAAAAAAGTTTCAAAGGTTAATTTGAACTCTTAGATGCATTTAACTATTTGAAGAAATGCGTAAGTCTAAAAGATCATATTGTATCAACTTGCCATCACGAAAAAAAAATACTGTAGAAAAACTGTCTGGGAAAAATTTCCTTTAATATGAATTGAATGCTGACGATTTTTTTGCACACTAGGTAATATACAAACGATGTATCAATGTTTATGTTTTGCTAATTGAAAATATAACATAGATTAAATAAAAGCGTTTTAATTTCTAATTCATTTTGCCCTAATAATATTTCTCTTTAATCCATTGATTGGGAATGTTTTTTTTTTTTCGTGATGAATCTCCTTGAGATGGAATCGAATTTATTGTTTCTTATTTACACCACCAACCCCACCACCACCACACAGAAACTTTTGAAATAAAACAAACGAAAATAAATAAATTATTTCAGGCTTTAATTTTACCTAATTCATCTGTGAGAAAAATGAGAGATGACGGAATGAAATTTCAATAGTCAGTGACTTGGGAACTGTTTGTCAGTCATAAAAGGTTTTAATTTGTTAATTGGTGAGCGGTCAAATTGGTTGATCTCAATAATAAAGCATGAAATAAATTCTTTTTGTTTATCCCCAGAATATTATGTGTTGATAAATGTGCTGTGCCAATTTAATACCTTAGATATCCAATAAGATACTTGAATTTCGTATAAAATACTTCTACTTTTGGTAATTTCTTTAGTCGTTATCCATTCAAGAACCTTGTAAAAATATGGAATGTGACAGAAAAGTCGCTGCTCTCCTGGAAGCCGTAGCTGTTTCTTCGGATATCGATTATTATATGTAAAAATCAGATCTTGTTGGATGTCTCATGCAATATAGATATTTTTGCAGAATTGGAAAACTAAATAAAATAAAATAAAAACAACAAACAAAAAACAGAAGTAAAATTAAAAAATAAATGTAATATAATATTCGTAATGAAAGATAAAAATTAAAAAAATAAATGTAATATAATATTCGTAATGAAAAGAAATTAAAAAATAAAAATATAATATTCGTAATGAAAGAGATTAAAATAAAAATAAATATTCGTAATGAAAGATTAAAATTAAAAAATAAATGTAATATAATATTCGTAATGAAAGAATTAAAAATTAAAAAATAAATGTAATATAATATTCGTAATGAAAGATTAAAAATTAAAAAATAAATGTAATATAATATTCGTAATGGAAGTTAAAATTAAAAAATAAATGTAATATAATATTCGTAATGAAAGATAAAAATTAAAAATAAATGTAATATAATATTATTCGTAATGAAAATTAAAAATTAAAAAATAAATGTAATATAATATTCGTAATGAAAGATTAAAAATAAAAAATAAATGTAATATAATATTCGTAATATAAAGAGATTAAAATTAAAAATAAATGTAATATAATATTCGTAATGAAAGATAAAAAATTAAAAAAATAAATGTAATATAATATTCGTAATGAAAGAGATAAAATTAAAAAAATAAATGTAATATAATATTCGTAATGAAAAAGATAAATTAAAAAATAAATGTAAAATAATATGTTCGTAATGAAAATAAAAGATAAAATTAAAAAATAAATGTAATATAATATTCGTAATGAAAATAAAATTAAAAATAAATGTAATATAATATTCGTGTGAAAGAGATAAAATTAAAAAAATAAATGTAATATAATATTCGTAATGAAAGAGATAAAAATTAAAAAATAAATGTAATATAATATTCGTAATGAAAGAGATAAAATTAAAAAAATAAATGTATTCGTAATGAAAGAGATAAAATTAAAAATAAATGTAATATAATATTCGTAATGAAAGAGAT
>CAHIKZ030002735.1:160000-192500 GCA_903632075.3 Acanthosepion pharaonis | reverse complement strand
TAATATAAACACCTTGTAATTATAATAATATATAATATAATAATAATATAATATATATATATATATATATATATAATAATAAAAATATAAAATATATAAAATAATATAATAAATGTAATTAGAATAATGAGCCATATAATATATTTAATTGATAATAAATAAAAAAGAAATAAATAATAATATATTTTTTTTAAAGAATATGTTGGCGCGTCTTTTTCTCATAAAGAAAATATATTTTTTAAAAAATGTTTTGAAATATAATTCCGATTAAACAATACGCTTATAAATATACATATGAAAATATAAAAAAATTATATAAAGTTTTGTAATATAAAATGTTTCTGTGTCTATAAAATTTATCTTTAATATGCAAATAAATAATGAAATCATTTGATATGATTTAATGTTTTCATTATATCTTATTCTTTAATATTTTTTTAATCCATTAGCAAATGTTATTTATCCATTATTGTTTTTAAACAAAATTATTAAATTTGTTATTTAACTTTCATTTTGTTTAGTTCTTTTCAAAAACGTTTTCTTAATTCTAAATAAGAAGCATCACTAAAATAAATGAATACATAAGATTATTTTATTACATTTTTGTCAACAACAAATACTCAAAAACATTATTTGTAATTTAACTTATATAATTTTAAATAGTAATGCAAAAATTTATTTTTTTCCATTTTCAGAAAATATTCTTTGTCATAAAATCATGAAATAAACAATTTTACTGTCCTTTATTTTCCTAAGAATCTAAACAAAAAGCAATTTTTAAATTTAAATTAAATTCTAATAGTCCATTATCATTTAACAGACTGTCCTTTATAAAAAATGTTTCCTTCTTAATTTTTTTTAAAAAAAAATTGCACCATAATTAAATTTAAACGGTTTTAGATTTTCTCTTCATATTTTTAAAAATTGATAAAAATTTTGATTGATATAATTTGAAACTGAGATTTGATATTTATATTGTTCGGACTATTTTATCTTTCATAATATATAATTTTGATATTCATGATATATGCGCTAATTGTAAATAAAATAATTCATTGATATTAATAAAATTTCGATTAAAACTTTATTTAAAGTAAAATGGAAAATAAATTTTATTTTACAATGCAGACTTTTTTGTTTTTTTTAATTTGATCAGTTTCATTTAATTTTTCTAAAATATCATTAAATTTTTTTAAGAAGAATTAAAAAAATAACAATAAAAAAATCTCAAAATGAATACTACTAGGTAAAATATATATAAATATTTATATTTATTAACCGATAAAAAAATTTAAATGAAATCATGTGAATATTTATATTTTATATATAATCCTTATAAATATATATATGGATTATTTAATATTATTAGATTTTGTTCATTAATTATAAACAAGTTCAAAAATCAGATTCTTTAAAAAAAAAAAATTTTAAGGTTTAGAGAAAGAAATAAAGTCTCTTTAACTTAACGAATATATATATAAAAAAAGCAATTTATTTTTAGTGTATTTCTGAATAAGACTTTTAATTTAGAACAAAATCCATATCTCATATTAATGTATTTGTGTGTTTTTGTCCTAAAAAATTTATGTTTTAATGTTATGAAATTTAAAAAATAATATAAAACTACTAATTGTACAGCCTATTTTATTTTTAAATTCCTTGTCACCTATATTATATTTGTTATAACTAATCCGCATATCAAGGTATAAATCAAATAAATATAATTTCGCTAAATTTTTAAGTTTTAAAATTCTTGGTTCAACTGTCTTGTTTGATACAAAACATTAAATCAACAAAAAATAAATTGAAAATTAAAGTAAAATAAAGGATAAAGTTTTTTAAATTTCAAACTAAAATACAAAAATTTAAAAAGTCCCATTGTTTTTGTTATCAAAACAAAATAATGAATATTAAACCAAATAAATAATATTCCAGTTATAAAAGTTCAATTTGTTACATTTAAAAATGCGTTTAAAAAATCCTTTCCTCTAAAAATTTTAAAAAATTTTACATAACAAATATGTAGTTGTTCACTAAGAATGAAGGATGGGGCATGGTGTTAAATAAACAGAAGAAAACAAAAAAAGCAGGATTTAAGGAGACAAAAGATGACGATTGATGTTGGATTTTAAATTTTTTCATTGAGTTGACACTTAAAATCAAATATCCTTAAAAGTTCCACAGTAATAAGACTGACAATGGAAATTGGTCTATAATTACTTTCGTTTATTAAAAAATTTCAACCCTAAGCCTTTTTCTCATAACAATCCATTTGATTCCTTATTCTCCAAAAATAAAATCAAAAAATTATCATGAAAATATTTTTGAAGTAAAAAAACATCAGTTTCAAGAATTTGGAAATAGCAAAATGATAATTTAACAGATAAAGATGGATAAATATATAATTATATATAGATAGATACATTGAAGATAGATAGATGATATTCATTTGAATAGATAACAAGATATAATGTTTGAATTTTAGATAGATTTCTATGTAGATGAATAGATAGATAGATAAATAAATGATAGATAAGGATAAGATGTTTGAATATCTAGATAGATAGATAGATAGATGGATGGATTTTTGGATAACTCAAGGATTTAAGTATTTGAATATCTGGATAAATGGATGGATGGATAGATGGATGGATCAGATGTGACAAGGGACATTTTATTTGGAATATCTGGATGGATGGATACATGATGGATGGATGGATTGGATGGATAATGCAAAATATTTTATGGAAGATATAAATAAATAATGGAAGATTATGGATGGATATGATGGATGAATATTTTGGTCAAAACAATAGATGTTTGGATAGATGGATGGATGGATAAATGGATAAGATCCATTTTGGATATCAAATGGATGGATGGATGCTTCAGACAAAACATGGATGTTTAAAATATCTGGATGGATGGATGGATAGATAGATGGATGAAAAGGACATAAATGTTTGGATTCTAAATGGATGGATGGATGGATGGATGGATGGATGCAAAAGGTTCAGATATTTAAACATCTAAATTGAATAGATGGATAGATAGATACATGAATGGTTTGTAGGTAAATAGGTAGAAAAGAATCCTTCAATTTTACTTTTTCAAGCATAGATAGATGTTTCCTATATAGATCTCAGCAGCTTATATTTGTAACATAGTTCTATTCAATCTTTTTTTTTTATTAAAATCGTATCGGCACCATACAAAAAGACACTGTGTTTGTGGTACATGAGGAATGATTCAGTTTTTCCTCTTATTAACCTTGTTCATTATCACTAATCCACAAAACTGATTTTTACGTCAGGGAAGCACGAACTATCTTTTTTTCCTGGCTGTCATTTTTTTGTCAGCCTTTATAGCAATTGTTTTGATAAAATGCCATTCTATTTGTTTCAATGAAAAAAAAACCATTAACATTTGTACACAGATACAAATAACAACCACACTATTTCTCAACTGTTCACGCCCAACTAGTAAATAAATCACATTCAAAACTGTCTTCGTTACAAAATCCCTTGTTCGTGCCGACGAGTTGCTTGGTAGGTCTCTGCTTGTAACCAACGGCGTAGTACTTAGGAAGAAGTAGAGGAAGAAATCCCTCCTGTCAGATTCAAGCAGTCAATTCAATTAGGACATTTCAGAAATTAAAACAAAAAAATTAAGGACTATGGTAAACCCCATTCTCCTCAGAGAAAAAAAAGGATAATTTTATCATTTGCCCCCCTGCAAGACGCTAAAAAAGCTAAAATATAACGTTACTGGTTCTAAAAAGTATGTAAAATTCATTTATTGATTTAGAACAAAAAATAAAGAACAGGGTTCACGAAGACAGAAGATGACGATTAATAATTCCATTAAAATTCCTAAAGAGTACAGTTCATTGGGAAGCAAGAAACAAGAAGCCAGAAGAAACATCCACAATCGAGAAGTGCTAGAGAATAAACTGTTAACATAAAACGCATTTAAAACACTCTAGTAATTTCAATGTTCCTTTATGAACACCTAAATCTGCCAATCAAGTACTAAGCTCAAATTCGGGAAGTCAAAGTACCAAAGAAGAAAAAAAAAATTACCGTGAAATATTTATAGGAAAATATTTAAAAAGTGACTAAAGCCGAGATGCCAGTTTAGGCCTGTTGATTTCCTAAGATAATGATTTTAAATTTTTCCCCTTTTCCAAAAGTTAAATCCTGTTAGAAAATTTTGAGTAAAATATTTTGTTTTGTTAATAAAAAGGGACGCCTTATTTTTAAATTTTGTTGTTCTTTGGTAAATAAGCGGTTCAAACCGACTTTCACGAACTTTGCCGAACCCATTTCTCTCCATATTTCAAATGTCGATGTCTGCAGTTTAATGAAACCCGATAATTTCTGCTTTTTTTTTTTTCAAAAATACGGTCTCATTTTAAACCACACGTAAATATCTCTTTGGAATTTCTATAAATTTAATCTAGATCTGCCTATTTTTATCCAGAGACATACTAAGTGTTCTTCTTGGTCGATCTTGATTTTAATGAATTTACTTACTCTATTGTTGTTTCTTTAAGGGAAAAGGCCTTCTTAAAAATTTTGATTTGGTTAAGTATATTATTTGATGTTGAATCCTTGTTGCTTTTTCAGCTTTTTACCTTTTGAATTTCTACTTGCAAACTTTATTAATTCTGATCAATATTGTTTATCTTCCTTAAAAACAATGGCTTTCTAACTCATCGAGGGGCGAATATTATTGTAAATACTTTTTTATATTTTAAAGAATCTCTATTACATCCTAAAAGCACCAGACCAACTGTGTCAGAAGAATTCTTACAATTGATCACGTTTATTTTGTTGATAAAAACATAATTCCCAGAAACTTCTGTTTTGAAGTCTTATAAAAGTAATTTTCCATCATTTCAATTCACTGTATAAAAAAAATTAAAAATAACAAAAGACGCATCATTGAGATTTTTTTAATCGGAATCACCCCAACAATTCCACTGAAACACAATTGGTTACAGGGTGTGGAAGAATAAGGAGCAGAAACAATAATGATGAGTAGAAAGAGGAGGGAGTAATCAGTAGATAGCGATTGAAATTGCATTTAAATTTTTGCAGATTAAAGTTGGCTAGAAAGCATGGAGACGGAAGGGAGCTCTACAAGCGAGAAGTGCGTGAGAATAAACTGTTTACGGTTACATCTGGCTAGCTCAACTGTAAATTCGGGATATCTTGACCCCTTTCTAGTACTGCGCTTAAATTCAAAAACTCTACGTACCATATTGTAAAGCTCATACGTTCATGATAACTGTAAATGTTTATAGAAAAGACATAGGGAACTTTACTGCGGTAGGAAAGAAACTGAAGCTTAGACATCAGATCAGAACCAATATTTGTTGATTTTTCTTTGGATCTTATCAAGGAGATCAAGGTAAATAGCAGGGACACCGGACCATATATGGCAACAATATTCTAAGCGTAGACTTACAGATACATAAGATAGATACTGGAGAGAAAAATTGTCTCGCCTGACATCGTGATCGAAATTCTTAGCAGCTGACCTAGGAATGGATTAGATTAAGCAATTTTTTCTTAATTGATTACCAATTATTAAGTTATTAAGGTAATTTAAATTACATATGTAGAATCTAATAGTTCTTTATAACTCAATACAGTCAATCAGTTATGTGCCATGCGTGATACACGCTTAGACGATTATGTATCTGTTGCCATTTCTTTCTACCAGTTGACATCCAAGGCTATAGAACCCAGTCTGTACTGTTATTTACCTATAGCTGGTTTGGCGGAGAAAAAGAGGATTCCTACCTTTCCCAAGGGTATTAGCACGTAAGTGAATGTAATGGATTCGACTGGAATTCGAACTCGGCTCTCCGATTCCTCAATTCGAGCCACTATCCATTACTCCACCGTACCTCAATACAATCACGGTATAATAATATAAGAATTACAGATCGGTAGTATGGAACACGACAGGTAAGAAGAGGAAAAGGGAAACTTTTCTTAGACACATTATTGAATTTTTCCATAAATAAGTGTTTGTTGTAAAAGTATTTACTCGATTATGACTTAATAATTAGGAACGTTAGTATACCGTACATACTCACGTATCATGCGAGTTTTGAAGACCTAATTTTGATGTTAATTTGAAGGGGGTCTCACCATACACGAAATATAAAATTAGCGTAAGGGCTGCTGGCCATGGCTACACAGTTGACCAAACCATACATCCATTTACTATTAGCTTCAAAATTATGTTCGCATATACGTGAGTTTAAACGTTAATTGTTCTACTATTAACCAAAGCTTTCTTTTTTTTTTTAAATATAGATGTTGAGCATGCTTTATCTCAAACCCTCAAAGATCCGAAAGTTTTTCAGGTGTTGACATGACTTGCTACAAATGGAAACTTTCAGAAAGCACTGGGAAGGCTCCTGGGTGAAGTTGTTGAATGTGACCTCATCTACCTTGAGTGAGAGTTCCCCGGCTCAACTATAGCGATCGTTACGGCAACACTGGATTATTACCAGGTGTTTCGTGCTCAATAAAGATATTATTCAAAATGGCGAATCTTATAGGTGGTGAAAAGAAAAGAACAAACCATTATGTTTATCAATATCAAAGAAAGTCAAACTGTTGGAAAAACTAGACGGAGGTGTGTGAAGCGTCTGACTGAGGAATTTGGACGTTGGACTAACCACCATATACGATAGAAGGAAATAGAAGGAGAAATTGTTAAAGGCTGATACTGAAAGTGATGAACAGAAATTAATGAAAAATAGAAAAACACAGCACAGAGGAAAAGCTGATGATCTTGATCGTGTATTGATGGATTGGATTCGCCATTGTTGGAGGGAACATATGCATGCTTTTATAAAACTACATTCAAGGTATATGTATAAGCTGTGTTATTAAATGTAAAAGGATATCATTTTTAGATGCTTGCCTCGGTCCTTACTAGAGAATATCAGTTAATTTTTCATTGTTGATTCGTCTTTGTGATTTCCGTTCACCTTTCAAAAGAACTAGAATCCATAACTCTTTTCTACAGAACCAATAATACTGCTGATTCTTTTTTGGATTTTATCGAGGATCTCCAAATGTATAGCAGTTGTGCTGGACTATAAGTGGCAGCAATATTCTGAGCATGGACGAATGGTAGACATATACATATGTAAGATAGATTCTGGAGGGAACAATTGTCTAGCATGACAGAGTGAATCAACTTTCTGACCTAGCAATGGACTCAATGTCAGCTTAGAACGTTAGACCGTGAAGGTGCAAAAAGTCACTGTCTTGGAGTTTAGCATCAGCTCTGCTGATGGATGGCGGAAAGGGGTCTCTGATCAATTTTATCTTTAATTCCTTATTGTTACAGGCTGGCCTTTTCTCAGCCTCTATAAAGAAAAAAGATAAATATTTAATTCATGCTTTTCAAGTTCTTCTTTGCTTGACATTTTTCTTTCTTTTATTTGCACAGGTCATCGTCAGTTTACGACCGTTCGGCTTCAAAACCAAGCTGTGTTATTAAATGTAAAAGGATATCGTATTTGTGCTTGGGTTCCATTCCCAAGCTGTGCCATTTTATATAAGCAATACACAAATTAATTAAATTCTAAATCCGAAAAAAAAAGATCTGAAAATTGAAGCAATTCCGGTCTCAAGAATTTCGGATAAAGTATTCTTAACCAGAATTATAAAAGATCTACTTATCTACTCTATATATAACATTTTTAACGTAAACTCTCTATCAAAAGGTGAACAAAAGCTTGAAGAGTTGAGTTACCAAAAGGAAATTAACTGAAACTGAGTTATCCAGAGAAGGCATGGCACGTGGAACTAGAACAATCTACCTCAGTGGACGGAATAAAAGAATCGGTTCGAAATTCCAACATATATCTCCTGAAAAAGAACGGAGCTTGCAACAGTCGAAACGTCATGAATATAACAATAAAGATGAGGACAATAGACAGCGTACATAGAGTAAATAGTTACAATATCTCATCTCAGAAATATAGACCGTTACAGAAGAAAACAGGGGCATACAACGGCCGAAACGTCGTGAATATGAAAATAAAGATGAAAACAACAGTCCGACCAATGTAAAGAGTCTAAATAGTAACAATACTTCCTCTCCGAAAGATATTCAGTCAGTCAATCATGTGATACATAACTTTTCTCGAGGTAGGTTGTCATTTCTTTCTGCGGTAGACCAGTTGACATCCAAGGCTACAGAAACCAGTCTGCCCTGCTATTTACACAAGGTTGGTGGGAGAAGATGAGGATTCATATCTTTCCCAAGCATGTAAGTAAATGTAATGGATTCGACTGGAATTCGAACTCGGCTCTACGATTCATCAGTTCGAGCCACTATTCATTACTCCACCGTACCTCAATACAAACACGGTATAATAATATAAGTATGGAACAAGACAGGTATCCATTACTCCACTGTGCCAGAAATATAGACCGATCCTGAAGAAGTCCGGAGCGTAGAATGGCCGAAATGTCATGAATATTTATTTTCAGCTAATTGATTGTCACCATCTTCAGGATTACCCAAATCAAATTTCGGTGGCTCTTACGGGTCACTTGGTATCATAGGTATTACAATACTTACAGTGAAAATATGCAAATGAAAAAACACAGTCATTATGCTTTTGCGGTTTGTTTATTAATTAATTTTTTCTTATGTCAGCCGCATAATCAAACGTTGTATTCATCATGTTTGCACAATAATAGAATGTTATATTGAAGTATTTAATAACAACCTGTTTATTGTAATCTGCTAATACCACGGTGGGGGGGCTTCTTAAATATATATGTTTAAATTTCCATTCTCTTTAATGATTACAGTGACTCAATACGGTCTTGGTAGGAGGAGATAATGAACTGAAAAAAAATAATCATTATTTTTTAGATTATGTTTGTATTTTCATTCTGATCAAATATACAATCTTTCAAATATCTTATCGCTTATTTAATGACCTTATAAACAAACGAGCGAGAGACCTGAGACGACGTTCCTATGCAATATCACGAACCATCAAAAATATTGTAGCATAATCTTATTTAGCAACAACAAAGATAACAGAGATAATTCCCTGTCCGCCATTAACATTTCAGGAGAATGTCTCACTGCACCATCTTGACCTCACGCTTTCGAAAGACTTGAAGTGGAATGACTACATTGAATCAATAGCTGCATCTATTGCAAGGAAAGTTGGCTCACTGTGTCATGTCAGAAGGCTTTATTTTTCTCGTCAGAGTCGATCTTACATATCTTTTGTCTTTCCTACAAATATTTTATGACAGCTGTTCTATCGAGGTTTTTTTTTCCCCTGGTGTCCCGGCTGCATAAATTTAAGCGTGCTACTAGACTGGCATCTAGGCACCACCATTTTACCGTTGAAATATTTAAATTTAACCACCATTTCTACTCTAACAGCTTATTTTCTCGCACTTCCCGCCTGTGGAACTCCCTCCGTTTACTTGCTTCTCAGATATCTAAAATCTTCAAAAATCTAAATGAAACGTCAATCGCCATTTTCTTCAACCGCTTTTTGCAAAAACCAAGGCCAAGTTACTAGCGAACAAAATTTTTGCTGGATGAGCTGAAGTTCCTTGCACTTAAGGCAAAACATATCTGATGTTCCGAGGTTTATGTAGAGTGCTTGATAGTTTTCTTGAGACATTGGCTTAACACAAATAATTGCAAAAAAAAAAAACAAAAAAACGTGAAAACATCGGATTTTTCGTACTAATTAAAATAAAAACATGAATAACTTCCTCCTTTTCTATTCGATTTTCTTCAAACATATCGCAAAACATTTACCATCATGCAAGAAATAAGATAGTGCTGTTTTATTCCTGAGCGTTTCCCCTGAGCATAACGAAAATTTGTTCAAAAATCATTTTCTCGGCAATAAATCCCTGATTTTTCATCCGATGCTTTCCACATGACACACGTAAATGTTTGGTTTAGATTATTTCAGTAAAGTGGTTGAAATCTGAAACAAATTAGGTCCCAAATCGGCTTTTGCTATTTAGCCAATAGTTTCTTCATATGATTCCATCCTACATTGGCATTCGAACAACCTTTGATGCAAAGATTGTCTAAAAAGGATTATTGAAAGTTTAAAAGGGAAAAATTCCCTAAGAACCTCTTATTAACCTTAGCTTTATAGTAAACGTGCGAAGAAGGAAGGAGCCATTCATACGTTTACACTTGCAGTTGAATCAAGTTCTGACGCTTCATCCCTTTTTTTTTTTTTTTTTTTCTAGATTTGTGAATAATACCATACTATTTGAAAGTTATTATACCCATAGGAAATTTACTGAATATCTAAAACATTGAAACAATTTGGCTCCGAGCAACGACCACACAAGGTTTTATCGATGGATTTCCTTTATTAAGAACAATCAAACACTTACAAAGGACATACCGTAAAAAAGCCGAAGGAGGTGTCACTTAGTATACCAACAAAGTAGGGACGCAGGCAGACATTTCTAGTCAAAATAATACAGTTAGAATTTTAAAATTTTTTGTACACCCAGGCAACATCCAGGTACCCCATGGTTACAAATAGATTACATTATGTTCATAGTAAAATCATGTATTTTTTTATACAATAATAAATAATGGGTTTTAAAAAGTGCTTTATGATATAAAACAAATTTTTTTTTTTAGTATTGAACAATAATACAAAATATACAAAAATTTTTAACATAATTATTGGCCTTCTTGTTAAAATAATTTTCCAAATAACTTTATTCTTTAAATCGTTTTTGATAGTTCATTACAAGATCAACAGCACAAACTGATTAAATATGTTGTTTTGTTTTTCTTTAACACAAAGCCAATATAGGTTTTTCGATATGATATGTTTCTCTATTTTTTTTGCCATATTGGTCTGAAATTTTCAATGGTTAGGGGATATTTTACATAGTAAAATATATCTTAATTTGAAGTCATCTAAATATTTTGTAACAAAAAAAAACATCTGTTCCAGGTGAATCATGTTGAACATCAAATGACGCCCAAAAAATTCAGCAAAACATTATTTTATTTTAAAGAAATAGTTTAATTAAAAAATTTATGGCTCTTTAGTGGGATTAAATATCCTGTCTATTTCTATTTTTAAAATAATATTTAAACAAAACATACCCATAAAATAGAATATCCCAAAAAAATATAATTTTAAAAGGGTAGAATTTGGTTTGCAAGAAACTGTGATAACAAACAGTGTTAAATTGATTAATAAAAGCACATAAAATACATGTTACTTTTTTTCAATTTCTTGTAAAAAAAACAACCTTTTAATGCGCACATACAACTACAGTAAAAATATTTTGACAATTTTAATTTCAGATGCAACAAATAACATACATAATAAAACTTTCAATGTATCAAAATTTTGAAAAAAATGCCGAATAGTGATCTGAATATTTATCAGTTTAGGGTGTGATTTAAAAGTAAATAAGATCCATGGTATATCAATAAGGATTTATAAAATTATTTATATTTATCAGACATCATGGCTATTTTCTTTTTTTTGCATTCTGAAATAAACTAGTCTCATTTATTCAAAATGGGATCGCCTTGTTTTTCTTGAAGATCTGTGATTCAAACTCAGTGTCGGACATTTATTCCTTGGTTCACAGTGAGCTTCATTTTACTTCAACTTATATACATATTTAAAAATCTGTAAAAATGGCAATTTGGAATTGCACCATTCTTATTAGAAGTTCCAATATTCTGATGTCTTCTAGCAAAAATTAAAACATTTTTTTCCAAAAAGGATAAGCAAATATTAGTTTTCCTTGGGCAAAAACTTGCATTTAATCTTTTTATAAATACAAAAACATTTATGTTGTCTTTACATCCTTTCAATGCCCTTTTTTTAATAAAAAGAGGAATTCAAACCACATTGCTTCCAATTTTCAATATTTTGCATTCTCTTACAGAAATTAAAAATTTTTACCAAATCAAATCAATTTAAAAAATTGATAATGAAATATCATTGTTTTTCAATTAAATGAATTGTAAATGATCTATGCTTTTAAAATTATTTTAGCAGTTTTCTATTTCCATCACATTATTGATAACGTTAACTTCATTTTTAGTTGGAACAATCTTCGAAATTTTGGAAGATTAATTTCGTAATTGCTTAATATATTGTTCTTCGTACCCTTTTTTTTTTATAGAATCAGGTTTTAAAAGTAATTTTTCAAATAAATTATGATCAAATGAATTTAAGAAAAAATAATGACAATTAAATAATCCTTTTGTCATTATAAAGAAAGAATAATGAAATTTGTACCATTCTATAACTATTTATGAATATAATTTAAAAATGCTAAAAATTCCACGAATTATTTAAAAAGGATACAGATCAGAATTTATTCAAAATTTAGTTTATCAAATTTTGTGCGATTCAAATTTCCTTATTTGAATGAAAAATAATTTAATAATGGGCAATTTCAAATCTGAAACTGATAAAATGAAATGTTGGAGTGTACTACTTCCCTGTTATTTTTTTTTTTCTAGAAAATTAATTATTTAAAACAATTTGTTGAATTGAATGTTCATTTTATTTTCTTCATTCAATTGGGAATGGCTCTTTATTGTTGAATTCCTTGCTTAAAATTTCTTTGAATTTTTTTTTAAATTTGTTGTTCTATTATTTCTTTTGCTGCAAGTTAATGCGTTTTTTTTTTTTCTTGCCTTTAATATTTCCTGTGAGTATTATATTTCCCATTGTGTTTTATTTTCATTAAATATTTTTTCTTTTATTATCTTTTATTTATTATTATATAACATTTTTCCCTTTAAAAATTATTTGGTCCTGAAATGATAACATTTGGAATTTATCAATTCCTATTAAAATTTTTACCACATTTTATTTAAAAAAAGCAGTTCTTCATCTGTTTTTTATGAAAATACATTCACTGCTATATAGAATAAACGTTATATTACAAACTTTTCCTCTTCTCTGTTTTTTTTAATGTAACTTTTCTTTTCTTTAAATTTAAACAACTCTTTTTGTGTTTTTAACACAATATGGCTTTCAATTTCATCATTTTTCCATCCTCTGTTTATGACGATGTCTTAAAAAATAAGACCTTATAAGAGTTTAATTCAAATTCATTTTTTTAATTATAATTTATGGAAAAAATTTTCAGAAGTTTCCAGATGCAAAAGCTCCATTATCCCCAACAAAAAAAAATTGAAATTTTTTTCAATTTTATTTTCCATTATTTTGAAAATTCAAGAAAAAAAAAAATGATTATTTGTCTTCAAAAAAAAACTTTGTCATATAATACCGACTAAATTTTAAATTCAACCGTCGTTACTATCATATATGGAAAAAATTTATATATATATGAACTCATTCAAAATTTACTTATTCGTTCTTAAAATCGTTATAAGAAGATTTTTTTCCCAATGGTTAACAAAATTGAGGAAAGATGCAATTAAGATTGTATTTGGTTTTTCTTTTATCAAATTTGATCAATAATTTCGTTTTATGGTGACATTTAAATTATTTTTTTAAAAACATTTTACATTTTTGTTTGGAAAAAAAATTTGAAAAAAAGCAAAAAAAATCATTCAAAAATTCAATCCAAAATGGGTGATCCATACTTTAATAAGGTTACCACAATTATTTATGAAGTCATTTATTATTTTCATCTTGTTTTTGAGGAAATTTACGAATTTCCATTTTCTACGCCATGCGTGATATATTAACGTGGCAAATGCAAATTAAATATAAATAACCAAATAAAAAAATAATTATTGAAATGACAAAACCATTTTTGAAACAATCTAATTTTATTTCATTCACCAAAAATTTTTAAAAAAAGCGTTTTTTAAAACTTTTTTCGCATAATTTTTTCAGAAAGAAAGAGAAAAAATTGGATAATGAAATATCAAAAACCATTTCCCGTCATAATGTTCAATTGATTTTTACTATATTTTAATTAATTTAATTAACCGGAAAAATAGAATGAAATTTAAATAAAAAAAAAAAAATAGAAAAAAATAAAAGCTTTAAATTTGAAAAACTTTATATTTATTTTTAAATTCACTATATTTAATTTTACCGTAACAACTTTATTTAACAAAAGTGTTTTTGAAGAAGATTCTTCCCCAATGTCACATTCCATATATTATATTTTTTTCCTATGTAAACTTTATTCTTTGACGGATGATATTTAAATGAGATATAATATATCAGAAATATATATCTATTTATGGTTACTGAAAGAAAATGGAGGATTCAACAGAAAAGAACATTGTAAAAACTATTTTTTACATTTTATTATAATAATTCAAGGATTCTGGGGAATTAACTCATTAGTTCAAAAAAAATTTGTTATTAATAAAACAGCCTTTTTATCAAGTTGGGTATAAATTTTGGAATCGGGAACTGTACAAATATTTCAGAAAAAAATGATTTTAGAATTTTCAAATTCAAAAATTTTATAAAACACGAAATTTTTTAAACGAACATGTCCTGCAGAACAATTTTGCAGAAATGAAGCATTGAAATTTTTAAAAAAAATGTTTATTCTGTTTTCAAAAAAAACATTTATTTAAATTTATTCCCATTAAATTAGTTTCTCGTGGACTAATCCATATTTTTTTTAAATAAATTCTATAAAAAAATTAACCTGAAAAATTCCAAATGGTTCAAAATTTCAAAGTCAATTCGAAGAAAAAAACGATTCTTTTATAATGAAAAAATTTCGATGGCACATAATTTTCCATCAGTTTTTATGTGGTTAACTCTAATTTATGAAAACAATCTCTAACAAATTTTTTTTCATTTTGAAATTTTTATTTGAATTCAATTCTTTCATTGAAAACCCTGTTTTTCAAAAAAAGTTTAGAAAATAATTTTTAAAGATCCTTTCCAATTTGGAATCTGATTTGGTTACTAAAATTTTTTTTCGCGTTCACTATTGATATTTTTAAATGAATTTTAAGGGTCATTTAAAATATCAGGTCATCCCATAAGTTCTGTCCGAATTTTGAATAAAGAAAACAAGTGACCAAATGTTACATTTAATTACAGATTCAATCAACAATGTATTTTCCCTGATTATCTATGACTTCCTTCCATCTATTAACAAGCTTACTAATTCCATTACTGTAAAATTCTTTTGGCTTTGATTCGAAGAACTCACAAATGTCAGTTTTAACCTCTTCCTGTGTTACAAAAAGCTGTTTCTTCCAAATGATTCTGTAAGCTACGAAACAAATGGTAGTCTGAAGGAGCAAGATCGGGAGAATAAGGTGGGTGAGTAATTTTCTCCCAACCAAGTTCTTCGATCTTTTGTGACGTGATTCTTGCTGTGTGGGGTCGCGCATTGTCCTGATGAAACATCACCTCTTTTCGATTCACTAGAGCAGGTCTTTTTTCCTCAAAGCTTGGTTCAAACGCTCTAATTGCTGACAGTATATTTGAGCATTAATTGTTGCATTAGGTGGTAAGAATTCAAAGTGGATTATTCCTTGGCGATCCCACCAGATTGAAAGAAGAACCTTTTGCCCATGAAGTTCCCTTCTCGGCTGTGGCTGGGGTCCTTCCTCTTTACCAAGCCACTGTCTACGACGCTTAACATTTCGATAAAAGATCCATTTTCGTCGCCAGTCACAAGTCTATGCAAAAAAAGGTGAAACAAGTTGGCGAGAATGGAGAGAAGAGCAGATGTCAACTCAGGATTTGAGGTTGTTTTCAGACAATTCATGAGGCACCCATTTTCCAAGTTTAGGAACTTTTCCAAGTTGTTGAAGATGACGATGAACAGTTGTATGGTTTGAACTGAGAACCACTGCCAATTCCTCAACTGATAAAGCAGGATTTTCTTCAAGGGCTGCTTCAAGAAGCTTTTCATCAAACTCAACTGGACGTCCGGTTCGATCTTCATCTTCAAGGGTGAAATCTCCACCTCTGAATTTTGCAAACCATCTTCTGCAAGTTCTTTCATTCACACATTCCTCTCCATAAACTGAGTGAATGTTTCTAGCCGCTTCGGCTGCTGAGTTTCCTTTCTTGAACTCATAAAGCATTATGTGCCTCAAATGATTCTTGGGTACTTCCATGTTAGCAGGGTTTTAATCAAACAAAATTTAATTTTATTGTTCTCTGAAATAAAATTTGATCAGTTTAAATGCATCTAAACATAAAAAATAATGTTCAGCTCCATTAGACATTATAAAATACTCTTTAAATTTCGTTCATTTTAACAAAAAGTTAAAATTCGGACAGAACTTATGGGATGACCTGATATAAAATTTTAACATGCCTGTGTGAACAAAAGAAGTTTTTTATCAATATTCGAACAATATATAATATATATATATTGTATTTAAATTTTTTTTTTTTAAAGTTTTATCTTTGTTCAAAATATAGATCTGGAGCATCATTCTTTAAACAAGTGTTAAATAAAAATTAATGTGTATTTTTTTAAATCGGTTATCACACATCTGGCAGTAAATTACTAAATCGATTTAGTTATAGGGTATTAAGAATTAGGAAAAAACAATAATGATCGGTAAGAGAAAGGAGCTAATCAAAACAACCATAGAAAGTGATTGACATTGATTTAAATTTTTGCAGATTAAAGTTCTAAAAGTGGTATTGGAAAGGAGTTCACAAGGCACAGGTGGAAAAGAAAGCGTTGGTCAGAATTTACAGACAGGATCCAGATAGCCCAAGTGAAATTAATGAGATTAACGCCAAAATGGAGAACTTTTAATTCAAAAATTAACAGGTACAACTGTGAAGAGCATTTATCAAAAATGGCATAGAGGTGTTAGAACAGTCTACCCCAGTCGATTTCATAAAGGTTCGACATTCCAACCACTTATTAAAAGATTTTTTTCTGGCCGGATTTTATCAAAGAGCCATGGTGAATAGCTGGGGAACCGGAATATGGCGACAAAATATTCTATAGCAATATACGAATAATAAATAATAGATATATAATATAGTTAATCTCAGAAATATTGACAGACTCAGAGGAAATCTCTACTTTTGTTCAAAAAGACCGGGAAGCAATGGAAGTTTTTCACTTCTTTCTGAGAATATCATACTGATAAATAATATATATAACTATCATTAAATTTTGCATAAAAACCATGCTGATGAAAGTTCATAACAAAATGCATGATTAAAAAAGAGAATTTCAAATTTAAGGTTTTTTTTTCTTCTGACATCTTTTAATAATAACGACACTCTGTTGATCCAAGCTGCCATTTTGAACATAAAATTATCTTATAGTGACATTTGAAATCAAGGCAGGATTAAATAAATTTTTTTTTTCTAATATATTTAATGTTCATATTTTTAGGCGTTTTCATTTTTTTTTCCCAAACAAATGAGATCGTCCCAGAAAACGTCATTAAACGAAAATCCCTAAAATTTTATTTAAAAAGGAAAATATATTTAATTTAAAAAAATCCAGTAACAAGATTCACTATAGCGAAGTAGTAAAAGTTTTATTTTAATAAAATTATCGCTACCATCTTTATTCAAATAAGGCTTATATATTTGAAAACGATCAAATTAAACAGAACAGATGCCTCGAACGAAAATGATTAACGAAAAAGTTATTTGATTATTATTACAGTCGAAAATATTCAGACATTTGATTTAAATTATATTCAAATTTTCAGCGGAAACAAGAAAAATGTACTGACATTATTTAAAGCCCTAATGACAAAATGTGTCTTCATTTTTTTTTTCACAACGTTTTACCAATGAAGATGTTATAATATAATATATATATATATATAATACCATATCTCTATATATATATATGATTAGATATATTTTATAATATATTCATATATATAATATATATATATATATAAATATATGGTTCTATTTTTTAATAAAGGAAGAAAACTTTACTATTTTATTATATTGAGATAAAAACTAAAAAGAAAAACAACTAATCATATATTTTGTGGAAAAAATTTTCAATCATTTAAGACAATTTTATGTTTATTCATTTTTTTATAGATAATCTGTTTATTCAGTAAATGTTTTTTTTATAATAAACAGATTAAAATACCCTTATTAATGAATGTCCGAAAATTTGATAGAAAATATATTTTGCATGAATAACGAAGAATATATATATATTTATACACACAAGATAAACTATTTTTCTTTTTTTTTAGTGTTTGATTTTATTTTTTAAAACCCAATTCCATGAAACAGTAAAATCGACTTGCTAATCGAACGATCCTCCGAATGAAAAAATGGATCGGTTTTGGCACGTTGCATTTCCCAATGATGGTTCGATATAGAATATAATCGATTTTTTATATTCTAGGTCAGTTTTCAAATAATTTGTAGCATCTTCTAAATTATGTCAGGCAATAGCTGAGCGACCCGTACGAATAGAAAAATTCTGGAAATGGGAAAGAAGATACGAAAGAATAATGAAACTGAAATGAATGTTATCTAGCATGCAAAAAAAACATCGAAACAATATCATCCTAAAATTCATGGAAAAAAAAAAATCGAATGGATGACTTTATGAAATTGGCTCATTCGTTTGCATAAACTCAATTTGATTCTGATTCCGCGGAACTGAATACAGAATGGGTATGAAAATGAAATAAGAACCAAATATCTTTTTCTAAAAAGAGGACTTAACAAAAAACTTTTTTAAAATAGAGAGTTTTGAGTTCATTTTGTTTATTTCTTGTTTCGTAAACATTTAATGTTTAACAGAAAAGTAAAAAATTCTTTTGCGCTTTTCAACGAATATATCAGAGAACGTCAGCACGACAAAAGAGAACAACCATTTTTTTTAAGAAAGGGAAGGGGCGTAAAATTTTAAAACAAGTGAAAGCGAAGCTGTATGAGTCGTAAATTTTGAATCAAAAACAAGGCAACGCAGGGCCATGCTGGAATTTCTTTATAAATTGGAAATGATACATATTGCATTGACTAGTTCTAATAGATAAGATCATTTCTATAATAAATTATAAATATAAAGTGGTGATATACCGTAAATCTCAGTCTAATTTCATTTTTAATATTTTGCTTAAATTCTCAAGAAACAAATGAAAACTTCACCGAAAAATCAGCCTGATGATCCACATAAACAAAACTTTTATTCAATTCTAATCAGAGCTCTTTTCAAAACAATAAACAATAGGACAAGAACAGTGCAGGTTTTTAAAGACAAATCCAAGTAACACAATATTCCTACTGGGGATGTTTGTTGCTCCGTTTTTAAATGAAGAAGGGCGTTTACCTAAGGTTTTATAGAAATACGCAAAGGTGTTGCATGAAAACGCCACATTGCTGACTTACAACAGACCAACCATCTTTCATATATTTGGAAAGATATTAAATAATCAAGAACCTATACTTTCAAAAAACAGCATTCAAAATAGAGAATGAAAACACCATATACAAAATGAACTCGGAAACTAATTCATGTGCCTATATCCATATGATTATTCAATCCTATACAGCAAAGGCAATTTGATTTTAAAATCCTGATTTAACATCATTGGAGGACACAAATGGAACAAAATAAGATCCAGGCAGATGACACAGTACTGATTTTAAGACACGGAAAAGTGTAAAACAAAACCTAATTGCTAAAACTAAAACGAAGGAAGTTTTTAAGAACATTACCATAAAATAATTGGAAATCAATCAAAACATAAAAGGGTGTGCCTATATTCAAAATTTACAGCATCAAGGGCATTAAAATTCTGCAGATTTTTCTGCCATTATTTAATATCTGTGAAGTGTTTTGCAGAGGACAGTCTAAAAACGAGATTCAGTAACGCTCCTTCTTTGGTTGGCCAAAGACGGACCCTGGAAAACTAGGCACAGTTCAAATACGGGAGTGTTTTTGTGGGTTTGGGAAAAGAGTACTGAGTTGCTTTCCATCATCTGTAAATTTCACAAATAATGTTGACGGCCTCCCTTTCTATATTTAAGAGACCTAAAAACAGGGGTATGTTTTCAAAAATTCTGATATTCATATTTTGACCGATCGTGTGAGCAACGATGAAGTTTTGAGACAAAGCAACTATAAAACATATGAAGAGTTTTTAGACCATTGATCATTTCTAATTAGAAATTTGGCCATTCTTAATTAGTGTTCCAAATTTTATTTCATTAAATATTAATCAAACATGCGACAATAAATATTCTTTGACATACATGACTGCAGGGGAGGTTTAATGAATTTTTGAAGGCATCGCCTGGGGAATAATGAGGACAAAACTTATTGGGAGCTCAAAATAATCCATTTTGGCGAGCCATGGTCGTAACCTTTGAAGGTATGAATCCCTTTTCAAAAGAAGAATGATGAGAACGTAAAAAGGGTTCCTTTTAGCTCTTGATGGCAAGAGGTCTACTTGAAAAAAAATCTAACCGGTTTCGGGTTAAAATTACTGTTCTGTTTTCGTCATTTGATTGTATATTGAGATTTTCGATTATCGCCTAAGCGGGTATCACGTCTTTGACACATTTCTTTTCTTTTATGTTTTTTTTTTTCGTTTTGTTTTTTTTGTTGATTGCATTGATATCTGGTCCCACTTTTTATTTTAATTTCGCATTTCAAATGATTTATTTCGCAGGTATTGTGTCAGTGGAGTTGCATTTGCAAAATTTTCAATAAATTTTACTTGTTTTTGTTGTGGTAGGATTGGTCGTTTTTATTTTACATAGTTTGAAGGATATATATAAATATGGTTGGTTTATCTTTAAAGAGAGATCATTTACATCAAGAGATTGATAGGTAGATATTGGCCTGATATGTGATTCATAAGCAACACATTTCTGGAGCGGTCTTACCAGGAATTTTTATCAAAAGACTATATGTAAATATGGATTATTCCTGTGTAAGCAGATATATAAGCATATACAATGTCCCCCTTTTTTTGGAAAGGGTCTTACTCCTATGTATTTGATGGATCTAGATCCCACTGATCTGGCTATGTATTCTTGGCAATACGATTTATGAGTATATGAATATAGGATTAATGGGGAAAAAAATTACAGTTTGAGAGCCGCTAATCTAACAGATTATAGCTATGATGTTATGAGTGCAATGTAGACGACCTGTTTTCTTACGATACGTCATAAGTATTTTCAGTTTTGGGAAACAAATTGGAACGACGAAAAAATATCATACATGTCTGTTAAGTATAAATTTGGAGTGCACAAATTTACGACGCTGTTCAACGAAAAAAGCAATGTATTGCCAAGAATAAATCTTCAAAATCGATCCCACTGTTCTCGTACGATCACCGAAGTTAAACAACGTCAAGCCTGGTCAGTATCTTTGGAATACCAGATTCTGTAACCTTGATTGTGCCGTTGATATAATGGAAGTCGGCTCGGAATTGGAAATCGGTGAGCTGATTTCTAATTCCTGTTCGTTATATTCACTTACCCGCAAATACACTTAAGAAATCTACCTCTTCCCCCCAGGTATGGGTTAATTAGTAAGATAGTGACAGTAAATCATTATTATCTGTAAAAATGTTCTTAGAATCTAAAAATGTTCTGTGGCTTTAAATAACCTGCAAAGAGTTGATAAGCCGTAAAAAATATGCATGCATGGATTCTCGCGTCATGAGTATTCCATCGACACATCACCGATGAGTCCTTTCGTGAGAACAGAAGATTCATCTTGTGTCGCAGAATGACTAACACCTGAAATTTATTTGAGTGAGAAAGATTTGTGCATTCCCAGTCCTACTCTTTTGCTCAAAGCACGCCATCTGCTTTCTGGTGCAAAGGCTACGACGAGATAAGCGACGTGCAAGGATGCAGGTTATATTTCGGAGTGACCTTCCTTTAGATAGGACGCCTTGCAAGGCTCCAGAGCCTCTATCTGTCCTATATAATAATAAAAATTTAAAAAAAATATATGTCATAGTTAATATATAATTGATAAAAAATATAAAAGTAATTTTAATTTTGATGAATAAAATAAAAAATAAAAACAGGAAATCATTTAAAACGCATCCTAATATACTAACCTTGTGCCAGACAAAACTAGGTTTAGTCAAAAAAAGATTCTTTAAAGAGTTGTTATTTTTCAACATAAATGAACCATATTATATAGAGACTTGGTCACCTCGACGTTGTGTAATGGTTAGAAAGCTTGTCTTGCTAGAACAGTTACGATTGCGTGGTGAGTTCGATCCTTACTGGGTACCCTATACATTTGGTCTTGTGCCACATCTAAGCTGCGCTTACAAAGTAACTATTATAAATAGATCTTATAAGTTGCTCAAAGGTGAAAATCGAAATGGGTGTCATATGTGCAAATGTCTAACGCCTCCAGATTATAAACTTCTATTCCTTGAAATATCTGTCGTTTCACTAACAAAACTGTAATCAAGAGATATTTATATCTATATATATATATATATATAGTGCGTATAAAAAGATCTGATTCTTTTTTCTTTCTTTTTTTTTAAAAAGAATTGATAGCAAAGTTCAGTGGGCGTGCAGGTGATTTAACAGTTATTAGTGCAGAAAGTGGAATCGGCGGGTTGTGATCAAATTTCGGTCTACTCAGCTGTGTACGACTTAGCACATAATGCCGTGAGAAAATGCTTCGGTCTAAAGAGTAAGCTAACTTTGCGTGACAGTTTGTCTAAGAAAGGCAAACTTAATTAATGTTTCAGCTTTTATGTCATTGAATAATAATGAAGTTTGCGCAGTATTTCATTAAGAATTGGATAGGATGAATATATTGTTTGCATTTTGGTTGGGTTGAGGATTTAGTGATAAATTAATCCTTGTCAAGTTATTTAATGACGAAATCAGTCAATAAATATGTACTTTGTTCGGACATAGGTAAATATTGGCCGTTTTCTTTACAAAGTTTGGGGAAATGTAAATGTTGCTGGTTTATTTATAAGTCTTTAATCATTTACATGGTTCAATGAGAGGAAATTTCAAATCAAAGTTCAGATAATAATTTTCAGAGGACATCAACGGATTGATGCCATCTTTTCATAAAGTCACAGACACAAAACTCCTCATATATATATATATATATGTGCATACATATACATATATCTATATATATATACATAAAGGCATATATATATACATGCATATATATACATAAAGACATATATATATATATATATATATATATATATATAAAAAATACATATATATATATATATATATATATATATATATATATATATATAATATATATATATATATATATATATATGCATATATATATACATAAAAAATATATATATATATATATATATACATATATATATATATAAGGCATATATATATATATATATATATATATATATATATATATATATATATATGTATTCTATTGGTTGATTCTTTGTTGCTCGATTGATCAGAACGTTCCGGATCTATCAGTAGCTTTCTCTGATCACAGGGACATGGGTTTGAATCCTGTCAGCCACCGTAACCTTTTCCTTCATAAGATGTCTCGAAAATTCAGACAGGTAGACGAAAATAAATAATTATACTGTTTGAGAAATGAACGGATCTTCTATTCAGATACTAATTATATTAAAAATAATGCTTGAAGTGATAAAAATATGTCTGATTAATGAAATTACCTTTTCTTTTCTTTTTTTAAGAATATTCGCTTTGTTTAGGTTTGGATACATAACTGTGCGGATATGAAGCATTTCGGGAGATCTATGAGAAGTTTTCCTTCAAGGTAAAATTTCGGTTTTACCTGATCGATTGGTATTTTGCAGCTCAGGTGTTCAGAACGTACCGGATACATATGCATTGGGAGCAAATATCCTAATAAATATTTTTTTTTTAATTTTTCAAATTAAATGATACCTAATAAATATTTTACCAACAATAAACACACATGAAACACACTTTATAATAACACCGACTTTGGCACCGCGCGGTGGTGTAGTGGTTAGCAAATTTGTCTCGCCAGAACAGCTATGATTGACTAGTGATTTCGATCCTCACTAGTGCTCCCTACTTTCGGCCTTGTGCCACATCAAAGCTACGCCTGGAATATCCTTTTTGGGCACCTCGAAACGGTGTAATGGTTAACAAGCTTTTCTTGCTAGAACAATTACAACTCAGTAGTAAGTTCGATCCTTACTGGGTGTCCCATACTTTCGGCCTTGTGCCACATCAAAGCTACGCTTGGAAAATCAATATTATAACACCAAATTTTATAAAATCCATACTTAAAGAATCTAAGAATTGTCTACCTACAACCACAACCGGTGTAACTTAAATTCTTCCACTTTCACACAAAACATCCCCAATACGGACACTATTATACATAAATTAAAATGCCCACTAGGCGCACAGACACACAGACATGCACACAATTATTAACCAAATCCTGCACAGATCAGGTAGAATAAAGATATACAAACACAAGACAGGACAGATATAGGCGAGATATTGCTTAACTAATGAAATATAAACAATACAAAAATGAAAAAATACCAGCATTTTCTTTTCTCCTCCATATTTCATTTTCTGTTGAAGCTTAAATAAAAGCGAAACATGTTAAATTTATAAACGTTTCACATCCGTCCATTATCCTATCTTATCATCTAACTCGATATTAGAACTCTCAAGAATTAACAAAGACAGAATATGTCTAGAAAACCTGAAGTGAAATTGGCTACAGTTGAAAGAAAAAAAAAAAAAAAGAAAAATAGAAAAGGAGAGAAAAGGTTAAGGAGTGAGTGAAAAGTGAAAAATAAAAAACGACAAAAAGGAAAAATAAGCATGACATTCTATATGTACATACATACGCGCCCACGAGCGCAGACACTTACACGCACACACACACACACACACACACACACACACAACGCACCAGTGGCGAAGGTTGACTTGTATACAGAGCATGCAGTCGCAAATATTTTGCCATCTATGGCCAACCGTAATATTTCGTAACTTACTGTTTGCCTGTCAACACCTCTACAAGCTACTTCATCGGAAAATTCGTAATTTTGACCTTTAAGACAAAATTAAGAATTTTCACTTTACCAATCGCCAATTTAGACCATTTTCTGACAACTGTCGTTAAGCGATAAGAAACATTTAAACAATTTTTAAATTAAAATAAAAATGTCTACGTCTCGTTAAATCTTAAAACTGTTAATTTGATGAATTATGAACAAGATTAAACTAAAATTACTTTTTTTTTTTCTTAAAAAGTATTGAAAAACAACTTTTTTAGAGGCAGGTTTCATTTTCTTACGCAGCCGTTGAAGTAGCAAGTAGCTTGTAGTGTTGTTGACAAATATTCGTGACTGCATAGCCTGGATCCAAGTCAACCCTCAACACTGGAGTATGTGCAAGCGTTTGCGCAGGTGCGCCCGTACATACATTATGAAAAAGGACAAAGTCGGTTGTTGATACCCCTAACGAGAGGACGGATCCATCAACGAAACACTGAAGTCGGGGATCCTGAATGAAACATTAATCAACTTTTGACAAAACTTTTTGTATTAATTATGAATATATATATATATATATATATATATATATATATATATATATATATATATGGAGAGAAATCATGAAAGTGTAAGCAAAAAACAACAGGAGTATTATGTAATATCGTCTTAGAGATGTATTTGAATCTTATAGCTGTTTTTCGAACATTGACCACTAATACTGAAGTGAAATGCGCAAGTAAATCAACCACCATTGAAATTTTTCTATTAACATTTTCAAAATACTGACAATTATTCTGGGATCCCTTTCGTCAGATTTCTGTGGCTTTCATGCCTTTGAGATTTAAAAGATGGTTTTCATTTCCTCCTGTCAGTACGCCAACAATTGCTCCATCGCTTCGCATGCCCACTGTTCCTTTCACGGTCGCAAATTACGTCTCTACCAATCTTCAACGACCAACAACGACAACGTCTCGTCCAGGGAAATCTCCCAGCTTTACGTAGCCTCTTTGTAAAGCCATATAACACTTCAGAGACTCTGGTATGAATGGCATATCACGATAGCGAAAATCTGACCCAAGATCCGTCTTGAATCTGTCAACTTCACAGGCGCCTTTAGCTACTTCTTTTTAAAATATTCTCTCCCCAAATCTCATAAGGTCGATCTTGGCACGTTGTATTTTTTATATAATTCATAACATTATTTTCGCCTTTGTTATTTCCATTCTGCTTTGATTGATCGAAATCAGAAATGTTTGTTCAATGAATATTTTGGTATCCCTGTTCGTTAGCCTGTACGTATTTCCATCCCGGATAAGTTAACTACTAGTTCCTAAATACTCGTGTAGACAGAACCTGTTCACTACTTTTATAGCTCTCTCCGCCTCCGGTACGGCCCAATAATATATACGGCATCCTATGCCACATTCCAGACTAATTTCTAACAGGCCTATTTAATTTATAATTAATTTATATCTGTTTTATCAAAAACATGTTAAAAACCGTCCAAAAATACACAAACATGTTGTTTTTCTCATTTAAAGCAAAAAAAAAGAAACTAATAATAGTTTGTAAACAAATAAAAAAGCTATTAAAAAAAATAAGCAGTAATACAAAACAAATAGAAGTAAAAAAAAAACAACTTAACAGTTTCTCTATAAATCGACTTTCTTTTGACGATTGCGTTTTTTAAAAACATTTTACAGTATTTTATCAAACTTATTCCGATGAAAACTATCGTTTGTTTTTTTGTAATTTTTGCTGCAAAGTGAATTCCTTTTTCAGTGTGTTGTTCACAAGTAAAAACATATTTTGGAAAATAAATTTCAAAACTTCTATCAGCAGACACTCTTGTCGTGGATTCATTATGTTTTACAATAAATTTATCTTCATAGTTAAGTATAGAAAAACACGCACAAACAAACTCTGCAATTTGGCTAGATGGAACCGTAAGACCTCCTCGAGAAAATAAGTCAAAGAACAGCGTCTTTGTAGCATCATTACTATCATTGCCTACCATGACCAAGGAACACATTTCACAATGAAAATGTTTAAGCAATTTTTTTAAAAATTTCAATAATAAAGAAAACGTTCAGACTTATAGCTTAGTATTAAGGCAGAATGTATTAGTTCTGCAGAAAATGAACGACAACCTCTTCGTTGGTAATGTTGTCTTTTGTGTAATTCTTTTAGAATTAAGTATGGTTGTTCTTCCACCACATTTTTTATATAGTTTGGAAATTTTTCTAACATGCTAAATTATATGGTTTAACCTTATGTCCATGTATAAACCACTGTGGTAACGGTATAGAGGTTCCCTCCCGCTGAAGCTGGACGTGAAGGTTTTGGTCAATACGAATACTTTCTTTTATAGATGGAAAATGTGTTTCCGGATGAAAGACTATTCTATAAAATAGAATATAATTTTCCTATTTTCAAAATTCAAAATGGTTAGGACAACACTTTGTTTCTTCCAATTGGTAAAATTCTTTATCGTACCAGCTGAGATGAAATTATGTAATTCATTAGTTTAGACCAGTTCAGTTTGTTTCGTTTTCCTTTCAAAATAATTTTTTTTCTCAAAATGTTTCACACGGAGAATTGAATTTTTGATAAGAAATCAATAAATACGATTAATGAATTTTATCCATTTTTCTACGATGGATTTTCTAAGAGAAAAAGAAAATGTTGATATTTTTTCACTGTTAGTAATTAACTTTATAATTAAATCTTTAAATGCAATGGAATATAAGTTAGAAATTTTTGCCTAATAGTGTTCATTTGCAAAACGGGCCGTATACACAATTGAAAATCATAAAAGCGAGGTAACTCATAGCCGTTCATAATTCGTGGATTAATTAAAAAAAATAAGGTGTAAATATGCATTTTAGTGTTGAAAACATGTCTAGAGAATTTAAATAATGTCTGATAAATTCTATGTAATTGTACTTTGTTAATTTACGTTCTAAGAATAGAATTTTTAAAGTTACCTCCCTTTTAGATTAGCAATTTTCTAAGCGGCGATTTATATGTTATTTTTTTTACATTACATCGGTCGGTTAGAATTCAGTTTGTTATGTGACATGTGGGGCTGTATAATACTATTTGACCATGCTTCATGTTAAAAAGCAGATATTATAATTCTCATTTTAAATACAAGTGGTCCTTCACTTTCGGAAGTTTATTAGGTTGCTCTGAAAATAATGTCCGATTTTAAAAGAAACATTTAATTCGGTTTTCATATATGTCCTTTTTGTTTCAGAATTTTGTTCTCGAATACCCGACGCACCCTGTGTATACACTGGAAAGTAATATTAGGTTGTTTGAAAAAAAAAATAATGTCCCATTTTACAATATGCATTTTAATTGTGTTCTAATATGTTATTATAATATTTGCACAAAAGATATATTATTCATTCATAATATTCTCTTTGTAAATCTTATATGTCTTCCAGAATTTGACTTATCAAACTCTTTCCGTAATATACTCGTTGAGAAAATATATGCACAATTACAAAAAGGCTAATTATAACAGAATCATTATTAATAAGAAAAAAACACAAAACAATGATCACAAGTATGAACACGATCACAACGTGCTGACCGTGTTTGGAAAATAAAACATTCCTATAACTGTAAATACATACATAAAAATGCATATATTCAGTTAGAAGTAAATAAAATTCATCCTTGATAATGGTTAAAATTATAGCTGAAAGCGCTTAGAAAACATTTGGAAAATTTTTACATAATCTATGTCCTGAAAAGAAAAAAAAGTTCTACGAACACATGTGAACTTATATATATATATATATATATATATATATATATATAATAAAAAAAACCAACGTGAATGTAATTAATATTAATTAACTTAAAAACAAAAAACAGAGCATGTACTTAAATAGATTTTATCTATAAGAATAACGTCTAAATAGAAAATATATTAAATAATTTTCGGACTTCATCAATTTGATTATATGTTGTCATCACTTACATTAAGATACGTTTCGTGAGCAGATATGATCGATCGACTAAAATCGTCAAGGATTGTCAGTTTAAAAAGAGTCATTTGGACTTTGCTAAGATGACGCTTCTCTGTAACTTAATGGCATAGCACGTCAGATAGAATGGCGGTTTCCGTATATAATATATATATATATATATATATATATATATATATATATATATACACTAGCAGAATGGCCCGGCGTTGCCCGTGTTTGATTCAAAGATCGTACAACCCATACAGCAATCGCTATCACTTGACTTAAAATATTTTTGTCCTTCCTTGCCTTTAAAGAAGTGCCCTTTGCCGTGCTGATGTTGCTACACGACTTACTTCTTGCCTATCTCACACTGCGAATTTTTTCTAAACTCTATACTAAACATTAAATGTGTTACGAAAAAAGAACTAAACAAAATGAACACTAAACAATCAGCTTTAAAAAAGAACACGTAACTGGAATAACCGAATGTAAAAAGAATGTTAACAACAAATTCTTTTTCACACTCAACCCAGTTCTGCGGAATTAGAATCAACGTTGTGTTTAAGCAAGCGAATGAGCCAATTGGAGTAAAGTGCCATGCAGATTTAAATTTTTCCCACTTGTGACGAATGCAGCTAGAGATTTTTTTTTGCATGCTAGTTAATATTCGTGTCATTCAACTGTTGGATCTCACGCTGGGCAATAGACTCTTCCTTTTCCTGCCTATTCGTGGCAGCCAGCTATAGGCTCTCACTCTGGCCAGTAGAAAATGGCCGCAACCTAAATGAAAACTGCCGTAGAAGCATGAAAAATCGATTATTTCCACTACCGATTGGAATTGGGAAATGCAAAGTCGGTCTTGGACTTCTCTCTAACTTAGAGCATGTGCATGTAAATTTTGGTGCAAATCCGACGAAAATTGCGACCACGCATTCCTTACACACACACACACACACACACACACACACACACACACACACATCCTGCCTTTATATATGGCGTTCCATATCATGTGACGTTCGCGTCTCGCGACGGTCGCTACTTGTAAACAAACAGTTATTTCTGAAGAAAGATTGAGGTCAATCTGAAATATCAAATAAATACTTTCATAAAAAAACATTATTATTTTTTTAATTTGCAACTTTTTCTATATATACATATTAAGAAAGTATACGTGGCTTCTCATTATGCTATATATATATATGGAAAATTTCACATACAACTAAAATATATAATTGTAAAATGACAATATGAATAAAGACAAAAACAAAACTTATATTAGCCGTCGTATTTCTTACTCTGGTGGACTTTATCAAGGCAAATATTCAGATTTAACTTGCAACAAGTATTTATAAACACAAATGAAAATGTTAATTTTTCAAAAATTTTTAAATTTAAGAGCCGCTCCTGAATATTCATGAGCTTAACTGAAAAATCTGCATGAATGATGGATGATGTTAAGTGACGTAATTTAATGTCTACTAAACGAAAGTGAGTAAAGGATGTTGTTGATATTTTAATTAGTATTTGATTTATTTTATTTAAGTATAGGATAAATTGATGCATCATATATTATAAATAACAGGATGTTATGAGTTTAGGTGTTTTCGTTTAATTTTTTAACATTTTTATAGTCATTTATGTTGGCTTTGGAAAGAGGAAGTTCTTTCAGAAATTAAAATATTTGAATAAATCCGGAGCGCAGATTTATATTTTAATAAGTTTCGATAGCGGCACTCTCGAGAATTTTCCGCCTCGGTTACTTTCTCTTTTAATACGTGTGGCATGATAAAGATCAAAGTTATAGTTGAATTTGTTTCTATGTATCGCTAATGCATTTGATAGATTGTTTTTGTATAAGGTACTATTTGTGTTCATAGAAACTTTTCTTTTAATTTTTGCAGTTTCCGCAGATCACCCCTTACATCTGGCCACCTAACTCTCCATACTGCAACTCCCTTGATTATTATGTGTGGAGTGCAGTTGAACGAGAGACCAACAAAACTCCTTGTAACACCAAAGATGAATTGAAGGCAAGCATTATGGCAGCATGCACCAACAAACTAAGAGACAGTCCAGAAGAGTTGCAATTAGATTCCGAAATCATCTACAAGCCGTGGTTGAAACCAATGGTGATTTTATTGAATAAATTTAGTAATTCAAAATTTGTTTGTGTAATTTTTGTAAAGATATCTGTCAAAATGTGATTTCAGTGTTATTTTCATTTTTTTCGTAATTTCGACGATAAACGTGCAATCAATTTTACATTATTTATTTATTCATGAATTATTCACACAAAACAAATGCAAAAACAAAGATTTAATTGGCGAGAAATTTTGGTCGTATTGTGGTAACAAAAATTAACTGATCCAAAAAACTTTTGATAATAAATGCGACATTACTGTTCAATGAACAACAATATAGTTCATGGCCACTTTGAAGAAAAAGGTTACCAGTAAAAATTTTAAATCACCATATTTGTTCATGAACGCAAACTTTTAAAAATTAAAATCAAAACTCAACGTTGCTATTGCACGCTCCAAAAACAATAACTCATTTATTCAATATTAAATTTTTTTTTGCAAATTTTTACATATATTTTCGTTGTCCTCTTATTACTAAGAGAAAAAATAAGAACAACATCTATTCCATACCTGAAGATGTCTGTAATTTGACGAAATCTTGTAGTAAAAATAAGAACTAATGCGGCAGAAATTTATAGAAACAAGGATCTTTTCATTCATAACGGATTCGGAGGTTTTTTGTATATTATTTGAATTGTTTGCGACGATGGATTTCTCGCCAATTAAATCATTAACCTTTGCATTTGTTTTTAGTGAATAATTCATGAATATATATATATATATATATATATATATATATATATATATATATATAAATATATACCATTAGGACGAAAAATTTTAAGGTTTTATCATCCATGATATATTTATATCCTTTATATTCATCAGACAATTACACACACATATTTACACACACACACACACACACACATATATATATATATATATAAATATATATCATACCTAAAAACCATATTTTAATTATATATATATATATATATATATATATATATTATATAAATATAAATATAAATATATAAATAACATATTTTCCCAATATATATGTAACAACAAAAAGGAGTTTATGTTGTAACCATGATTATCTCTGAGTTTCACCAAATCGTTCACTCCCAGTTAAATCTAATTCAAAATACCACGGAGGACTGTGAAAGTAATAACAAAATTTAAAACCTAGTATGCAGCCATTATACAATTATCAATATAATCAAAAATTAAAATTAACGTTTTTCTCTTCAGTGGGGAAATTAATAATTATCCATTCAGTTTACTTATTACCACTATGATCAAAATTTTCCTTTAAAATAAAGTGGAGAAGTTAAAAAAATATGTTTTTTTTCAATTTGAATTCAGAAAATTTTCGTTTAGTTCAGAATTTTAGAAAAAAATTTATAATCTACCCCTTATTTAAATGAGATAAATGGTTTCTCCAAAATTCAA
>CAHIKZ030002735.1:145000-155000 GCA_903632075.3 Acanthosepion pharaonis | reverse complement strand
TTAAAATTTAATGTTGCTCTGAACTTCGTTACAACTTAGATACATTTGAATTGACATTGGACAGGGGAGGGTGAAATCTTACAAAAGATAATATAGACAATCAGATTATAATACACAAAAACGTCGACATATTTAGATATATAAACACGCAAAAAACGACGAAACAGGAAATAAAAAAAACGACAACATATATAATGAAAGGCACATATAAGCGATTATACACACATACATTGATAAATACGCGTACATATACACACCAAGAAATATTCAAATTTGAAAGTGTTAGTAAACGAATTCTAACATACTATTAAAATATAACATATACGGGCAAAGATATATAGATAAAATGGTTGAATAGATAAATTTAATGTGTAGAATAGAAAAACAAATATTCGTCAATGAACAACATAAGGAAAAAGGACATAAAATATATAAAAATGGATAGAAAAATAAATATATACGCAAACACAAATATGAAAAAAGCCAAATTTTAATATCCAGGCAAAATGTAACATTTAAAAATAACACTATCTAATATATAAAAAAGAAAATCCTAAGCATACAAATATATATAAATATCTCATATATACTTATATACGCATTAGTAGACATACACGAGGACAAATATATAACAATATATGAAAAAAATACATACATTTGTATATGTACACACATTCTTCACTGCAGATAGAAACATACAAAAGTATGCCTACTCACATACATGTACGTATATATACAAAAATATGTACATATATACATACATACACATATGCATATATACACGCATAGAAATAAATATAAATATATCGACCTACACAGCGACATAAAAAAGTTAAATAGAATAAAATAAAAAAATATATATATATACATATATATACACACAAAGACATACATACATATATAAAAATATACAAACATATACATATGTAAACACATACATACATAAAAACACACACATATATATATATATATATATATATATATATATATATATATATATATATATATATATATATATATATATATAAATAATACATATACATAACAATATTATCAAGTGACAATAAACGACCGTAAAGTCCACAGGATGAAAATGTAACAAAACACAACTGTTTATTATTAAATCTACAAGCAATTTTAAAACCATTATCAAACCAAAGTAGATTATAGTTAGCATAGATGATGCAATCCTAAACACTAAGATATAGATATATATATATATATATATATATATATATATATATATATATATATATACACACTCACACAAAGATATATACACACACACACACACACATATATATATATATATACATCCATGTACACATATATATATATATATATATATACATCCACCCATGTACACATACATATATATATACACACATATATGTATATACATATAAACATATACACACATACACATACGTACATAAATATTTACACACTCGTGTATATACAAGCGCTAAAAATACATAAAGAAGCACATATATAACAGGTACCAATGCAAACATATATATATATATATATATATATATATATATATATATATATATATATATATATACATATAACTAACATAGAACAGATATATACATACAAACCCACAAACATACACACATTCAGCTATACATATAGATATATATATACACACACATACACATAAACATATACATACACACACAAGTACACGCAAATACAAATATATACGGGCACACACACACACACATATATATATATATATATATATATATATATATATATATAAATTCACATACATATATATACATCTATCAATAAAAATATACACATATGTGCAGACACAAACGCCACAATATACGTATACCAACATATATGTGTGTGCGTGTGTGTTCCATTAAAGACGACTGACAAGATACTACGATTAAGCTTTTTATTTAATTTTTTCTCTTGCCTTCAAAAAAGAGTTTTGTTTTTGAATACATAGTGTGTAGGAATTTTTCAAATGTTGTTTTATTCCGAGTGCTTTCGGACTTTCGGGGTACTTAGCCATTATCAAGGATGATTTTTTTTTTTCAATTTAATTGGGTGTGTAGGTTGTGTGTATGTTTTTAGTTTTATAGAAATGTTTTATTATTAAGTGTCGGCTTCTTTTTTTAGGCTTCCATTATTTTTAATCGTTTTTACATATGGATGAAGTTATGTTTTTATTTTCTAGCAGTATGCTTCGTATGGTGTCTGGTAAGTTTGTGTGTTTAGATTGATTCTAATAGATGAATTTTCATTTAAAAATATTATAAAGAAATACACTACTCCAACTGACCCAAATAAAAAAAATCAAATTAATTTTCTACTAGCAAAAATTTAAAGCAGCTCACCTTATCCTCAAAAATAACAACACACCAGCCAAACCAAAATTTCAACGAACGAACATTATATAAGTGTTCAAATGCCCCTTAAAGAAATTATATCCCTGCTTAAATTGAATTCATAAATAATTAGTTTTATGTGAAAAGTACGATTGGATATGAAACGTGGACATTGATAACAGAAACACAGAGAAAGATCCAAGCATTTGAGGACTAATGCATGAGCGAACTCCTTGACATCTTCTATTGGAAAGATAAAAACAATGAGTTTGTGCGGAAAACGATTGAAAGTTTTGTGAGCCACAAGGAACCTCTTCTCGCCACAGTCAAACTGAGAAAAATGACGTGGTTTGGAAAGGTTACAAGGCATGAGAGCCTGCGCAAGACCATCATGCAACGCAAAGTTGAAGGTGAACGTAGGAGAGGACGACAACGCAAAAAAAAACAAACTGGTTGGACAATGTCAAACAAAGGACAAGTATGACTACAACAGAAATGCTGATGGCTGCCGTTGGTAGACCGTTGTGGAGGAGATTCAATATGGCTTCTGCATTAGGAGCCCCTCTACGATTACAAAAGTTGAGTGGATGATGATGATGATGATGATGATGATTCTAAGATGAGATATTGTATATATTTGCATTATTCAAATCGTTCGGACTCATTTTTATTACTGTGTTCACAATGTTCGGTTGCTGTGCGCTCCCACCTTGAAGGTCCATTTATTATGTCTATATTCTCGTATATTTCAAAAGGTATGAATTTTGAATATTCAATTGTCCAACGGCGTCCGGCATATTTTGTAAAGTTTTTAATTTTAATTTGTCTACTTCTCCACAGATGTAAATTCTCACTCAATATCTAACAGAGGAGTTTGTTGATTACTGCCTTACAGATTATTTTAATTCGAGCTTAGTGTTAGGATTAGATCGAAGACGTTTTTAAATGAACTCTATGGCTGTAAATAATTTTGGGGGGATGCCGGCAAGTAAATGAAATCAGAATGGGTTTAAACGATATGCTTTGCGAAGCAGATAGAATCGCTTTCTTCTAACAATTTACAGCGGCCAACAGGTTCACAAGACTGTGCTGTTTACTTACAACTATAAGTAGAGCATTGAATTATTTGCTAGTGAAAAATAGCAATTAAACTAAAATAAATAAACGTATTGTAGCTATTTTAACAACAATGGCAACTCTGTACAAATACAATTTTTATACACACACTTTCCCTATATGTGTGTGTATGTATATATATATATATATATATATATATATATATATATATATATATATATTGACAGAGAGAAAGAGATTGTGTGTGTGTGTGTGTGTGTGTGTGTGAATAGAAATAAAAAAAAATGACTTAGTTTTGTGCTCCAGGGCATTCCTCTTGGTCTGAAGATCACACTGAGGGATGAAGCCGACAATCACCATATAACGTTTATTCCTCTGCCCACACAACTATAATACAGTATCTACCTCCTTCTTCCACAATGAATAGGTACCTCAAAAATTCGCTAAAAATGGAGGGTACATGTTAAGAAAAAGAAACCAAAAACATAATAAAAATCATATTTTATCATCAAATATTTACGTTATTATTAAATAAATGTATTAAATTTCGTCATTTAATTAAAATACGGCATTGTTAAAAGGAAAGATCAAATGATTAAGATTATAAATATACGAATTATGTCTATTTTAATCCTTTCATATGAACATATTAATTTCTGGATGGCCGTAGAAAATTGATCAAGAAAAATACCAAAAGTTTCTTTCAAATAATTTTTATTTTCCCAAGGTCTTTCAATCTCACCTGAGACCATCTTCAGGGAGTTATGATATCCGTGGATGTGTATACTGTAGCTCCGTAAATTCAAAATATTTTTTCACTCTTCGTTTACATTGTTTTATATCATTTTTTTTCCAGTAATGCAAGGGAGGTAAATTTTGTATTTTTTTTTTTTTTTTGAAGAAAAGGTTTTTTTATTATAATATTCTAATTTAGTATTTTTATATAAGACTTTGCTTTTATAAACATTTAAGAACTTTGTTGCTATACTCATAGTTGACATCATTTTGGGCTGCATTTCTCTTTTATAAAGGTCATCCAGAATTTTAAGTCTTTTCTTATTATTATTGTCGTTTACTGTCAAAGTACGCAAAGAGCTTGAGGCTGCTCATGGGCTTCTACAGCAGTAGCCAAACAAAAAAACACTTACTTAGAGCTCTAATACAATAAGAACACCCAAATCTGTAAGGTGCAGAAAATTAATCATAATAACACAGGAAAGTCAACTGTGACCTTTGCTAAGGAGTTCAAGGTTACAAAGCACTCTATCGGAAGAATTGTCATTAAAGATTTCCGATGGGGTGTATAGCCCAATAAGTTTTATATTATTTTCTTCTATGTATATCTTACGCAAAATAAAGAATAAGTTATGGAGACATTTAAATTTGCTAGTTATCTCGCAGACCATCTTTGGAATACACAGATATTTTTCTAACTCTTGCAATCGGTTGAAGATCTTCTTTGACTGAAGCCAGTACACGTTCAACTTTTAGTGGGGGTTTTGCTTTTTGATATCTTCCCAGAATGTGAATTTCCAGGCAAGGTTGGAAACGCCAGTACCCAAATTCTCTTTGGGATTCTCTCTTTGTATCATTCCTGAAAGCATTCTTAACCGTTAGTATAAAAAAGTCTCATGCAAAGTCGATGAATATTCGCTGTGAATACGGCGATCGAAATAACATTGAAATAACACCAATCTTTAAATTGAATAACACCACGGTAAAATGTCTGTTCACGCATGCCCAGTAAGGCCTCAGTTAATTGATTGCCACTTTACATCCACCCCTCGCAAAATGTTCCAATTATATATTTATTTTAATTCAGTTATTATATATAACAGCAACATTTATACTAGGAAATCGGTGAATAACATGGAAAGGTACGAAAACAGAAAGAAAATTGATCAGGATCAAAGAGTCAACCGAAGGAGAGAAAGTTAGTTATGCAAAAACCCTACGGACGTCCCAATGGTTATACAAACAAATGTGGTCTACTTTTAGTCCTGGGAGTCATAAGCACTGATGTAAATGTCATATATTCTCACTTATTTCCTCGTGTTAATGCTGCTGATTGTAAAGCGATATTAGAAAGGCTTGTGAGGCCTTGGATAGGGGGCATGAAAAATAACCGTACATCTAACAACAAGACTCTCCACCGTCTCATAAGGCAAAGAAGGACTCAAGAATGGATGAGTTACAATCGCCATGATCTCGTCCCCCCAAACCTATAGCTTCTTAGCTTTCCAAACCTGAATCCGCTGGACTGCTATGTATTGGACATTGTCCAGAGGTAAATCAATCAACGCCCCCATAATATTATTAAAACCCCTGAAGTCCATTATAATCGCACACTGTTCAAAATAGAAAAAAAAAGATCATCTGATTTCGGTATAAATGCCACGAGGGCAAAATAGGGAAGGCTGGTCCTTACTTGTCCTATCGCTTACCTTAGCTAGCCTCGAATCACTGACCCACTCGTGCGTATATTGTTTCTTTCACCTAATCATCTCATCTGACTGCCGTACACAGACACCATAACGCCACATTTGCTTTGAAACATCCTACTTAATCCCATATGTATCGTGGAGGGTAGGGTTGATAAAATTAAACAATTTTCCCCGATGTTCATAAAATAAAAAAAGTACTTACACAACTAAGAAAATGAGTGTTAATAAGTGGAATCTTCCACAATCTAACCATGGCAGTGATAACAGTAAACTAGACCAAAAATACTGCGGGATTATTAAAAGCAATTCATGAAGAAGTACCATACAAACACTCCAAAAACAAAATATACCCCGCAGTTACTAGAGAACTGTAATCCCTGTCACCTAAATGCAGAGGGAAAAGGGAATAAGCCGAAAATAAAAGGGGGAACGGAGTTAGTAAGTAGTTGCATTAAGACGAGCCTCAAGATTACTCCTGGCAATTCTTTCTTAAATAAAGATCTTTCATGACGTACGGGTCTTTTATTAAATACATGCAAATGTCCTCAAACGATTCAGTTATCCTGTATGTTGTCGAGAGCATTCTGTGTATATCTTCTCGCTTTTATTTTGAAATATTTTTGTGTCTATACATATTCCAGCCATGAGGAGATTTACACCTATATGATGGGGCATTTAAATGAATATTTTTTGATCCGGTGTCTTTAATGAAATCTCGTTTTTCTTGTCCTATTTCCGGTTTAATTTTGCTGAGTGCTCCAACCATCCGGACGACAAGATTTATGCAAACAATGATATCATAGGTTGGATATTTCTGAAAGACAGAGGCATGAAATTAAAGCCCATTTCCTTAACCTGTAACCTTCTGTTACGTGATCCCAAAAGTAGAAAGAGACATGTTTTTCATGCGTAAAGACTGGTATATAAAATAGCATTTGTTTATATGAACTTTCTCTGTGACCTGGCGCAGAAAATGATATACAGTGTAACCCGGATATAGGAGAGTTGTCAGGACCGGAGAAGAAGTCTCTTATATCCGGGTTTCTCTTATATCCGGGTTTGGTCTATTTTATATACATTAACACAGGCTCTAATTTAAGACCAGAGAAAATCTCTCTTATATCCGGGTTTCTCTTATATCCGGGTCTCTTATATCCGGGTTATACTGTAACTAAAATCCTACAACATATCTGCTTCTTTTGCAAAATTACAGCAGACACAACATGGAAATATTAAAATCAATAACGATAACTACAAAAATATAAACACAAGCGATAAAAATCTGATTGAAATAGTTAAACATCTAGTAACATAAGATGACAACATTCAAATTTAAAGGCTGAGCGTCCCTGTACTATTAACGTTTCGATGTACTTTTAGGTGTCCAACTTTGTATTAGACACCTAAAAGTACATCGAAACGTCTTAATAATTAAGGGGTTTGGAATTTTGCCAATAAACGGATAGGTCTTTATAGAAGTGGAGTTGAAAATCATTTATAAAAGGAATAGATTTAATAAGCTCAGAGAGGGTCGGAAAATTTACTAAATAAAGATCTCCCTCCTATTAGACACCTAAGACCGTTAAATGTTTGAGGACCACCGGTTTTTTTTTTCTAATCATATCACCCTATGCAAGGCATGAAAGACACTAAGACACAAGATGTTACTGAGTGTGAAAGAATAAGAAAAATGCTCGACCAATTAATTTCCCTCTTTGAACCCGCATAAACGGGCTCAGGGGCAATCAACCACCCCGAACGAGACGCTGCCTTTCGGCGGAGCCTCATCCGGGTTCCTATCCGCCCGGAGGCAGAGAGTTTGACTGTTAGCCAAGTTAGCAAAAGAAACATTAGTAAGAACGATAACAATAGAAGAGTAATCACGAAGACAGTAGATAATAACGATTGATTACCGTGAAAAACAGATAATATATAGCATGCAAAATGTTATGAAACAAAAAGGCTTGCGGTCATATCACGATGAAACACTGGTTCCCGTACGATCACTGAAATTAACTAACGCCGAACCTGGTTAGTGATTAGGTGGTGATCGCTTGCGAATACCTGGTGCTATAAGCTTGGACGCGCGGAATAACGACTCGGAATTGGAAATCGGAGAGCCGAGTTCTAATTCCAGTCAGGTCGTTATATTCACCCACGCGCAAATTCCTTTGGGTGTTGTACGAATCAACTAGTTGTGCCCACACCAAATATCGGCCAATAAGTAGGACAGTAAAATATTATTATCTCCAAAATATTCTTACAATCTGAAAATATTTTCTAACTTTAAATAAGCTGCAAAAGGTTGATAAACTGTAAAAAAAAAATCAATCCATTTATAGCTCCAAACTTGTTCAGAAAAATATAAACAACCGCTTCTTAAGATTAATGGTTAAAAATGGCTTTGAGCGAATGAAGGCAATGGGATTTAATAATGACCACACTTCTTCGAACCTCGTGGACTGATGTTAAAGAATTGCAAAGAAATAAACGTACTAAGTAACAAAAATCACATTATTTGAGAACTTTAAACAACAGAAATATCTAAAATGGATATCGAATATAAATTGAAGAGAAAATAATTACATAATCATAATGCTGATGCTCCCCACTACTATAAATAAAAGGTTAGGTAGGAAATTCCCATCGATACTGAAAAGAGCGGGAACAGATACTGAATTTGATAAAACTATTTTTCTGAACAATCTTTTTAAGAGAAAGATTTTATAAATTTCAACCTACAATACTACTGACTGTTCGGTCATGAAAGCGAAATGTTTCCTTATAAGGAAACGACTAATATCCTTATCATTATCCGCATTAATTAGATTGAATTTTTATCATTTTAACCGTCGGGGTATGGTCATGCTATAAATATACACTCAGATCGATTTCTTAAAGAGTTATTTGTACTTTGTTTTTATTTACAAATATCAAGTTTGAAACTTTGCTTGCGTTATTGACAATTCCGTACAATTTATTTCGGATAAAGGACAACAGTAGTAGTTTGCATTTATCAATGACGGAAGCACAGTTTCAAATTTGACATTTGTCAAATATAGAAAACTCTTTTCGAAGTCAAAGATCAGTTTGAGACTGTATTTATTTTAGGAATAGGACGTCTTTCTACAATGATGACAAATCCCTTTTCGATTCTTACAAATATCGTGGCTCAAAGAAAGTCTAATGGAGGCTAATCTCGAAAAAAGTTTCTTCAAAAAATATTTCCTGCTTTCTAAGAATGGACAACATAGTTTAAATAGTTCCTGCTTACCATTGTGACAAGACGCTCACTTGGAGCAGGTGAAAGGAACGACTACAAAAATTGCTTGAATTACAGCAATATCGTTCATCATATTGTATTGCAGTATTGGTTCCACTTGAGTCTTAGTGGCTTTATTGCCATGCTTGGGGTGAAATGATAAAAAATGTTTTTTCGATATATATTTTTTTTAATTGGAGATTTAACAATCTTCTTTTTTCCTTTTTCTCAGCATATTTTTTTCTGAATATCATTAGGTATGGTAATTTACTAAGCACAAAGACGAAAGATTGGAGCACTCAGTGAGGATCGTACTCGCTACTCAGTCGTAACTGATCTAGCGAGACAAGCTTGCTAGCCATTAGACAACGTCGAAGAGCACAAATACCATTAGATATGATTTGATTTTTATAAGCAAGTTTTATTTTTGTTAAAATACAAAGAAGAATCTGCAATGTTATTGGTCATGACCTGGCTTCTCAGCTTTAGTTACTTTGGTACCGCCGTAATGTAGTTTCCCTGTGCCTTCTCTATAAAAAAAAACTCCATGGTAATTGTTCTGATGTTCTTTGCTCTATGTTTGCTAGAGTTTATTAATTTAAACGCAGTACTTGATTGACAACAAGGTCCCATCTTTTTTCAATTGAATTGGCTAGATGAAACCGTAAGTTCTATGCTAATAGTTTCTTCCCTCGTACTTATTGATAGTGAAACTTTCTTCCGGTTTATAGCTTCCTAGTCAACTTTTCAAAAATGTAAATACAATGACAATTGTTATATCCTGTCTTCTTATTGTTTTATTGTCCTCTCTCCTTAATAATGTATTTTTCTTTTTCTCATATTCTTTCATAATTATCACCCCCACCCTG
>CAHIKZ030002735.1:135000-140000 GCA_903632075.3 Acanthosepion pharaonis | reverse complement strand
TCTCGAATAGAGGACTGGTTTTCTGACTGTAATGAGAGTGCAGGGTTTCATGTATTTGTCTTTCAAATGTATCTCTTGATAAAAAAAATATATATCCGATGATATCATTGCTTGCATAAAACTTGTTATCCGGATTCTGATGGTTAGAGCACGTAGCAGAATTGGACCGGAAAAAAGACAAGAAAATTGCGGGTTCGTTAAAGATCCTGGAATAAAGAAATGCTATATTTATGTTCAGAATGATATCAGAAAAAGCGATACGAATGTAAAAACTGTATACCTTTGTTTTAAAAATGATGCAAAAGCGTTTGATAAAGTATGACACAAAGTGTTCCCGGAACTGATAAGAAACCTTCGTGCATCTGGTTTGGTTTGGTTCATTTTGTTTTACGGTATATCAACCTCAGTGGTTAACTTAATGCTGACAAGATTTTTAAGATAGATTCGTATGAATAGTTCGAATTATTTTTTAATGTATTACTGGTAAGATATTTTTAAAAATATATTGCTTGCATTTTTACTATACAAATCTATTTTTATACTTTCATAATGTTTGCCCCCAATTTTGGCTCTTTGCCTATAGCTGGAACAGGTGGTATCACCACGGCCTATGGTGGACATGAGAAGAACAGAAGAAGTGTTTCTACGCTCCTTAAAACCTTGCTGCCAGATGTAGTTTATCGTCATACGCAGAACGTCAGTCTATTTGAGAAATATATTAAAAATGCACAACTTATACTTGAAGAAAAACAACTGGATCCGAATAGAAAATAAATTCAGTAAATACGCAACAATTCACAGGGGCGTAAGACAACAATGTTTCTTCTCATCAGATTCTACAGTGAGGCAATTCTGAAATGTATTCTTTGTGGACGCAGTCTTGATAACATCAGATATGCAGATGAGATAGTGTCGATAAAAAATATAGGAACCCATATAGAAGGTAGAAAGAAAGCTAGAAGAAAGGACTAAATATGAATTGTAAGTAGACAGAATACCTGGTTGTCAGCAAGAGGAAAAGGCCAAGTAAAGGAAAGCGAGAAGAAAGGACTAAGCATCAATTGTAAGACGAAAGAATACCTGGTTGTCAGCAAGAGGAAAAGGCCAAGTAAAGGAAAGCGAGAAGAAAGGACTAAGCATCAAATGTAAGACGAAAGAATACCTGGTTGTCAGCAAGAGGAAAAGGCCAAGTAAAGGAAAGCGAGAAGAAAGGACTAAGCATCAAATGTAAGAAGAGAGAATGTATGGTTGTCAGCAAGAGGAAGAGGAAAAGGCCAAAAGGACTAAGTATAAAGGAAACTGTATTGTTGAAGAAAGGACTAAGCATCAAAGCGAGAAAGTAAGATCAAAAGATGAATACCTGGTTGTCAGCAAGAGGAAAAGGCCAAGTAAAGGAAAGGAGAAGAAGAAAGGACTAAGCATCAATTGTAAGACGAAAGAATACCTGGTTGTCAGCAAGAGGAAAAGGCCAAGTAAAGGAAAGCGAGAAGAAAGGACTAAGCATCAAATGTAAGAAGACAGAATACCTGGTTGTCAGCAAGAGGAAAAGGCCAAGTAAAGGAAAGCGAGAAGAAAGGACTAAGCATCAATTGTAAGACGAAAGAATACCTGGTTGTCAGCAAGAGGAAAAGGCCAAGTAAAGGAAAGCGAGAAGAAAGGACTAAGCATCAATTGTAAGACGAAGAATGTATGGTTGTCAGCAAGAGGAAGAGGCCAAGTAAAGGAAAGCGAGAAAAAGGACTAAACATCAATTGTAAGATGAGAGACTGTATGGTTGTCAGCAAGAGGAAGAGGCCAAGTAAAGGAAAGCGAGAAAAAAGGACTAAGCATCAATTGAAGATGAGAATGTATGGTTGTCAGCAAGAGGAAAGAGGCCAAGTAAAGGAAAGCGAGAAAAAGGACTAAGCATCAATTGTAAGATGAAAGACTACCTGGTTGTCAGCAAGAGGAAGAGGCCAAGTAAAGGAAAGCGAGAAGAAAGGACTAAGCATCAATTGTAAGATGAAGAATGTATGGTTGTCAGCAAGAGGAAGAGGCCAAGTAAAGGAAAGCGAGAAGAAAGGACTAAGCATCAATTGTAAGATGAGAGAATACCTGGTTGTCAGCAAGAGGAAAAGGCCAAGTAAAGGAAAGCGAGAAAAAAGGACTAAGCATCAATTGTAAAGATGACGAAAGAATACCTGGTTGTCAGCAAGAGGAAAGAGGCCAAGTAAAGGAAAGCGAGAAGAAAGGACTAAGCATCAATTGTAAGATGAGAGAGACTGTATGGTTGTCAAAAGAGTAAGAAGAGGAAGTAAAGGAAAGCGAGAAGAAAGGAAAAGCATCAATTGTAAATGAGAGACTGTATGGTTGTCAAAAGAAAAAGGCCAAGTAAAGGAAAGCGAGAAGAAAGGACTAAGCATCAATTGTAAGACGAAAGAATACCTGGTTGTCAGCAAGAGGAAAAGGCCAAGTAAAGGAAAGCGAGAAGAAAGGACTAAGCATCAAATGTAAGAAGACAGAATACCTGGTTGTCAGCAAGAGGAAAAGGCCAAGAAAGGAAAAAAAAAAGGACTAAGCATCAATTGTAAATGAGAGACTGTATGGTTGTCAAAGAGGAAGAGGCCAAGTAAAGAAAAGCGAGAAGAAAGGACTAAGCATCAATTGTAAGACGAAAGAATACCTGGTTGTCAGCAAGAGGAAAAGGCCAAGTAAAGGAAAGCGAGAAGAAAGGACTAAGCATCAATTGTAAATGAGAGAATGGTTGTGGTTGTCAGCAAGAGGAAGAGGCCAAGTAAAGGAAAGCGAGAAGAAAGGACTAAGCATCAATTGTAAGATGAGAGAATGTATGGTTGTCAGCAAGAGGAAAAGGCCAAGTAAAGGAAAGCGAGAAGAAAGGACTAAGCATCAATTGTAAGACGAGAGAATACCTGGTTGTCAGCAAGAGGAAAAGGCCAAGTAAAGGAAAGGAGAAGAAAGGACTAAGCATCAATTGTAAGATGAGAGACTCTATGGTTGTCAGCAAGAGGAAGAGGCCAAGTAAAGGAAAGCGAGAAGAAAGGACTAAGCATCAATTGTAAGATGAGAGACTGTATGGTTGTCAGCAAGAGGAAGAGGCCAAGTAAAGGAAAGCGAGAAGAAAGGACTAAGCATCAATTGTAAGATGAGAGACTGTATGGTTGTCAGCAAGAGGAAGAGGCCAAGTAAAGGAAAGCGAGAAGAAAGGACTAAGCATCAATTGTAAGAAGACAGAATACCTGGTTGTCAGCAAGAGGAAAAAAAGGCCAAGTAAAGGAAAGCGAGAAGAAAGGACTAAGCATCAATTGTAAGATGAGAGACTGTATTGTTGTCAGCAAGAGGAAGAGGCCAAGTAAAGGAAAGCGAAAAGAAAGGACTAAGCATCAATTGTAAGATGAGAGAATGTATGGTTGTCAAGAAAGAAGAGGAAAAGGCCAAGCGAGAAAAGGAAAGCGAGAAGAAAGGACTAAACATCAATTGTAAGAAGACGAAAGAATACCAATGGTTGTCAGCAAGAGGAAAAGGCCAAGTAAAGGAAAGCGAGAAGAAAGGACTAAGCATCAATTGTAAGATGAGAGAATACCTGGTTGTCAGCAAGAGGAAAAGGAAAGCCAAGAAAGGAAAATCCGAAATTGTAAGAATGAGAAGAAAGGACTAAGGCCAAGTCAATTGTAAGAAAGAAAGAATACCTGGTTGTCAGCAAGAGGAAAAGGGAAGAGGCCAAGTAAAGGAAAGCGAGAAAAGAAAGGACTAAGCATCAATTGTAAGATGAGAGAATGTATGGTTGTCAGCAAGAGGAAAAGGCCAAGTAAAGGAAAGCGAGAAGAAAGGACTAAGCATCAATTGTAAGATGAGAAGAAAGAAGAAAGGACCTGGTTGTCAGAAAGAGGAAAAAGGCCAAGCAAACTAAGTAAGGAAAGTATGGTTGTCAAAGGAGAAGAAGAGGACCAAGCAAAGAAAGAGAAGAAAAATTGTAAGATGAAGACAGAATACCTGGTTGTCAGCAAGAGGAAAAGGCCAAGTAAAGGAAAGCGAGAAGAAAGGACTAAGCATCAATTGTAAGATGAGAGAATGTATGGTTGTCAGCAAGAGGAAAAGGCCAAGTAAAGGAAAGCGAGAAGAAAGGACTAAGCATCAATTGTAAGATGAGAGAATACCTGGTTGTCAGCAAGAGGAAGAGGCCAAATAAAGGAAAGCGAGAAGAAAGGACTAAAAGCATCAATTGTAAGATGAAAGAATGTATGGTTGTCAGCAAGAGGAAAAAGTAAAGGAAAGCGAGAAGAAAGGACTAAAATTGTAAGATGAGAGACTGTATGGTTTTGTCAGCAAGAAGAAAAAGGACTAAGAATCAAATGACTAGAATCAAATACCTGGTTGTCAGCAAGAGGAAAAGGCCAAGTAAAGGAAAGCGAGAAGAAAGGACTAAGCATCAATTGTAAGATGAAGACAGAATACCTGGTTGTCAGCAAGAGGAAAAAGGCCAAGTAAAAATTTTAAGAAGCGAGAAGAAAAAGGACTAAGCATCAATTGTAAGAAGACAGAATACCTGGTTGTCAGCAAGAGGAAAAGGCCAAGTAAAGGAAAGCGAGAAGAAAAAGAGGACTAAAGCATCAATTGTAAGATGAGAATTGATGAGATGGTTGTCAATGAGGAAGAGGCCAAGTAAAGGAAAGCGAGAAGAAAGGACTAAGCATCAATTGTAAGATGAAAAACTGTACCTGGTTGTCAACAAGAGAGAAAGGAAAATAAAAGGAAAGCGAGAAGAAAGGACTAAGCATCAATTGTAAGTGGAATGAATACCTGGTTGTCAACAAGAGGAAAAGACCAAATAAAGGAAAGCGAGAAGAAAGGACTAAGCATCAATTGTAAGTCGAATGAATACCTGGTTGTCAATAAGACGAAAAGACCAAGTAAAGGAAAGCGAGAAGAAAGGTCTAAGCATCAAATGTAAGAAGACAGAATACCTGGTTGTCAGCAAGAGGAAAATGCCAAGTAAAGGAAAG
>CAHIKZ030002735.1:117500-130000 GCA_903632075.3 Acanthosepion pharaonis | reverse complement strand
CGGGATTTTTAAGCTTGTAGTTTCTACCAGTAACTTTTGAATGGAATGTGGTAAGTTTGTGTGAGTTTAAATAAGTTCTGGTGGAACTGTGGTTGGATAGGTGTGACATAAGTTGTCTGGATAGGCATAATGCACTGTGATCGATGTAATCATTTATGAGTTCTGTTTGATCAGTAACACAGTTCCTTAAGGGGTATTTGAACTCTTAAATAACGTTGGTTCTTTTTAGTTTTGATTTTGTAGATGTGCTGTTATTTTCTAGGATAATGTTAGCTGTTTTAATTTTTTTTTTTTTTTGTAATAGTTTAATTAATTTAATTTTTTGTTCGGATCAACTGGGGTAGTGTATTTCTTTATGATATTTCTAAGTGAAGATTCATCTTGTCTATAATTGACGTGCATTTGATGTTTGTCTAAAATATTTATGTTATTTTTGTATAAAAGCCAAATTCACGTCAACAATCAACAAGATGAATTTTCACTTAGAAATACACTACCCCAGTTAATAATAATAAAGAAAAAGAGTTTAATATTACACAGACACGAGATAAATGAAATTATATATATATATATATATATATATATATGCGTGTTTGTGCATTTGGACAAAACAATTCTTGATGTCCTCACCATTCTTCTTCGACCCTGGACTGCAGGTGTATTGGGATTGGAAAAAGATCACTCAGGCCATCAGTAATGGTACCAACGTTCATACTCTGGCTTCCAACTTCTAAGAACCATCAAGAGAACGGTGAATAAGTTTAAAGGAGAGGGAAAAGTAGTGAGGAAAACAGGATCAAGAGGAAAAATAATCTTCATTTCAATTTAGACCTAAAGAGATCAATTAGTAAAGAATCAATCCATCAAACGTTTGGCACGTGAGAGAGAAGTTTCTGCCATGACAGTCCAAAAGACTAGAGAAAAAGACTTGAAGGCGTAATCGTAAGTGAAATCTGTGAGGCACATTGATACTCCAGGATAGAAGGTTAGTAAGTGAAGATCATCCTGAGTAGGTTGGATAATTATATATATATATATATATATATATATATATATATATATATATATATATTTTTAAACTTTATTTCAATCCTTCATGAGCTTCCTATCCTTAGTTTATGATCGATTTCATCACAATTATTCTGTTTATATTGGAGTGTAATTATAAATTCTTATTTCTCAAAGTAAAGTTAAATAGTGTTATAAAAGCCCTTGGAGAATTCCAGTAAAATATATTTAATCATTTCTAAAATAAAACTGTTGAAGTCTTAATCTAACAATTGGATAATTTTGCTTTTACAAGATTTCGACAATTTTCCTGGCTCACCGGATATATATATATTTATATATATATTCACATAGAGTACTTGAATTAATACAGAGCTATTAATTATATATATACATTAATAAATATAAATATTATCTTTCACCAGTAGCTGAACTCAATCTTCAGGTGCTATCCTCCGCACCAGAAGATTACGTTGTTATGAAACCCGAGTCGTACTACTAGTGAAGGATGATATGCATATTTAGTTTCATATATATATATATATATATATATATATATATATATATATATATATATATATATATATATATATATACGACCACATATCCATTACACCTCATTTAAACAAACACAAATATATACCGAAATCTATCCAAAATATACTAGTAGAAAATACAAGAATAATACTATCTACATAAAAAAAAATGATGGAAGCCTTAATAATAATAAAAAAGAAAACGCCAACACTCAATAACATTAACTACGAACATAGCCCCAATGTGCTGACCATGTTTGGAAAATAAAACATCCTTGTAACTCTAGATACATACACATAACCCATACATTGATTTAAAAAGCAAAAATAAAAGCATCCTTGATAATGGCTAAAAGTATAGCCGAAAGCGCTCGGAATTACAGAACATTTGGACAGTTTCTACACACTGTGTTCAGAAAAGAAAACACTTTTTCGAACGCGAGAAAAAAAATAAAATGCTTAATCGCAGTACCTTTTCTGTGATCTTTAACGAAACATGTTTAAAAAATGGGATTACTGCCTAAATATATATATATATATATATATATATATATATATATATATATATATATATATAGAGAGCGATTTTAGATATAAGAAGAGATATATATACGGTGGAGTAATGGATATAAATATTGCATTGAGGAATCGTATAGCCGAGTTCGAGTCGAATCCATTACATTAACTTTCCAGGTGCTAATACCCTTGGGAAAGGTATGAATCCTCTTCCTCCCCTCCATCTATGGGTAAAATATCAGGACAGACTGGGTTCTATAGCCTTGATGGCAACTGGTCTAGGAGAAGGACAACTCTGAATTCAAAACCTGCGGAGGGTCGTTTGGGAACCTTGTGGCATTCGGTGCACCAGGTCTCTGTATTCGTCCCTTCAAAAATTGTGGATGGTCCTGCACGAGGCCTTCACCACTATAATCAAATCTCATGTGCCGGTGTCGGGCTGTCGGTTTCCTGGAAACTGATCTGCTTGACCCTCATACGTCGAATCTCGACGGGAGAGTCGATTATATATATATATATATATATATATATATATATATTTAATATATATTTTTCATACCTGTGATTTGTTGAGAGTGTAAATTCCTCAGATGAAGGTATAATTTTCTAAATGTGCCTTCCTATCTACCCGTGTACATTCTTTGTTTTTGATTGTACGTTCTTGTAAACAAAAAAATACACTCATATTAGAATCAGAAAATAGACAGTTGAATAAGGCAATACGGCTTCGAAAATTTGAAACTCACAGGAAATATTGAATGCAACAATTTTATATAGAAATTCATCGAATAACTTTAATAGACCGTGTGCATAAATGGTTGAAATTTCAATATTTTCCAGCAGCCACACACTTCATCTAAAATCATCAATTTTACCTCCTTAAAAATTTGATGAATGCCTCCGTGTTGAGGCCGAAGCCCTGTAGGAAGATGAATGGGGGGGTGCATAACAGGGATTTTATTATTAGAGATTACTCCAAATACCATGATGTTGACTGGATATATCATTCACCTCTTTCCGAATCCTATATACTGTCCTCAGTTTGACACCCAAACACTTTGAAATCTTCGTGTCGGTGCGAATGCCAAGCATTACAGTATGTCTTTTTTTAATCTGTGGTCATTAAATATTATAATTTAATGACGGCCGTTTCGATTATAGAATCCATTTTTGGCAGTGAATAAAACGGAAACAGTAATAAAGCGTAGTTCAGGTTCGACAGTGGATATCGTAGCAAATAATAACGTAAATGTTCTTCCTTCTGTCGTGTTCGCCTGACAAGTTGGCAATTAAAAACATTCCGGATGGTAAAATAAAAATGGCCGCCTTTATACAATTTTTATGCAATTTCTGCGGCTTCTGATTGGTCAACCTTCTATTGGTAAACTATAAAGGGAATTAAGTCATTTTGAATCGCTCACTAGTTACCTATATACATATATACACAAAAAACTGTAACAGAGTGAATTGTGTCATGGTGTTCTTTTTCTCGCAGATGGTGCTCATTTGGGCTAATTAATATACTGTGCATTCGACAAGATCAAAAACGCCAATGCGAGAATTAAAAAATATATCATAGAGACAATTTACCCATCGCACTCTGTAAAGAGACATCAGAAAGAGACAGTTGAAATTTATAGGTTGCATAATCAGGAAAGAAGTTTAGAAAACTGGAAACTCACAAGACATATTAAATAGAAAAGAGGAAAGCAGTGAATAACCTAGCTAACGAGTCTGTATAAATAGTTAATAAAGGATTATATATAAATATATTTTATACATTGATAAGAACTATTGAATGAACAGGACGTTATTTTATATATGATCATTTCCTGAATTGACAAACATGTTAAGAAGAAGAAAAAATATATATTTGTTATTTACTGATTTGTTAGTGGAATTCTTTGGATCTTGATGCACCAGTCAACCTTATGTTGACTGGATATATAATTCACCTCTTTCCGAATCCTATACACTGTCCTCTGTTTGACACCCAAACACTTTTACCTGAAAAAACACATATTTTTGCGAATGCCAAGCATTATTATGTCTTTTCCAAATCTGTCGCAGAGTGAATTGCGTCATGGTGCTCTTTTTCTCACAGATGGTACTCAATTGGGGCCATTGATATATTGAGCATTCGACAAAATCAAAAACAAACAACGCCGACGCGCGAAATAAAAAATATATTATAGCGACAATTTACCCATTGCACCTTGTAAATATCACCAGAAAGAGACAGTTGAAATTTATAGGTTGCATAATCAGGGAAGAAGTTTAGAAAACTGGAAACTTACAAGACATATAAAATGAAAAAGAGGAAATGGTTGCCAGAACGGGGATTAGACAGCAAAAATAAAAAACATTGGTAAGAGATACAAAGAACAGGAAGTTATGGAGAGCCATGATCACCCAAATATAAATTTTACACGGTTACAAAAAATTTGAAGAAGAAAAAATATTATTCATGAATTAATTTGTATATTTTTGTTTTGGATCTTGATGCACCAGTCAACCTTATGTTTTCGCAAAACACGTCGAGACTTTTTTTTTTTTAAAATGTATGCCGCTTAAACATTTTACCTGCAGATAAAGATAAAAAAAATTCAGCCCAAAATATTTCTTTTTTAGTTCTTGCTTTATTTAATTTTTATTATCTGTAATAGTGTTCTAAAATCATGTCTTAAAGCAGACAGATTATGTATATCCATATAATTAGCCAAAAAAGCCACAAATATGTAAGCGCTCACACTGATTTCCTCATGACAAAAAACATTTGGTAAGACAGTAAACACAGAGGGTCATTGGTATAACTAAAAAAAGAAGCTATTTTCTCTCATTAGATTTAGAAAGCTTAACTTATATTTGCACAGAGGAAACAGATAATGTAATGGAACCTACCAAACAGGTTCATGGCTCGTAGGTTCAAAAGAGTATCTTCTGATAATATAACAAGAATAAAAGAGGGGACTTCGATACAAAGGATTTTTTTTTCTAAATCAGTAAACACATAGTGTCGTGGGAGTATTTTTACAAATCTAAAAAAGATATTTAAATTTATCTAGCTTAGCTTATTCTTGCACTTAGAGAAGATAAATAATGTTATATAGTCAGCAACAGGAATTTGCGAAATAGGATCATGGATGGCGCGATCAAAGTATTGTTAAAATAATCTGATTAACAGGAGACACGTTTTTCGATACAAAAAGTTTTTTTTTTAAACAGGGGACACAGACGATTCTTTTTTTATTAGTTAAAATATGAACTTTTTAAATATCAAGATCCTTTAAGATATAGGGGATCATGGCTTTTTCTAGATTCCTATTGTCTATGAATTGCTGTGAATTCTTGGAAAAGATGATGGTTTCCCATTGCCTTCTACGCGGTTTTGAATTTATTGTCCTACTATGACGGCCGACAACCAAGGATAGAGACATTAATCTGTTCTCTATCTAGAGGAATGAGAAATTGATTGTCGCATTTGGGCATAAAGTAAATACAACATGCATGGCCACAATTTTAACTGGGATTGTCAATTCCACTGTTCGCTACCCACTCATTAAAAAAAACCTCAGGGTAAATTATCTAACTTTATCTTACCCTTGCGAAAAGCTGCCTAGATAAATAAGTGAATTTATTCAAAAGCATGAATTTACCAAATGGGGTCATGGCTAGTGCTATTAATGAAAGGTTTCATTTTCCGCTGTCACATCCAGCCTCCTACGATAATGAATGCTAGAAATTTTTTTAAAGAAACAGAAAATATTTTCAAATGAGATTGGTTCTACCGTGGACAGAACACGTGACCAATTCTGAAGGAAATGGTAATTAGAAAGACATGAATATAACAGAGCTATTAATATTATATATATATATATATATATATATATATATATATATATATATATATATCAACTTCTCAAGGAAAATTTAAAATCACTAAAAAGTTGAAACTTCTAGGACACATTATGATTGGTTGATTTATTTGTTTGTTTATCGGTAAATCAACACCATTATGGATCGTTTAATGCCGAAATTTAATCTTCATAAAAGTTTGAATGATAACAATACTATATATATATTATTCTGCTTTCGCAATTGAAAACATGGTAGATGATAATATTTAATTTGTGCATATACATTTTGTTTGGATATTTGTCCCAAAAAATAAATGATGTGTTTTTATGTTGCTCTTTTGTTGAAACTCGTATATTTTTATTTTGAATGCAGTTTTTTTTCTTTAATTTTGCTTTTTTTTTAAGCATTTCACCCCAAGCAAAGCGGGAGTGCCACTAGCACGCAAGGGGTTACAGAGAGTGGGAGCAAGAGTAAAGAGGCGTGATAGAGGAAAGGATGAAGAGAAGGACGGGGAATAGATCAAGGCATCTGGAGATGTCGATTGACATTGCATTTGAATATTTGGAGATTATAGCTATCAGGGAAGCAAGTAAGAGGAAGGGAGTTCCACAGACGGGAAGTGCGAGACATGAAGCTATTGGAGTAGAAGAGACGGCTACGTTTCGACAGTGAAAGTGTTGGACTGAGATGCCAACCTAATAGCACGTTTAAATTCATGCTGTTTGGGAACTAGTGAAAGTAGCTCTTCGGAGATGTTACCGTGAAAGTATTTGTAGAAAAGACAGAGGGAATCGATGGCAGATCTGTGAGAGAGCGACTGTAAACGAGATGCCAGATCAGAGCCAGTTACTTTGCATATCCGTCTCTGGATTTTGTCGAGGACCTTAAGACGAACAGCGGGGGTTCCAGACTATATATAACAGCAGTGTTCTATGCAAGACCGAATGGTTGATTTATAGATTTGAAGAATGGGCTCAGACGAGAAAAACTTTTTGGCGCGACACAGAGAACCATCTTTCCTTGCGGTAGAAGAAGCTATTGATTCAATGTATTTGTTCCATCTCAGGTCAGCGAACAGTGTGCGACCAAGTCGTCGCAGAGTAGTGCTTTCGTGGAGTTGAGAATCAGACATTCTAATAGGAGGCCAGGTGAGTTTCCTGTAACGGGTAAAAGAGCAATTTTTTTTTTAAGGCATTAAAGTTAACTAGCCATGTTTTGCCCCACGCAAAAACAGATTGGAGATCCGTATCGAGACCAACAGCCAGGTTAGTTTTGTCATCAATACCAGACTTGCTATTGAGTCAGGAGTAAATAATAGCGACGTCTGCATAGATGCCTACTTGAGAACTGATGACGGGAAGATCGTTAATGAAGATCAGAAACAGTGTAGGGCCCAGGATAGAGCCAGCGAGCGAAATGAAGGGTTCAGTTCGATATTCCAACCACCTGAAGAAGGTCGGAACGTACAACGGCTGAAACGTTGTGATAAATATAGCACCAAAGATGAGGACAATAGTCAGAATAATATAAATAGCGTACATAATGCCTCATCTCAGAAATATAGACAGAACCAAAAATATATATTTTTATACTTTGATTTCAATTTGGGGGTTCACTGTTTGCCCATAGCTGGGACCCTAACAGGTACTACCACCTGGGTTTAGGTGGATCTAGAAAGAACAACAATTAAGAAGTGGTTCTACCCTCGTCAAAACCGCCAATCTCCAGATCAAAGGCCTTGCAGCCGGATGTAGTTTATCGTCATGTCCAGGACTAGTCATCTTATGAGGAAGTACAGTTTGGGAGAAAAATATGCTCACAGGACGCATAGAGGAAAGTGTTACTAGAGAGAAAACAGTGAGTAATTTATTTAACGAGTTTATGGAACTTATCACAGCGCGGAGACAAGAAACACTGTGGAGAGACCTGATTGCTGACGTCACAGCATATAAATAATAAACAACATGAAGAAAAGGAGACACACTGTTGTGTATGCAAACGAGATGAATAGCGTGACGAAGTATATGTCTCTAATCACCTGACTAATTAAGTACACGTTATGATTATGTGGCTTTGATCACGGAACACAAAGAAAGCAATCCGAATATAAACTGCATTCCTGAGTTCTACCAATTATAACCTTCACGGTTAAGACCCATCACTCTACGGACATTGTAGAGAACCACCTTCATCCCTTTTTGTATTCCTTAGGTGAAATATAACTTCTATTCAAACAGCTTCTTCCCACGTCCTGCTGCTTGGGGGAACCGACTCTCAAGATGATGCTTTCCCGATCACTACAATCTTAACCTGTTCAAAGTCTAGAATTAACCGTTATCTTAGCCACATATCCGCTGTGCCACTTACACTGAAACCGTCTACCTCGAGTAGCTCGTGGGCCTTGTATAGGAAGAATACCATTGTAAAAAAAAAAAAAAAGTTCCAAAACGCAGTTAATTGGTTTGACTGCCTCTTGAACGCCTGTCGTTTTAGCTGCATCGCCTACAGCTCGATTATACTTTTGATGACGTTGGGCAGACGATTTTGAAATAAGCAAACTTTGATTTCTGTCTGAATTTCCGGGATGAGGATTTATTATTTACATTATTTACACACGGGCTATTCTGCCAATCCTACGGGACAATTGCCTCGCGAGTTAAAGACTTTGTTCGTGTGTTTTAAAATAGATTAACTGTGAGTTATAATCCCTGCTATAATCCGTGGTATATTTTTTTAACTCTTTTCATGGTGAAAGATGTACTTTACATTGCAATAACTTATGCACATTTACATTCAATTAACGTGCGTTGTTATAGATTTTATTTTATTTGCTTAATGGCAGAACAAGGATTAGGAAGCAAAAAGACAAACATTGCTAAGATCTACAAAGGACTAGATGATGAAGAGATCCATGACCACGGAGCTTCTAGAAATAAAACGGTTCTCGTTGTATCGCGTTTAATATGATGAGAGTTGGTTCAGTTAGTTTACCAAATATAAAATTAAATTAAATCCTGCAAATGCAATCGCCTACTCAGCTGCATTGTATGCAATATTCATTCATAGAGAAACAATAAAAAGAGCATATTTTGTTTCGTCTGTGATATGGGGATTTAGTAGGGTCAATTTGGCACCGTCTGTGTTAAAAAGAACACCAAGACGCAGTTCACTCCGCTAGAAATTTAGAAACGGCATGTTGTACAGCTTGGCATTCGCGTCAGTACAAAGATTTCAGAGGCTTTCGGTGTCAATCTGAGAACAGTGTAGAAGATATGGAAAGAGTTGGATGATAAATCCAGTCAACATCAGAAACAAGACCGAAAGTATGGGGTACCCAGTATGGATAGAAATTCCTACTGGGTACCCCATACTTTCCTTGTTAAACAGTACACCATGCAAAAGTGTCCCTATGATTTTCTAAGCGTAGTTTACATGCGGCACAAAGCCATTGAGGATCGAACTCACTACTCAGTCGTAATTGTTCTAGTAAGCCGAGCTTGCTAACTACTACACCACGTAGACTTACCTCCATTTTGCGTAACTTTACTTAACTTTGGCGCAGTTGTAGGTGGAAAAGAACCGAATCTGGAGCAAAGAAATATTATTTTATACAAGGTGTGCTCAGGTCTCACTCCACTCTAACATCTAAAACATGTTTATCCGTCCTTATATTAAACAAACTTTATGATCCTTCCTTTTCTAAAAGTCTTGAATTTACTTCGACATTATTTTAACAAGGGCACGTGTACATACGGAAATGGTGCAAGCAATGACAGAGTCGTACTAAATAAGAACTAAACGAGATATCTCTGGACGTTGACCACAGAACGTGAACATTTATTTTTAATCAGTGTACCCCAAGCAAGGAAATAAATCCACTAAGACGAAAGTAGTTACTGACTGTAAGATAATATGAGAAAAAGAAAAAAAATTAAGGAGGTAGATAGAACAGGAATACATGACGACAGAAGATAGCGAATGACATTGCATTAATATATTTGAAGATCAAATTTGACTGAAAAAACAAGAGGCCGTAGAGTAAACAGTGTGCTCATTACGAAATTCCCTGAATGTTACCCGGATTGACAAGCAACAGATGAAGTCCGGAGAGCACAACGGGCGAAACCGTGTAATAACAGCAACAAATATGACTCTTGTAATATAATGTAAATAACGATTGATATATTCATTTATTTTCTACGGTTTATCAACATTTTGCAGGTTATTTAAAGCAAGAAAATTGTTTAGTTACATAAGTTTTGTTAATTTCTACGCTGGACTATTTTTTCTAGCTAAATATTCGGCCAACTAGAACATAAAAATACTGACGACGTATGTTCGCCTGCTGTCCAAGACATTTTTTTTTTAAGAGGGGTTTCCAAGTAAACGAACTTATAGGGTTCCAAATTAGGTTAGAATAATTAGAACACAAATAAATACGTTAGATTAGTCAAACCGATAGAGTAAAAAAAAACAGACTAGATAGGTTGGCAAATATTCCTCTATCACTCCTATCTGCTCTCGCTCCAAATCCTCTGTAACCCCTTGCGTGCGAGTGGCTTCCCGCCTTGCTTGGGGTGAAATGCTTAAAAAAAATAAATTAACCCACAGGATTCATAACTTTTCCAGGCTTATTTGCCCGTAAGTGAATCTAACGAAGCCAACGGGATTTGAACCTCGGCTCTCCGATTAATAATTCCGAGCCATTAACCATTACACCACTTGGTAATCCCAAGCTGTCACCCACCTTGGTACTGACCAGGCTTGACAGTGATCGTACGGGAAATAGTGTTTCAAGTAGTGACTGTAAATAATGAGTCGCTTGTTAAACTTTTCTTTCTCCTTTCATTCTACGTCTTAATAAAGTAAGTCTTCTCAACAACAGAAAAAAATTGCTTCGTAATTTCTCCTCTTCTTCGCTTACTAGACGATCAGTGACAAGCCGTGTACATTACATTGGTACGTGACTATCAAATCGTGGATTGTTACAATAGTGTTTTGTACTAAATCTACAAAATCGTAGAACATACCTGCATAAAGAAATTAGCATTCGATTTACTTCCTTTAAACTGCTTCGATAGTAGGTTAAATGCATTGCTGGGTAAGAACGGAAATTTTTCCAACAAGCACCAGCACCGATGTATGTTTGCGTGGGTGTGTGTGGTGTATATTTACGTGACCAACTTTAGTACTATATTATGAGACTTTGTTTATATACGAGAATTTTTTCCTGTAAGTAACTGCTTGAAAAATTGCATTTTCGTAGACTTAAACAAAGACTAAAACACCCGTTGAGAAATTATAAAACCAGTACCAGGATCTCAAAGAACTACTTTTTTTAGTAACTTGATTTATTGATTGACTTTTAACGGCTTATCAACCCTTTGGAGGTTATTTAAAGACATTAAATATGTTTATACCGTCCTGGATATACGACAAACTAAATCCGACAGCAAGGATTCTGATCATGAGGTTTTAAGGAGCGTGGAACCAGTTTTTAGTCGCCGTTGTTCCCTGGTTCACCTTGACCTGGTGTTGTAGTACCTGTTAGGATCCTAGCTATGGGCAAATACCAACCCTCACCAAAGTAGTGTCAAAACACTATGAAAATATAAAACGTTTTAGAGTAAAGGTAACTGCAATACATTTTTAGAGTAAAAATATTACCAGCAATACATTTCTCTAAAGAGAAAAATATTACCAGCAATACATTTCTCTAAGGAAAAAAATATTACCAGCAATACATTTCTCTAAGGAAAAAAATATTACCAGCAATACATTTCTCTAAGGAAAAAATATTACCAGCAATACATTTGTAACAAAAAAATTACCAGTTATATATTTCTTTAAATGAAACTACAAATGCTCCCAAGAAAATTAAATTTCAGCATTAAATGGCCCATAAGTTGATATTCCGCTAAAAAAAATTAAAAAAAAAAAACGAAAAAAACAAACGTAAGTGATTATAAAGAACACAAAGGTAAATTGAACTCGGCTCTACAATTAACAATTGCGAGTTATTATCCATTACACCACCTGCACACCCGAGTTTACAGCCCCTGGAATTTTCAATCGGTCAGCTATCTAGGTACTGACTAGGCTTGATTTTGCTTAACTTCAGTGACCGTATGGTAGTCTATGTCAGTGCAATGTGGCTCATAAACCTTAATTGTTTATTGAAGCCAATCCATCTCACTGAGACTTTTTCAATTCTTGGGTTAAGTGGTATTGATGCCGACCTTTGGACAACTTATGAGCAAGGATATGCAACAGGCTTTCAATTCAATTGATGTCAAGAAATCAAATACAATTACCGGGATGAATAAATTATTTCCTTCAATGTATACACTGCCAGCACGGCACTTATTCAGCACGCCAGGCTTATTATTTTAAAATAATTTTCTCTGCGGCCCCGTTACTTGATTTCAAGTTTAGAATCGGGTCTCCGGTTCCTTCTTAGCTTCCTGTTTAGGATTGGGTTTCCGAATCTTTCTAAAGTCTACTTCAACTCTATACTTCTGATGAAACTCTGAGCTTTTATTTACTGTTGATTTAATTTTTCTCCTTCAACAATAGTAGATA
>CAHIKZ030002735.1:92500-112500 GCA_903632075.3 Acanthosepion pharaonis | reverse complement strand
TCACACCAAAACAAGGAGAAATCATTCGTTTAGAGTTATTAATTTTAAAGAACGTTTACGGTAGATGGTGCTGTGTTGGCATAGAGACTGGCTTACATTTGTCATTCGTGTAGATTTCTGACTAGTCTGTCTTCAAAGATTACCGTTTGTAGTAGTGAGTTAACTGAGAAGTGTTCCGTTTAACAATGGTAATATATTCATATCGTGAGCAAACAGATATGATTTTGACGTACGACCGCACGAATGTTAATGGACACAAGGCTGCACGTCTGTATCAGATTGCGATTCGAGAACGAAGGCAGCCGAATCATTCAACTTTTGATGCTGTTTAGCGTTACATTGCTGAGACAGGATCCATAGCAACAGAAGCTATTATAAAAAGTGTTTTTGATTGTATTTTACATTTAAGAGTGTCATCTGTAAACTTTAAACATGTCAAAAACGGAGGATTTGAGGACATATATCTATGTGGACATTTATCCTTGTTCAGTGTGAGGAACCCTCCTCCAAATTTGTAAAATATTTTTTGATACACCTATATATATATATATATATATATATATATATATATATATATATATATATATATATATAGTACGGGTAGTAAATCCGTTGATATATATTCTAAGTCGATCCAAGTAATATGAAATATTAAAACTGATCCACAAAAAGCCCAAGGTATTTATTATAACAGAGCCAATAAATAGTATTACACAAATAAAATCCAAAATTCTGGGATATATATATATATATATATATATATATATATATATATATATATATATATATATATATATATATATACATGACAAATAGCTTCGCTTTTCAAGTCTTCATCAGATCGCAAAATTCTGACATGCATATTTCTTTCTTTCGCTTTTGGATCTGATGAATCTTAGAAAGGCGAAACGCGTAATCAAATCTAGTTTCAATGAAACTTTTTAGCATTGACAAATTTTCTTCAAAACTATCGGCATTATGTAACCTATTTTAAACACATATTGTCGACATGGAAAACACATGGACAGACCTAAAAACATATAAATCTTATGTTCAACCCATCCTGAAGGATTGGTTGAGGATTTAACATGGATTAATTTCAGTAAAGGCGAAATGAATCTCTTGCCATTCTGAAAATGAGATAAGGATTATAGTTTAATTCGGTACAAATCTTCCGGGCAAAATATATAAACAAAATTTTCAACACGAACTAAGAATTATAAAGAAAAGGTACAGAATAAATATTAAAGGCTTTTTTAAAAGTCACTCTTTTTAATTCTTTTCTTTCATCACGCCAGCTGAGGGAAAAAGTATTCAGGATCCATTATTTAATAATACACTCAATACACACACACGCACTTTTTTCTTTCGCTGATGAAGTCTATAAAGGTGAAACGCGTAATCAAATCTAGTTTCAATGAAATGTTTTCCATTTATCAAATTTGTCAAAACGTATTCGGGATTCTATATAATATTTTAAATAAATATTATATATATATATATATATATATATATATATATATATAGATAGATAGATAGATAGATCCATAGATTATCCACATTTATGTATTAATATATTTTTGTCTATATTTCTGAGATGAGGTATTATGTACATTTACATTATTCGATTATTGTCTGAATCGCCATATTTATCATTTAAGTTTCGTTGCCGTTGAAACCGGCCTTCTTCAGGTGGTTGGAATTTAAAGGGTTCAGTTCCAAATTCCAACTACCTGAAGAAGGTCGGAGCGTAAAACGGCCGAAACGTTGTGATAAATATGGCGACAAAGATGAGGACAATAGTCCGAATAATGTAAATAATGTAATATATTTTTGTTTATACGTTGTTTTTCTAGATATAACTTATTTGAGTAATCGGTCTGTTTTTTTTAATTAAACAGATTAATTGCATTTACCGGCCTGAATGTTTGAGAAATTTCGTAAAAAATATGCGTTGTCCGACAGGCACCCTATAAAGAAATCTATCATTTGGCCTGACGTGCTGTTAACCATTCAGTCACATAACCAGTAATTTGAATTTTGATGAGCGGAAGTTCTCTGAGGCTGAATGGTTAACAGCACGTCAGGCTAAATGTTGATTTCTGTATGGAATAAAGGTTCCATTCCTGTTGGAGAATGCATATTTTCTACGAAATTTCTCAAACATTCAGACCGATAAATGCAATTAATACTGTTTCATTAAAAACAGAGTATTTACTCAAATAAGATGTAGCCATAAAAATAACGTATAAACAGAAAATATATATTAATATATAAATGAGCGTATATATATATTTGTTTAAAATAGTACAGAATTATATATATATATATATATATATATATATATATATATATATATATATATATATATTTGGTTGGATAGATGGAACCATTAAGATTGTCGTGAGTTTGTTCAAAGCTTAAACCTATCACAAACTCACATTTCCAACCAAATATGTTAGTCATCTCTGGTACTGAGATTAAGTATTGAATATATAATATATAAATTATATATATATATATATTTTATTTATAATAGTACATAACAATTATATATATATATTTAGAATTCATTTGAAAAATAGTACAAAATAAAATATATTATATATATATATTATTTATTTGAAATAGTACATAAATTATATATATATATATATATTTGTTTGAAATAGTACATAAAATTATATATATATATATATATATATATATATATATATATAGTACACGTAATAAATCCGTTGTTTCTAATCGATGCAGATTCTAACAATATAAAATATAAAATCTGATCCACAAAAAAGAGCTTAATGTATTTATTTTAACAGAGCATATAAATTGCGTAACAGATTAATCTAAAATTACCTCGTTAGTATAGACTATTTCAACTAACGTCAATTCGCATTTTCGATATTTTATAAATTTTTATATATATATATATATATATATATATATATATATATATATATATATATATATATATCCTTTGGATTATTTATCTCGTATATTTATTATCAAATATCAGTTAACGATCAACAACTGGATTTCATCCCCTTTTCAAACATTATCCATTACTTTTGATGGAGCAGATATAACGTAGGCGAAACCGCATTTTATAGCCATATTTGGTTTAACTGCCTGTGAGTGTCAGTTACATCAGCATATTTGGCATCATAAAATCATATATATATATATATATATATATATATATAGCGGTATTAAAAATTATGTTCGTGAGCCTATCCTCTATGCAGTTTGCTGGGGGATAATTGATTGCTTCCTTTTCTACGGCTTTGCAGGGTATTTAAAGTTAGGAAGTATTTTTTAGATTGTAAGAATTTTTTGGAGACAATAATGATTTAGTGATTCAAGTCCTAATAATTAAGCCACAGCTGCGAGCCGGGTCGTTGCAACAGTCTCTCTGTAACCCTCCCGAATCTATGAGACGCGGCACCCCGTCTTATAGATACTGGCCTGTTTAACTTGAAATAACTGGCATTCAAAATACCAGCTTTTACCTGGGCTCGAATATTGTCTACGCACACATTGGAGAAATGGCCTGAACTCTGTTAACGACCTATATGCTTATTATACTTAGATCAGCTTAGAACGAGTCCAAACAGAGATAATGTCAGAAGATGATTGTGCTACGCCAAACAGCTAGGGAAATAGGGTCAGTTTAACTTGAAATAATTGGCATTCAAAATCGTGGCTTTTAACCTGGGCTCGAATATTGTTTACGCACACATTGTAGAAATACCACATAGATCTCACCAGCAACATTCCGTCTAGGTGTTTACAGTGAATGAGATCTGTCAGGTCGTACATAAATCCTGCTAGTTGAATGTTTACAATGAAGTCGCCTTTCAAAGAGAAACAACGTAATACTTGACAACTAACACGTATCTAATGTTTTACTTTTACTCAACCAAACAATTTTTTATCTACTGATATCTGTGCGCTGTTCCGACCCACTGCTCATTTCTGTCGGAGTAAAGTAGAAGAATGATAGATTTGCGATGCAATTTACAGGAATAAAATTACGGAAGAATTCACATTTTTTTAAATTTATCTCACTTTTCTCCTTTTGCTTTGGCTTTCGTTACTAAGTCAGACTGAAACAAATTTTGATAGATAGATAGATAGATAGATAGATAGATATGAACAAGTTTAGATAATTACATACATATGAACAGATTCTGATAGACAAAAATATATGAACAGATACTAATAGATAGATTGATAGTCATGAAAAAACTGAGCTAGCTAGCCAGCTATCTATCTATCTATCTATCTAGATAGATAGATAGATAGATAGATAGATAGATAGGAACAAATTTAGATAGACACATACATACATAAATATATAGATGTGAACAAATTCTAATATATAATAAGATAGATAGAAACAAACTGAGATAGCCAGATATTCAGACAGGTAATGAACAAACCGTGATAGATAATGTACTAAGTGTGATAGGTAAATAGAGAGGTAAGAAATATATATATATATATATATATATATATATATATATATATATATACACATATTATATATACACACACTATATATACATTTCCTGTATGTATATACACTATATATATATATACCCTAAATATGTATATATATATATATATATATACATATATATGTATATATAAATATATATATATATATGTATGTATATATGGATATATATATATATACTGTATGTATATACTACAATATATATATATATATATATAAATATATATACAAGACTATATATACATAATAAATATGTATATATATATATAAATATAACCCTATATGTATATATATATATATATATATATATATATATATATATATATATATATATATATATGTATATATAAAATATGTGTATAAGCTGTATGTATATATATAAAAAATATGTATATGTATATATACGAATATATATAATCTATATATATATATATATATATATATATATATATATATATATATATATACATATATACATACAATATATATATATACATATGCTATATATATAAATGTATATACATATATATATATATTTCATATATATATATATATATATATATATATATATATATATATATGTATATATATAATATATATATATATATATATATATATATATATAAGATATTTTTAATTTACATTTTTCAAATTTTGAAAATTGTATTTTATAGATATAAGTATTTACAAATGCTCTGTTTATGATAAACAGTATTAAATAACATTTACTGAATGTCCGAGAAATTTTCAAGAAAATATTCGTTCATAGACATACAGGATTGAACCTGCATCCTATTGTTTGTCTTAAACAGACATTTGCTTTTTTAAATAAATTCAATATCTATAAAATAACAACGTTAAACATAAATAAAAATGTCTTTAATAAATAAATTGTCGGACTTTGTCCATTTCTTAACATATGACGTCATTTGTTTACATTCGATACGCCAGAGCATTTATGAATGTACGAGATTCATGGAAGATTGTAGTTTATAAACAGTAAATTCGACCTTGTCTACCATAAGGTTCATTTGTATATATAGTGGTCAAGGCACGTCAGCGTATATGACGGTTCCGTATAGGATGCAGGTTCGAATCCTGTCTATGAACGAATATTTTCTATGAAAATTTCTCGGACATTCAGGCCGGTAAATGTTATTTAATACTGTTTATCATAAACAGAGCATTTGCTTAAATACTTGTATCTATAAAATAACAACGTTAAACATAAAAAAAAATGTCTTTATAAATAAATTGTCGGACCTATTTTCCATTTTGTTAACATATATATATATATATATATTTATCAATTTATTATAATAACAATTTTTTTTCTTAAATTATGATCCATTATGACTGAGAAAATTATTTTTCATTTATAAACAAACATGATATATTGTTCATAGGTACAAATTATATTGTATCATAAGGCACGCAATTTTTGCATATTTAATATATAGGATCTATTTATCTTTTTGTTTAATCTATTAAAATTTTTTTCCTACAAAATTTTTTCATTTGCCGTTAATATTATTATTTTTTTCATAAAAGAATATAAATAATAGCCCAGTTTGATATATTATCTCCTAAATATATATATAATAAAAAAAGGAAAATATCCATCCATGTATCAACAACTTATTTTTTCCATTTTTTAACTTTCCATTCATTTGTTTACATTTGACTAGTTTCTATAGCCGAACTGACTGGTTAAAAGTTTAATATATTAAATTATTCACAAATATACTTCCAACAGAATGGCTGATTATGAAAAACCCCAGAAAAGTGATATTTGTTACCCCGTATCGGGCTAATGTTTAAAAGTTGAAAAAGTGGAAAAATTATATTTAATCCATTGCTTTAGTCAGCTGTTAAGAAACCCTTATTTTTACTGTTTATGATAATTACCTTTTTTTTTTTTATCCGCAAATGTATATATAATATATCTAAAATTTAAACATTTTAATTCCATGCTTTGAATAAATATATTGCCATTTATATGATAAATATTCGCCCCTGATATTTACCAAGACCTCCTTGTTAAGATCCAAAAGAAAATCAACAATTTTATTGGTCCTGATCTGATCTTGATATAAATCAAATTACTTGCCCATAAATTTATATAAACAAAAAATTATTTCTATATGTATATTACATTTATACATAAATAAAAAAAGCACGTGTACAAAAATCAAAATCAATATTTGGATGTTAAATCCCATTGAGAAAACTGCCGAGTCAATTCCAGACTTGTAATGTTAAAAATGTATTATCGTTTTTGTAAATATAAATATAGCAAATATTGAGGCAATTTATCTCAGAATAAAATTGACTGTATTATTTGAAGAGGGTTAGAATAAATCAAAAAAAAATCCCCTATTCTTCAGGAAATACGTATTTAACAGAAACATAAACGACCAATATTAGCCTATCCTCGAACGAAGTAAATATTTCCAGACACAAATGTGAATGACCAATATTTGCCGATTCTTTAAATAAATAAATATAAAGAAATAAATAAAAAAATTACCAATATTTACTTTTACCGAACCTTAAAGTAAAAATTATTAAGATTGAAATATAAATAAATTTACATTTTATGCAAATATTTTTTCAAAATAAAATAGAAAATAATAGAGTTTATAAAAACCAATATTTGATATCTTAACGAATCTAGATTTCACAGACTTTTTTATAAATGGCCAATATCTGCCGATGCCCGAACTAAAAAATTACTAACAGATGGAAATAAACAAACTAAATACTTTATATTAATATAGACGACCAATTTTTAATTTCCCTTTAAGACATTTATTCGATGAACCACTTTATATTTTAAAATAAATTTTTACACAGCTATGAACCATTAATATTTTTAATATTTTGGAACACAGCGAATGAATCAAAATATTTAATTTATCCCCCGGAACACATTCTCTACCATGTAATATTTACCTATATTTTGAACACAGCGATGAACCACCAATATTTACCTATCCCCGAACACAGCGATGAACCACCAATATTTTTTTTATCCCCTGAACAAAACGATGAACCACAATTTTTATTATATTTTTTTTCTGCGATAAATTATCCAATAATATCATCCCCTGAACATAAAAAACCACCACAACAATTGTTTCTATCCCCATAACACAGCGATGAACCAATTCGACAAAATCCCCAATTTTTAACGATTTAACACTTAGTGGTATTTTATATATCTTTTATCACACTGCGATGAAAGGAAAAATATATATTTACCTATCCCCGGACACAGATATGTAAACCAAATATTTAAATCCCGGACACATATGATGAACCAATAATAAACAGTTTCTATCCCCGGACACAGCGATGAACCACCAATATTTACCTATCCTCTAACACAACGATGAACCACCAATATTTAAACACAGCGATGAACGACCAATATTTACCTATTCCCGAACACAGCGATGAATGACCAATATTTACCTATAAACCTGGTTATGAAAGACCGAATTTTGCCTATAGACTCAAATATAAACGGTCTATTTTTACCTATTCACAGACATAGTAATTCTTTATAAGGTCAAACAGGACCGGTGCAAGGGTCTACTGCATCTCAATTTTCATAAGGTGGCATTAATATAAAATACAAATTTTATTGTAACCTATGGATCATATACAATATAGATGAACAATTCAACTAGAAAAATTGAAAATCAATACAATGTATATGAATACAAATTAAAAACATGTCTTAATGGATCCTTCCATCTTAAATCAACAATGTTTTGCGGCAATTTTTAACATCAACTTGGGATTTTTCTTGTTAAAAGTTAAAAAATTTTAACACATTCAACATTATAGATTAAAAATAGAGAATTTTATACTGTGTTTTTTTTTTTCTAGATTTAACATCAGCAAAATAAATTCATAGATTTGAACAAAAAGAAAAAGAATATATAAGAAAAGGAAATAGACAACGACCAACCTGAAATAAAATTGACCAAAAACATAAATTCAACCAAGAAAACGAATATCTCAAAAAATGATAATCACAAACCGAAAATTCTGTAATAAATTGATACAGATTGCTTCATTAAGCATGGACTTCCCTATTCTTCAAGTTCAATATAGAAAAAACTAGTATTTTTTTTATTTTGTAAAAGAAAAATTTTCTCAGAATGACATCAAATTTATTATTCAAACTTTTTTTTTTTTAACGCTAGTTGTAAATTTAATAAAATAAAAAAGATGTAACGTATATACAGGTAGAAAGAAAAAAAATTTTTGATTTTTGATAATTCCATGGTTTCAATTTTCTCGGGGCAAATAAATTTTCAGGATTGTCCCAAATCCCAGTCGAGGTTTTTTTATAGTGATTCACCGGCCCTTGAATTAAATTATAATTTTAAAAAAAAAAATTTCGATTTACATTTACCCAACAAGAGTTCACGTGTCGTTAATTCAGTCAAATCAGAATTTTTGTATTAGAAAAATCATAGTATTTTAAAAATATTATTTTCGCAAATTAATCACCACAGAGATCCTTCCCTGCCCTCCATTAGAATGTCTGACGCTCAACTACTCGAGAGCACCTCTCTGCAACTGCTCGGTCTCACGTTGACTGCTGACCTGAGATGGAACAAATACATTGAGTCAATTGCTTCGTCCACCGCAAGGAAAGTTAGCTCCCGGTGCCGCGCCTGGAAATTTTTCTCCCCGGAATCGATCCTCCAGATCTACAAATCAACAATTCGCCCTTGCATGGAGTATTGCTGCCATATATGGTCTGGAGCCCCTTCTGTTTGCCTCAATATATCTTGATAGGCTCCAGAGGCGGATATGCAATATAATTGGCCCTGATCTGGCATCTCGTCTACAGTCACTTTCTCACAGACGCGCTGTCGCCTCTCTCTGTCTGTTTCACAAATACTTTCATGGCAATTGCTCCGAGGAGCTGCATTCGCTGGTTCCCAGACTTCATGAGTTCAAGCGCCCTACGAAACTGACATCCCGCTCTCACCCTTTCAGTGTCGAAACTCCTAAATGTAGCCATCTCTTCTACTCCAATAGCTTAATGTCTCGCACCTCTCGCCTGTGGAACTCCCTTCTCTATTCCAGTTTCCCTGACAGCTATAATCTCCAACTATTCAAATGTAATGTCAATCGACATCTCCAATTGCCTTGATCTATCCACTATTCTTCTCCTCATCCTTTCCTCTATCACTCCTATCTGATCTTGCTCCAAATCTTCTGTAACCCCTTGCGTCCTAGTGGCTTCTCGCCTTGCTTGGGGTGAAACGCTTAAAAAAAAAAAAAAAATCTTCCTATATATAAAATGAACGGAGAATCAAAGGATCTGTTTTTTAGGACACCGCTGTTATTTTTTTAAGAAAAACCTTCAAATAAATTTGTTTTATTGTATTTAAAAAGAGATTATTAGAAGAAGAAGAATAAAACCTAAACATACTATGAAAGTGAGTTTATTGTTTTTGTTCTTGAGTATTTATAGCAAAAAATATTAAACACTATTTCTTAAATAGTTTATTTACAAGAATAATTTTATATTTACAACATTCAAAAAATAATAAAATTAAAACTAACGGAATGCAATATTTATCATTTACTATTTCATAAAGAAATAAATGGTGAAACAATTTATTATTCTTTAATAATTTACTAAATTATTAAGATATATAAACCAACTACAGAGAATTTCTAAATTACCATTTTATAAAGTTCGAATCAACTGATGTATTACCAACTATTTCAATAAATAAAGTAGAAATAAATAGTGTTTTTATTTTTGTTATTATTCTCAAGAATAAAGGAATTCTAATCATCGCTTTTTCAATAATAAATATTGCAAAATTCTTTCAAAGATTCTTAAAATAATAGTTTTATTTCTTGGAAAAACTTTCCTTTTAGTTAATTTGTTAATGTCCTGTTTTTTATTCCATTGTTACGAATGTCCAAGTTAAATTATCATTATTTCAATACTTTGATTTCTGCTGTATATATTATTTCTTCCTGGTCTCAACCTTATAATCATAATATTCAAATCAAAAAATGGCTTGATTTTTTTTTATAACTGATCATTTTTTTAAAAATATTATTATTATTATTATTATTTTTTTTTTTCTTTGATTTCTGGCGTTTACATTTCTTTCCGGGTCCCGCCCAGGGACCTAAGGTTAGAAATGGCGTCATGACACTTTCCACTGACAAAAAAAAAAAAAAAAAACATAGATAAAGATAAAGCGTAAGGTGTGGGCTGTACTTGTCAGAACAATTTTTGTATCTCCTTGAGGCATGGACTTCCAGGAATCCCTTCAATTTGTCTACTGCAATCTTTTTCCAACCAGTCCTAGGGCTCCAACTACAACAAGGGATTGTTGATGTTCCCATATGCCACATTTTCGAGATTTCTATTTCAATTATTTATTTTTGAATTATTTCCTACCAAAGTAACATCAACATTCTTTTTAAATATCTTTTATAACTCAGTGTTCTGTTGTCAATTTTTTTTTTTTTAGAGTTTCAAATTACTAGTTTTTGAAAAAAATAATCCTTCCAGATTTTATTATCACTCATTAGGCATTTCTTTCCGCGGCATTCAGGTATTTTACACGCATGAATATCGGTCATGTTTTTTTTTACTCCCATTTTGTTTTCATTTAATTTTGTTTTGCCCTTTGATTTTTGTTCATATTTTAAAATTTATTTAATTTGGATCACTTAGCTGCAGATGATGTTCGAAGGTTTGGCATATTTTCTTTAATGTATGGAACTTTTTATTAAAATTTTATTTAAAATAAAACATGGGGTCATAGAGAAAAAGATGAAGGAAGGACAGGGAATAGATCAAGGCATTGGAGATGTCGATTGACATTGCATTTTAAATAACTTGAGATTATAGCTATCATTTGAAAAGTAAGAGGAAAAAAGTTCCAACAGGCAGGAAGTGCAAGACATGACGCTATTGGAGTAAAAAAGAAAACAAAACTTTTCTGATAGTGAAAGGGTGAAGATACCATTTAATAGCACGTTTAAATTCATGCAGTTTGGGAATTAGCGATATAGCTATCAAAGCAATTTCCAGAAATTTATTTGTTGAAAGATAGAAGGAAAAACGGATCGTCTGTGAATATTTTTACTTAAATTTAAATCCTGCAGACATCTAAAATCATTTATTAGGTTGGTGAAAAAATAATGTAACATTTGACTTTCAAATTAATGTCAAAAACGACATTATTTTTGCACCAAAACTAATATTAGTTAAAATTTTTTATATATTTTTATTATTCCTATGATTATTTTGATTACTAAGTGAGAGAGAAGCAAGCCAACAAACTGAGACTCGGGGACAAATATACGAAGACCAATATAACCATACCGATACGAAGTTTGACAAAGGTTACACCAGGCATATATATTTTTAATCATTTCACTTCAAGCAAGGCTGGAATGCTATTAATACGCAGTGGGTTACAGTGAGTGAAGGTAGGGCGCCCCGGCATGGTGTAATGGCTAGAAAGCTTGTCTTGCTAGATCAATTACGACAGAGTAGTGAGTTCGATACTCACTGGGTGCCCCCTACTATCGGCCTTGTGTCACATCTAAGCCGGACTTAGAAAATCACTACAGAGAGTGAAGGTGAGAAAAAAGACTGGACATAGTGGCGACCATGAAAAGGATGAAATTTGAACGGGGTTCAAGAAGATAGAAGATGGCGACTGACGTTGCATGTAAATTTTTTTAAGATTTTAGTTTTCAGGAACGCAAGGAAACGGAAGTGAATTCCACAGGCTGGAAGAGCGAGAAAAGAAACAGCCGGAGTAGAAGTGGCGATTATATTTACATAATTAAAGAGGTGGGACCTAGATGCCAATCTGGCAGCACGCTTAAACACACGTAGTCCGGGTATCAGAGGAAAATAAAGCTCGTCAGAGCGGTAGCTAAGAAAATATTTGTAGGAAAGACAGAGGGACGGTACGTCACGTCGGTGAGAAAGTACTAAAGTCGAGACGCCAAGTCAGGATCGATTACATTACAGATCTTTCTTTGGATTTTTGTCAAGAAACTCGAGATGAGAAGCATGAGCGTCAGACCAGATATGGCCACTTTATTCAATGCACGGACGAATGGTAGGTTTGTAAATGTACAAGATGGACTCTGACAAGAAGGACTCTGACAAGAAAACATTCTGGCAATACACAGCAACCTAAATTTCCTTGCAGTAGATGCAGCTATTGATTCAAAGTAGGCTTTCCACTTTAGGTAAGTTGAAAACGCGCGCCCAAAAGGCGCAGTGTGTTGTCCATAAGTCTAGCATCAGCTATGCTGATGGTAGCCAGGAAATGGCGGTTAAATGAGAGCAGTTTCAGGTTAAGATTGTAGCGTTCGGAGAATCATCTTCTTGGGAATCGGTGCCACAGAGCAATGGTTCTCAGGAAGAATCTGTTCGAGTTGAACTGACCTCTCGCCAATGGAATACGGAGGGAATGTAGGCGGTTTGCTACAATGTGAGTGGCATGACGGGTTCAAGCCGTGAAGGTGAGACCTGGAGGAATCAAGGAATGTAGTTCGTCCAAGCACTTTTCCATATAAATATAGTAAAATATGGATTTTATGCCATTGTGTGTGTGTGTGTGTGTGTGTGTGTGGAAAGTTTTAGAAATGAGAGAGAGATTATTGAGATTGAATAAAACATTTTTTCTTCAACAAGGATTCGGAGACGCTTTTGAACTCTATCAAGACTCGGAAAGTTAGGACTGGACAGCTCCCTCCAAAATATGGCAACAGTACTTTGGGATGTTTATCATTAATAATAATAATAATAATAATAATCACTGATAAGTGTCGCCGAGAAACAGTCGAGATGTGACGCTAATATGAAGGAATTCGTTAATTTCCTTGCATGTCCTTTTTTGCAATCGCCACTTTTAGAAATTTCGTGAGTGATTAAAAACCGGAATGACATATAAATGAAAGAAGCAAGTGTTAAATTGAATTCCTTGTTCAAGGCGGGCATGACTTCGGCGTCAGAAGATGGTGTTCGAATTTTATTCAATTGATTGACAAAAAAGGTATATTTCCAAATGCAATGCCATCCAAAAATGCATGATCTTCTTTCATTTCCTATATATATATATATATATATATATATATATATATATATATATATATATATATATATATATATAATAGATAGATAAACCAACTGAGATAGATAGATAGATAGATAAAACCAACTGAATTAGATAAAATAGAAAACTAGATAGATAGATAGATAGAAAAACAACTAGATAGATAGAACATAGATAATAATAGATAGATAGATAGATAGATAGATAAAAACAACTGAGATAGATAGATAGATAGATAGATAGATAGATAGATAGATAAATAAAACTGAGATAGATAGATAGATATGGACAAACTGATCTAGCTAGCTAGATATATAGTTATGAACAGACTGAGCTAGATCGATAGTACCTTCACAGTTATGACCCGCCATGACATGTTCACGGTGACAAACCCTCCTCATTACCTTTGTGTCTCTTCGATAAAAAAAAAAGTTCTACTCAGACAGATTCTTCCTTAGAACTGTTAATTTGTAGAACAAGCTCCCGAGAGAATGCTTCCGTCAGAACTTACAATCTTGGTTTCTTTAAAGTTCAGGATCCACCGCTATTTATCCTACACGTCCTAATAATATTCGCTTACTTCCCCTTAAAATCTCACTCTCTAACCCTCTACTTTGAGCGGCTCTTGTATTGGGTGAACTATCAGTAAAAGTGTGTGTTTATTTTTAAGTCAGTTCAAAGTTGCAGAGACACAGAAGTGCGCTCTATACACGCCATTCAGGCTTCAGCGGTTAGGGTAATGCCTGGTACGGGTGATGGAGAATCAGCTGCAATGAACAGATAGATTAATTTTCGATGCAAGGTAATGTCCTACTCGAGTATCACAGCTTTTTTCTCCTCCTGTCTTTTCTACAAATATTTTCATGGCAACTGCTCTAACGAGTCCCCCCACCGGTGCCCTGACTACATGAATTTAAGCTTGCTACTAGATTGGCACTTAGGTCCCACTCGTTTACGGCTGAAATAGCTAAATGCCACCGCCACTTCTAATTTTAAGAATTTCTTTTCTTTTCCCGCCTCTATAATTCTTTTTTTTTACTTTTTTCCATGACAAATACAATCTTCAATAATTTAAATGTAACGTCACTCGCCATCATCTATCTATCTTCTTGAATCCCGTTCAGCTTTTATCCTTTCATGAATCTTCCCTATACTCAGTCTTTTTCTCTCACTTTCACTCCTTGTAAACCACTGCGTATTAGCTTGGACCACATCTAAGCTACGCTTAGAAAATCATTTCTTGTCTCGCTAGATCAATTACACCTAGATAGCGACTGTGATCCTCAATCTTACTTATTATAAAACCCAGGTTGTGTGTGTGTGTGTGTGTGTGTGTGTGTGTGTGTATGTGTGTGTGTGTGTGTCTGTCGTTTATATATTGGATCGGATTTCCTACATTTTTCAACCGATTTCAACAAAACTTCACAGGACTACGTAAAATTACCTTGCAGTGGTTCTGACAGCGCTAAAAATTGGAAAAAACAGAATTGTTTTTGTACGAAATCAATTTGAAAACACGATTCTGTCGCCAGAATGAAAGGGGGACAACTCATATCGAGTTATACTTATTATAAAACCCAGGTTATTTGTGTGAGTGTGTGTTCGTTTATATATGGGATCGGATTTCCTACATTTTTCAACCGATTTCAACAAAATTTCACTTTTTTTTTTGGCAGGTAGTGTTTCTTATTGTCTTGCACACTTTTTTCTTTATTTTGACATTCTGAATGCTTGAAAAATTCCATTTACAAGACAATCGTTTATAATAAAATTCTATTCAATCGATAGACTCATAATGATTGAAAACAATGTTTTTATTTGAGTTTGGGTTTGACCAATTCGTAAAAAAAAAAAAAAAAATGATTAAGACATGCATGTCCGTCAACCTTAAACAATAATCTTTGTCAATTTTATTTTCAGCCTTTTATGATAGTCGATACTTGATCTATCTCTTTACTGTTACATTCCCAGGCAACGCCGGGCTCTACTGCTAGTAGATATATATATATATATATATATATATATATATATATATATATATATATATTTTAAAAAAAATGTTTTGTGTCCCTTCAAGATGTTGACAATCATGGCTCTCCCCAATTTCTTGTTTTTTGTAACTCTTAATAACTTTTGACTTTGCCATCTCCCCCAAACCCTGCCCCGCAAAGGGAGACCCGCGCAACATATAAGTGGACATTGAAGTCAACAAACAGAAGCGACAGCTTGTTTTATGCCAAACGCAATCATCAGGCCCTGTGCGTTGTGAGCACAACGCACATCACCTGGCAATTGTGTTAGGTATAAAACAGACTTTCGCATTTGGGTGTTGATTTCTATATCCATTCTAATATTTAGATACGCTCTATCACTGATATTGTGCACTTTCACCCATAAATATAGCCTACCTTAAAATTGTGTGCGTGAGGTGCGGCAAAATTAACGCCCTCTTTTATTTATTAACTTTTACTGAACAAAACTAAATTACAGAAGTTTAAGAAAATTCATAAGTAGTGTCACATTAGAACAACGTGTGTTTTTATGATTAACAAACTTTGACATGTTCAAAATGCTCCCCTTCATATTCAGTACAACGTTGAACCCTATCGGCAACACTTCAACAAAGCATTTGACACATTTCTACATTAATTTCAGAAAATTTATCAGAAATTGCTTGTTTTAATTCAGGAGTACTTTTCGATCTCAGCCTGTAAACAAGATCTGTCAAGAAAAAAAAAAAAAGGTGGTATTAGGTCTGTTGATTGTGATGGCCACTCAATTGATGTATGTCGTCTTATCGACCTCAGCTCCCAACTATTTTTGTCGCATTCATATTATCTATATATATATATATATATATATATATATATATATATATATATATATATATATATATATATATATATTGTATTTAGTCAGTAATCCCTCATTTATATCTTATCCTAAAAAATAAGAGCACATCAGCAAAATCAAAACTACAAAGAACGACCATTATTTACAAGTTCAAATGCCCTGACCAAACCGAACTCATAAATATTAATATCGGTTACACTGCTACATGCCTATCCATTCGAGTTAGGTTACAAACAACAGCTCCATCAGAATCCATTTAAACACACACGCAAACTTACCAGCCTTTATCCGAAACATATTAGTGGAAAATACAAGCATAATAACCTAATCCACATGTAAAAAGAGATCAAAAATAATAGAAGCCCCAATAATAAAAACTAAATTCACAACACTCAATAATATTAAATACGAACGCGGCCACAATGTGCTGTATTCGAAAAATAAAACATTCCTATAATTCTAGCTACATACACACAAACGATACATCCAATTAAAAAGTGAAAATAAAATCATCCTTGAAAATGGCTAAACATGTAGCCGAAAGCGCTCGGAATTACAAAACAATTGGACAGTTTCTACACACACTGTGTCCGGAAAAGAAAACACTTGTTTGAACACAAGAAAAACTAAATAGAAAGCTGATTCGAAGTACCTTTGTCTGTCGCCTTTAATTAAACGATATATATATATATATATATATATATATATATATATATATATATATACAGAGAGAGAAAAAATAGAGATTAGATTACATAGCCAAAACATAAAAAAACAAATTCTGAATTTAAAATTTATTTATCCCTCGTTCAGGCGCATGTTTTATCGCACCAACTTAACAAATTTAGTCCGATGATGTCGTAAAGGACGAAACGCGTCACACGTAAACTTTTTTTTTTTGTCATATTTCCCAAAACACAGTTAATAAATATATGTATATATATATATATATATATATATATATATATATATATGATAAGGTGTAAACGTATACATGCGACGCGTTTCGTCTGACGAAAGGGATGTTTAGACACATGCATAATTTTTTTAGGGGTAAATTTCAGAATTTTTTTAGATGTTTCGTTTTTTAGTATATCTTTTGGTTATATAGTCTAGCTGATTTCATTTAGTTTCTTGTTTTTTGTTTGTTTATATTTCCATAATATCTGTTATTAAATATCCCACATTCTGATAATAGAAGATCAGTCAAGAAAGGTGAAACGCTGTAAGAACCTTGACGTAAATTTACAATGGATAAACTCGCGATTAAATCATTATCTGTATATTTTCGTCTTCAGAAATTCCTTGATTTTTAATTCGAGTAGCATTTTTTGAAACAAAATCATGGTCAGAGCAACTAATGTATAGTGCGTGTTTTTTGTTTTTTTAATTTGTATTCATGTAATCGTTAGTTTTTTTTTAATTCCTTGAGGTTTCTCCTGTGTATTCTCCTGGTGGCAATTATTACAGGTGATAGAGTAAATTCTTCCTTCAAGTTTTACTTTATTATTTATTTTTTTTATTTATTCTTTTACTGTTTTAGAAGTCGTTCTAACAAATTTCATTTTTTGATTATAATTTATACAATAATAATAATAATAATAATAATAATAATAATAATAAGGGCTTTATCTATGTAATTTTTTTTTTTTTTCAGTGGAAAGTGTCATGACGCCATTTCTAACCTTAGGTCCCTGGGCGGGACCCGGAAAGAAATGTGTAAACGCCAGAAATCAAAGAAAATAATAATAATAATAATAAATTATTATTATTGTTGTATATATTACAAAACCCCATCAGGAAGAGGAAGTCCTTCAAGCCCGAAGTGACCTAGTTATATACATTTGAAAAAGATACGAAACCGTCAATTTTTAGGCAATCCTGTCAGAATTAGGGTAATAACATCAAACTTTGTTGTATATATGGAATAAAAAAAATGTGATCCAACAATATATCGAACTTGAATGAGAATGTGAATGAACAAAAAGAGACGAGTTAATTATTCAGGCAGACACTCATTGACAGATAGATAAATAGATAATGAAGAAAGATACGTGTTTGTGGAAAATGTATGAAAATGTTTTCGAATGATGCGTTTTTTTTATCACAGTCTCTTCATTATCTATCTTCCTAAGCTTTCTTCGTTCTCCGTGTCGTAAGTAAAAAAAATTCTGTTTTATACTCACTCGGACTTTATTTTACCCCAATTTGTTTGTTTTTAGCAATAAATCTATTTTAGTCATGACTCTTTATTTATCCGCCGTGCCAACCATTATCAGTTTTGCCGTTTTCATTATTTCTAAAATGTTGGACGAAAAAGTTTCCTATTTCACACCCCATATATATATATATATATATATATATATATATATATATATATATATATATATATATAGGTAGATTGAAATATTCAGACTTTCATATATAATGAATTCAATAAATATTTTTGCTGAAAAAATGGTAACAATCACTAGTAAAATCATTTTTAAAATAAAATAAATAATAAACTAATTCTTTTTCAATTCTTCTAAAGAATTGATCGTCAGGCCAATGATACATATATATATATATATCAGTGGCCTGACGAGACGATCGCTTCCAGAGAGTGAAAGTTGTAGTTTGTTATTTATTTTATTTTATATATATATATATATATATATATATATATATATATATATATATATATGAAAATTTCTCCGATTTAACCAGTAGAGAAACAATATTTATGAATAAAATGACAATAGGAAAACTGGTAATTGCTGACGCGTTTCGTCCAATGTGGACTTTTCAAAGCAAAATTTTTCGTATTTTGTTTTGATAAAGTCCACATTGAGCGAAACGCGTCAGCAATTACCAGTTTTCCTATTGTCATTTATATTCATAAATATATATATATATATATATATATATATATATATATATATATATATATATATATATATATATATGTATGTGTGTGTGTAATTGTCTTGAGATGGTAGTGGTGTTTTTCCTTAGTTTAGAATTTCGTTCTGTCTTCAGAAATAGAGTGTAATGTGGCCTTGTTTAATTTTTTTTAAATACATTTATTTTCCCGATTATTTTGGTATTTCTAAGTTCGGTGTATTTCTAAGTTTGTGTTAGTTTTTAAGAGCTGGGTTCATTATCATTACTTATCTCTACGTTTTATGGCCTCGGCTTGAAGTTGGGTTCGTAATCCAGCGTCAATTGTGGTTTGTTTGTCGCTTTGTAGGATGTTTTCTTTTTCTTTTTTTGTATAGAATTTCAGGTTCGGCTTTTTTTGTAATGCTGCTGTAAAAATGGCCGTAGTATTCGAGGTTACACTAAATTGATTGCTAGAGACTGATTAAACTAAATTTTCGATGTAAAATGTGCTACTAGACTGGCAACTCGGTCTCACCAATTTACTGATAAGCTAGCTAGATGCAGCAACCACTTCTACTTTAAAACTTTCCTTTTACCTCCAACCCGTAGAGCTCCCCTCC
>CAHIKZ030002735.1:42500-82500 GCA_903632075.3 Acanthosepion pharaonis | reverse complement strand
TTCATCAATGAAGGCGCCGTAGTTTTTTCCTAAACCAAGTACTTTCGACTTTTTCCAAGATCATCTTCAGGGAAAAATTACAAACTTATTTTAACTGCGATAAATTCTGCATTGCGTTGTGATGGTGATTTATAAAGACACACGCAAACGTGCGCTGTAATTATTTTAAATTTATCCGTTGTAGCTATGGATTTTTTTGCAAAACAAGCAATTCAATATAAAAGAGTGTTTCGTGTTGTTGTGTGCTAACCGACTCCATAATTTGTAAAAAGGTTTTTAATCAATTTTAATGAATATTGTTGTATTTTATCTTTTTGTGTACTGTTAAAACACTGCATGATGATGGACAATTATTTGAAAGTTGAGAATACGTTCATTTGAAAGTTAGCTGACCTGTGTTGGTGTTGGGAATCGGGTTGAGCGATAGAAGGTGGTGGGATTATGTTTAGGTTCCCTCCCCCAACTACAAAATAAAAATAAAACCGTAAATATTTAGAGTAAGGCATCAAACCATACTTAGGGAACAACAAAAGTGCTAAATTTAAGAACGTTAAATGACCTCTTTGATTATCCATTGAAACTGCTATCCACCGAAAAAGAAAGAAAAGAAGCAAGTCCCTACCGTGGAGCATTTAAAAGACAGTTCGCGCAGTGGATTGGCTGTTACAAACGTACACTCGGGTGTGCGGAAAATGTGGTCTATCTTTATCCAATTCATTAAAAGGGTCAGAGTATCTGCCAGCGTTTGATTGCGAGGGAGAATCAGGGATTGATCTTCCCTGATTGGGTCGACTTGGCAATGGGGTGTATGATGTTGAAAGACCCGAATCTCTCTGATGAACCAAGTCAATTAACATCACTGACGACTCCCACCGGTTCCTATTTAAGAGCGTATATTTTAATTAAGCTGACTGAAAATTGGTAGAAATTTAAAATAGAATTTTTTTTAAATATGTTGTTGTTATATTCGTAATAAATTTTGTGGAGTGTTTGTTGCTTTATTTTGAAATAGAAGGCCTCGAGAATTTGAAGTTTTTGTTTATTATTTTTGTGGTGTAGTATATTTGTGTTGTCAACAAGTATTTCTCTGTATTGTGTAGTTATACAGGGATGTGTTTTTAGATGTTGTACAATAGAACTTGTATCCGACAAATACAGTGTAAGACGTCTTGATAAGGTCGTCGTTATCACGTCAACATATGTACTTACTTTTTTGTCAGAGATACAATCTCCCAAAGGACAATTAAACAGATATACAATCTTTTTTTTTTTTTTTCAAAACACCAGTTGACGGAGAAGAGTTATCAAGAAACTTGAACGGGAAAGGATCAGTACAAAATAAGAAAACACACTATGTCAATATTATTCAATGAAATGAATTTGAATGAAATATGAAAATAAATACACACACAAACACACACACACACACACACACACACACACACACACACACACACACATATATATATATATATATATATATGCGCGTTTGTGTGTTTGTGTGTGTTTTAAATATTTTCATTTTAAAAATATGGCTTCATCATTATGGATTGATTGTAAAACTTAAATTATTTATTATTTTAATATATATATATATATATATATATATATATATATATATATATATATAATTTTACTTCAACTTCAAAACGATAATGTGACTGAGAGGCCCCTTACAGGTAGTGAAATAGAATGTGGAGATTTTATTGAGGAGAAAGGACAATAAAAGTACAGTTTTCAGAAAGACAAAATATGGCGATTAGTGTTGAAATATAAATTTTTGAAGATCGTGGGTGGCGGTGAATCAAGAAATCAGAAGAGAGTTCCACAGGCGAGAAGTGCGAGAAAAAGGAATTATTGGAATATAACATACGGTTATATCTATGTAGTTCAACAGTAAAATGGTGAAACCTTTAATTCAAACAGATGAGTCACCAAGAAGGCAATCTAATCATAACAATGAAAATCTGTATCTGACAGAATCAAAATGCCATCTATATGATTATAGATGATTAAATTATGAAAATTATCCTCATTAAATCAAAATAACATTAAATTAAAAAAAAATATCGATAGACCATCAGATGAAAGTAAACATATTTTTTTCAAAACGCTAAGGTTTAAATTATTTTTTGTTTTTGTTACAGTAAGGATCAGCCTGTACAAGCCCCGGGACCACTCAGGGTATAGGGCTGCGTTAAGGGTTAGTTTATATGGATAAGATGGAAAATGATGGTTAACTCTAGACTTGAACAGGTTAAGGTTATAGTGATCGGGGAAACAGAGCAATGGTTCGCGGGAAGAATCTATTTAAGTGGAACATCTCGGCTATGAAATACGGAGGGAATATGGGTGGCCTGCTTCTATGTAAGTAGTATGACGGGTCCTAGCCGTGAAGGTTAGACATGGTGGAACCAAGGAATGTACTTTGTCCAAGCACTTTCCATGGAAGTATTCCCAGGTCTACCCTGACGCGGGGTGGTAGCACTTGTTAGGATCACAGATATGGGCAAATAGTTAACCCCCTAACTGGGGTCAAAACACCATGAAAGTGTAAAAATAGGTAGCAATACATTTTTGGAAAAAAATTAAAAATTAACAAAAAACTTTGGCATTAAATAACTGTTGTACCATACCTAGGGACGATAATGGGTATGTCACCATTCACATGAATATAGTAGTTTTAGAAATATTAGTGTTAGTCTTAGTTAAATAATTTTATCCAGTTGTGCTGATAAAACTCTCTGCCTTAATTGTCATAGAGGATCCCCAGACGAGGCTAAAAAAAAGGTCTGGTTTCAAAAAGAGCTACCCGACACCGTTTTATACGGGGGTCTACGAGGAAAATGGATAGCTTATGAGCATTTTGCCCCACATTAAATTTGGTTTATTCCACATCTGACCCATTCGAAGGTCTGGTCTCGGATAGAGCTACCCTGGACACCGTTTTATACAGGGTCTTTTAAAGTTAAGATTATTTATGAGCTCGGATGCCCCACATTAAATTTGGCTTCAAATCTTTCTGGGGCGCTTGGTAAATATCCTGCAGTTGGAGATTCAGTGTGGAATTCGAAATTTGACTTACTTCCCAAAATAGTTGATCACCATCTACACGCCGTAAAAGAATCTTAATGACTTGTTTTTGTCCTAAGTATTATCATTCATTACCAATTAATTTTGTGTATTATTCGATTATAACTACCTTGGTTACAACAATAACCCATGCAGGTTGATATGCCGTAAACGAAAACAAAAAAAAACAGTTTTATAAAGAAATCAATATGAAAACAAATCATGTTATTCAAATATTGACAAAAAATTATCAAAATATGTGAAACAACGACAGTACCATATTTATTATCTATTTTATAAATAAATAAGAAAATGTTTTGGTAATGTTTAACCTTCTTGCCTGCAAAAAATGTATGTCAAAAGGACGGTTATTCCGTTGACACCGCTTTTGACTCCTACGGCAATGTTTATTGTTTCAAAAAGCGAAGATTAGAATTTTAAAAAAATCCAAACATATGGAAGTGGATTTATTCATTTTCTTTATTCTCGAGAATTGACAACAAATATTTCAAACACTATTCATTTATTAGATACCTTATTTACAATAATCATTTTATATTTACAAGATTAATCGGCATTGGATACAAATTAAATATGGATCGTCATTGTACAGAATGATAAGATAAAGACCAAATAGGAAATGTTTGCCAGTCTAAGATGTTCCACGTTTATTAAAGCTTTATCGGAGAATGAGATATGGAGAAAAAGAAATACATTCTGGTATTTTTTTTTAAAAGTTTTTGATCTTCATTGGTCATTGGTGAATCGGTTTTGTTTTGACTTGTTAAATTATACTAACGCTGTTTAATGTCAAATGATATTTGCATCCTTTTTTCTCCATATTTTTCAAATAACCTGAGGTGGAAATTAGTATCCACTAATATTGAATCAATTGCTGCATCTACCGCAAGGAAAGTTGGTTCTTTGTGTCGCACCAGTAGTTTTTTTTTTTTTTTTCGTCTGAGTTCATCCTTCACATCTACAAATCTACCATTCGTCCATGCATGGAATACTGTTGCCATATATGGTCTGGTGCCACCGATGTTCATCTCGTGGTTCTCGACAAAATCCAAAGACGGATATGCAATGTGATCGGTCCTGACTTGAGGTCTCAAATCCAGTCACTTTCTCACTGACGTAATGTGGATTTCCTCTGTTTTTTTTTCTTAAATATTTTCATGGCATCTGCTCTGACGAGCTATATTCACTGGTGCCCTGACTGCATGAATTTAAGCGTGCTACTAGGTCGACATCTCGATCCCACTATTTTACTGTCGAAACAGTTAAATGCAACCGACTCTTCTACTCCAACAGCTTCTTCCCTCGCACTTCCCGACAGTGGAACTCCCTTCCTCTTACTTGCTTCCCTGATAACTATAATCTTCAAATATTTAAATGTAATGTCAATCGACATCTGCTGTTGCCTTGATCCCCGTTCTTCGTTTTATCCTCCTCACGTCTCTTTTTTATCATTTCCTCAACCTCCACCCTATACACAGTTTTTCTCTAACTTACACTTCCTGTAGCCCCTTGCTTACTAGTGGTACCCTCGCCTTACTTGGGATAAATTGCTTAAAAAAAGAATGAGCTCTTTCTCCGATGAACCTTTCATAAAAGCGAGTCATTTTTGACTGATAAACGTTTCTTATTTGTTCTTTAGTCTATCATTCTGTTGGATTCCTATCCATATTTGATTTGTAAAATCATAAAATTATGTCAACCAGTTATAGTGAAATATTTATTATTTACTACTTGAAAAAGAAATAAATATGAATATATATATATTTTTTCATTTGTAAATTTATAAACATGTCTGTGAACAAAAACTATTAAGTAAATACATAACGATAAATTAAGTATAAATTCAGAAAAAAATTTTCGGAGCATTTTTTTCATTGGATCTCGATATCGAAACTCACTAAAATAAGTTGCGAACATCTCTTGAATTTTCATTTTCTTTATAATTTGATGACTTTTTAAATAAATTTTGGAATAAGGACATTTCTTTTTTTAAATAATTTCTTTATAAAAGGTAAATAAAGAATATCGCATTATACTTGATTCACGTTTATAATCATGTAAGTAAACATTGCTGAGGGGTTACAAAAGTGTATACAGCAATAGGGATGTCATGAGAATAACAGTCATTTTGACACACCGTTTTTTTATGAATTGATGAGATTTATAGAAACTGAAAATTTAAATAAATATATATTTTTCCGGATATTATACGAAAAAAGTATTGAAATTTTACGTGATATTTGTATGGTAGCGAATCCTGGACGATCTCTTCAAAGATGGAGGAGAGACTTGATGCAACAGAAAAGTGGTTCTGCATAAAAGTGCTGAGGATACTACTGAACAAATATTTGAGAAACGACGAGGTTTTGGAGAAAATGGAAACAGAAAGAAAACTTATACATTAAGAAGGGACAGGTTGAAATTTCTGGGGCACGTCATGAGGAAGAAGGGCTTGGTAAATCTGATACTCACAGGGCAGATTCAGGGACAGAGGACTGCAGCGCATAACATACTTGATGAGCTTGAGTAAATGGAAAGTAGAACACAGTTTGAGAGATATAACAAAAGGACATAACTTATTAAGAGCTACAAGGGGACAGGAATGTGTGGAGGGCCATGATCGCCTATTTCGTGAATCGAAAAGGCACATAAAAGAAGATACGTTTTCTTAGATGTTTTTTTATATCTCAGATTACTGTTTGTTTTATGTTTACTTTTTTATAATCGTGATCTAAAATCAATGTTACGTAATCAATAGAGGTCCTCAGCCTGACACTTCAGAAATTATAGGTTCGCTTCCTTCCATCTTATTTTAAAAAAAAAACATTATTCAAAAAAAAAAAAAAAAATTTAAATCGTTGCTAAATAAGTGGTAAAAATTACAGACATTCTGTAATTATACACAAGGAAAACTTTGTCCACCTAATGAATAGGGAGAGACAAAACTCGAAATATTCAGTGATCACGCCTAAAATCTAAAATTAGTGAGAACGTTTGCTTCAGAGGAAAAGATGCTCTCAAATTATTTTGGTGAAGTTATGTGACGAGGGCAAATGAAAGAACTTTCTAGAAAATCAGTTTTTTTTTTTTCACAATTCATAATTAAATTTACTCGTCGTTATGTGTTTAAATACACTTTCATGAACTGAAAGGTTTTATACATTTTAAATATGTATAAAACCTTTCAGTTCATGAAAGTGTATTTATACATTTGATTTGTTCTATAGAATCGACGAAAAATATTAAACAATATTCATCTACACCATTTACATTATTCGGACTATTGTCCTCATCTGTGTTGCCATATTTATCACAACTTTTCGGCTGTTGTACGCTCCGGCCTTCTTCAGGTGATTGGAAGGTCGAACTGAACCCTTTATTTCGCTCGCTGGGGTAGACTGTTAATGGATGTCAGTTATCAGTCATCTGTTAATTCACCTCTCCAAGTTCTCCATTTCCTTAACCAGGTATTGAACTCACAACTGTTTCGGTCCTCTCACTAGATCTAAACAACGCCTTTATCCACTATGCCATGTGTCCTTAAGGCAGTGGAGAACTTGGAGAGGTGAATTAACAGAAGATAACTGATGACTAACATCCATTAGACATGGCACGTGGAGCTAGAACAGTCTACCCCAGCGAGCGAAATAAAAGGTTCAGTTCGACATTCCAACATACCAGGACAGACTGGGTTCTATAGCCTTGGATGGCAACTGGTCTAGGAGAAGGACAACTCTGAATTCAAAACCTGCGGAGTGTCGTTTGGGAACCTTGTGGCATTCGGGTGCACCAGGTTTCTGTATTCGTCCCTCCAAAAAAATTGGTCCTGCACGAGGCCTTCACCACTATAATCAAATCCCATGTGCCGGTGTCGGGATGTCGGTTTCCTGGAGACTTATCGGCCTGACCCTCATACGTCGAACGCGACGGGAGAGTCGATTATATATACACACACACACACACACACACATATATATATATATATATATATATATATATATATATATATATATATATATATATATATATATATATATATATATAGAGAGAGAGAGAAAGGTCAAACTTATTTTTAAATAAAAATATTCAGCAATGTTTAATCTTCGTGCCCGCAAAAAAAAAAAAAAAAAAGAAGATATATCAGAAGAACAGTTTGACACCATTATTTGGGAATATACACTCTCGCTTCCCTGGGCGATGTCTACTGTTTTAAAAAGCTACGTTTAAAATTTTAATAATTACACTTTCTCGTCGTTATGGGCTTATTTAAATTTTCTTTTTAACTGTCATTTTTATATATTTATGAAAAAAAAAATTTTCATATTTATTTCTTCATAAAATGGTAAATAAACATTTCATTATAGTTAATTCTATGAAATTTAAATTTTTCCGTGCGTGTGTATTGTAGAGGTGTGTGTGTGTGTGTGTTTGTGTGTGTGTGTGTGTGTTCATATATAAATAATTAATATAAAAACAGCAAAAACTTTATGCAAATGACAGTTGTTTCATTTTTATAGAAAAACAAAGTTCTCAATATAAAAAAAATTGGACATACCCAAAGTATGATCAATTTTAATTCTGGCCCAGAAGTAAGTTCGGGCAAATCATGAGTGGAAAACGCGCGTCAGAACAGACGCAAATGTGACCGGTAGTCGCATGCGGGCATGTCTGCCAAAACCAGTTACACCCGGGTTTCCCCGTTAGCAGCGGGACAGCTTGGCGTGTCCAGATACGAGCTTCTCTACAACTCGATTCGGGTTTCTTCCAGTGTCTCCTGTCAATAAAACCAACGAGAAAACCAGCAGTCAGCTGTGGACAAGACTGGTTGTCTTGTGAAGTCGGTCATGTGGACATTTTGTTCCTAAAGTTACTGTACCTTCTGAAGCAGTGTAATTTTGTTACGTCCCGTCTCATTTCTTTTCTTTGCCTATTAACGACGTAGCTGGGAGAGCTGTCGTTCAGGTGTTTCCCCCAACCTCAATACACCCTTGCTGTAGCTTACAACATGATAAGCAACATATGCATTGGAAAGTGGAAAGATAGTTCCTTTTTCTGGCCCAGAAATGAGTTCAGGTAAGTAACAGTAAGCATGTCTATAATAGCTGAGCTCGAGTCAGCCTTGTGCTGAGATGGAACGACCAATGTACAGATTGTACACCTCGGTGGATGTTCCCTAAACCACGTGCGAACGCTATATTCTGGAAAGTGGAATGAGAGTTCAGTAATGGGGGAAGACACGATATCCAGCGGGACGTATTCATCCTCGTACCAATTAATCTTGGAGCAAGGGTGGGGAATTTTGAATTCCCCAATTCGTAGGTCATACCTTGGGCTGTCTCTTTTTCTGGCAGGAATATATTCTGTTTTCGTGCAGTTAATGATTAGTTCTTTATTATTGCTTTCGTTTACCAGTTTAATAATACATCTTAGAACAAGGGAGGAAGAGGAAGGCAATATTTGTCTTTTTTTAGAGGAAAACAGCGTCACCTTATGGATATTTAGCGAAGCCAAATGGGGTAATATTATTTCCGGTTCCTTTAGTTCGAATTCAGGTTGAATCCATTACATTCACTTACGGCCTAATACCCTTGGGAAAGGTGTGAATCCTCTTCTTCTCCCTCCAGCTATGGGTAAAATAGCAGGACAGACTGGGTTCTATAGCCTTGGATGGCAACTGGTCTAGGAGAAGGACAACTCTGAATTCAAAACCTGGGGGAGGGTCATTTGGGAACCTTGTGGCACGTGGTGCACCAGGTCTCTGTATTCGCCCCTTCAAAAAATGTGGATGGTCTTGCACAAAACCTTCACCACGATAATCGAATCTCATGTGCCGGTGTCGGGCTGTCAGTTTCCTGGAAGCTGATATGCTTGACCCTCATACGTCGAACTCGACGGGAGAAATTATTTTACTATATATTATATATATATATATATATTTTATATATATATATATATATATATATACACCACGTATAGCAGAAGAATTGTTCAAATGTAACAGCATAATTATCCATACCACAAAAATTTTAATAGCTAAAAAACTAATAGGTTTTTTTTTTCTACACACACTATAGAAGTTCTTCATCTCTCTTAAAACATGGTTTCTCAATCTTTTTACGTCATTACCCACTTTCACATTGAAAAGTTTTCCACCAAATACCTGTATAGTAAATATTCAAGAGCACACAGTGAGGGGTGAATTAATGTTTTGACGGGTATTTTTAACGCCCTGAGAAATTCGAGATGGCTAATGTGATAAAGTAAAAAAAAAATTATCCTGAGACCACTTCTTAATTTTACTGGCAAAGTTATTCTTGATCTTTCCTTCTTTTTTTTTTATAGCCTTAAAAATGTTATTTTGTCTGGAGAACTATTTGAATCTCAATGACCCTTCTCAAAATTATAAAAAAAAATATCAAAATACAGCGGAACCTCGGTTCTCAAACGCCTCACAGGTCGAACAAATCGGTTTTCGAACAGAAAATTCGAGATGAAAATGCCTGGGTTATCGAACAAAATTTCGCTTCTCGAACAACATAGTCGAACTGAGTTAACACGAACGGAATACTTTCTGAGTCGACCGACGTGTTGTACACATTCGTGTGTTGTGATATGCTTTTCTTTTCCAGTTTTATTGTACAGTGATTTTTTTTCTCTACATTGATTCCTATTGCAAATATATTTTTGTTTACGAATATTTCGGGTTAAGAATGGCTTTCATGAACGAATTAAATTTGTGAACTGAGGTTGCACTGTATTCGTGTTTCAGAATGTGATCCAGTTATTCCTACGTAGCTTCCTGTTTTTTTTTTTTGTTTTTTTTTTTTTTTTTTGGAGGGCGGGGGGTTAACTATAGATCCTTTGTATATCTCCTTTTAATATTTTTATGTTGAAATACTTCTTAATCAAAATCCTATATCGCCCACCATAATTTCACTCGCCATTTTTTGTTCCGTTGCGCACAGCCCATCCAGCAGTTGAAATTGCTCAGCGGTGGGCGGCATCGACCAGTATAGAATTTTTTTTTTGAAATTATATATATATGAAGGGGAGAGAAGAGGAGATATTAAAAAACGACGAGCATCGGCTACACACACACACACACACACACACACACACACACACATATATATATATATATATATATATATATATATGTGGGTGGGATCGATCAACATTTAAAATTGAATGTACTCTAAGCACCAACTCTATCGCAACTACAACTGGCAAGGAATTTTCTAAGTTTAACATTGGTCATAACTACTTCTAAAACAATGATACTTAACCCGCACATGCCGGGTAGGTTTTTATCATCTCTCAGTTGCGTCTTCGGGCAGAGCGCGACTCATTTGCGGATTCGTTGGAGGACAGAGGCGCAACTGAGGAATAACACACTGTTGGGTGCCCAACCCTAGGGAGCAGATGCTCGAGGCTGTACCCTCTCATTGCGCCAGAGAGAGGGATTGGTGCACGCATCGAGGCCAGCGCAACCTGACTCCGTGGTGGGGTCAAGTAAATCATCTTACCGGGCGCAGACGAAGTATAAAAATAAGCCCATCCCCAGGGTTCTTTCACCTCAGGCAGTACCTCTTCTTCGTGAGGTGGCTGGGTTTATTATTCGGCGCCTGAAGCGTTCTAAAAAGAGGAAATGCTGAGGGAACCTGGGCATTTTTTTCCACAGTATTGCGTCAAACTAACTTAAACTGTCGACTTTGGGTCAAATTCAGTAACGACGTGGACGCGTTGAAAAATAGATACTTCTAAAGCAATAAAAGATTTAATTAATACTAAACAAAATAAGGAAAGCCTAAAACTTGTAGCAGGAATTTACTCTATAACCGATAATGATTGCCATAAAAAATACACAGGGAAAACCCCGATGAATTTAAATGAAAGATTGTATGTACGCAAAAGAGATCTTGTACAAAACACTGCACAAAATGCATTAGTTGTTCAAAGGAATGAAACTGACCGTAATTTCGATTATGAAAAATGTTACTTTAATTAAAAGAAAAAGGAATATCTTCTTTCAGGACGTAGGCTGTTATGGCTCTCCACCTCCTCCTGTCCCTTGTAGCTCTCAATAAGTTTAGTTTTTTTTTTAGTTATTTCACCCAGACACTATTCTGCCATCCATTTGCTCGTTAAGTATGAGACGCGTTGCTTTCCCTTGTCCTTCTTTCCCTCCATCCGCCCTGTGAGTATCAGATTTTCCAAGCCCTCTTTTCTCATTACGCGTTCCAGAAATTTCAGCTGCCTCTTCCGTATAAGTTTACTCTTTGTTTGCTTCTTCGACAAAAAATCATCGTTGATCACATGTTCAGTTTATGGTATCCTTAGCATACTTCTACAGAACCACGCTTCTGTTGTTTCGAGTCCTTCTTCATCCTTGAGGAGATTGTCCAACATACGCTACCGTAAAGGAGGACAGATATCACGTAGCAGTTCATTATTGTTTTCTTTGTTGTCAACGAGAATCTTCATGTCTCGTAATACTCTGCCTAGCTTTTGGAATGCGTCTTTGGCAATCCCAAAACGTCTTCGGATCTCAGCGTCTCACTTTCCGTCCTCTGTCAGAATACTTCCCAGATATTTAAATTTCAGAACCTACTTGATTATAGTGTCCTCGACCGGTAAATTTCATTTCGGGCTGATTTTTAATCTGAAAATATATAGCAAATTATTTGATTGTCTCTTGTAGCATAATTTTTTCTCATTTTGCTATCTCTCCTAAGTCCTGTTTTCCATCCATTTACTCAAGTTCGTTTGATTATTCATTCGTTGCTTTCCTCTGTTCCTTTTATTTTCAAACTGTCCTGTGTGTATCAAATTTTCCAAGCCTTTTTTCCTCACTACGTAAGAGGATCAATCGTAATTTCAAGGGACGAACGAACATAAGCCACATCTGGCAGAGAAAGAAATGTTGTTGCCGACTACTTCAACACTTCATGGATATCACCGTCTATGATCCATACCGATCAGACAGCTACTTTAGAAATTATTGAAAGCCGGCCAAAGTTCTACTCAAACAATTCAGCCTATGTCCGTACCAGGTTCTGTGTATTGTCATAATTCGTTAGAAACATTGTTTAACGTAAACCTGACTTAGTAACCTTGGTAACCAAGTGATCGATTCTAGCCAAGTTATTGATGCTAACCATAGCTAGCCAAGTGATCAATGGTAGCCATCACTAGCTAAGTGATCTAGCCAAGTGATCGATAGTAGCCATCGCTAACAAAATGATCTAAGCAAATGATCAATGGTAGCTATTGCTAGCCAAGTGATTTACGTAACTTATCAATGGTAGACATCGTAAAGCAAGTGATCAATGGTATCCATCACTAGGCAAGTGATCTATACAAGAGACGGATGGTAGCCACTTCTATCCAAGTGATCTAGCCAGGTGACTGATGGTAGTCATCGCTTACCAAGTGAACGATGGTAGCCACCGCTAGCCAAGTGATATAGCCAAGTAATCGATAGTAGCCATAGTCAGCCAAGTAATCTAGCTAAGTGATCGATGGTAGCCATCACTAACCAAGTAATTTAGCTATGTTATGGATTGTAGCCATCGCTAGCCAAATGATCGATGGTAGCCATCACTAAGGAAAATTATCTAGACAACTTATCGATGGTAACCATCGCAAGCCAAGTGATCGATGGTAGCCATTGCTAGCCAAGTGATCGATGGTAGCCATCGCTAGCCAAGTGATTTCGGAAATTTATCGATGGTAACCATTTCCAGCCAAATGATCGAGTCAACTTATCAATGGTAGCCATCTCAAGAGAAGGGATCGGTGTTAGCCATTGCTAGCCATGTAATCTAGCCAAGTAATCGATGGTAGCCATCGCTAGCCAAGTGATCTCGGAAATTGATCGATGGTAACCATTTCTAGCCAAATGATCGAGTCAACTTATCAATGGTAGCCATCTCAAGAGAAGGGATCGGTGTTAGCCATTGCTAGCCATGTAATCTAACCAAGTGATCGATGGTAGCCATCGCTAACCAAGTGATCTAGCAAAGTTATAGAATGTAGCCATCACTAGGCAAGTGATTGATGATAACTATCGCTAAGAAAATGATACAGCCAAGTGATCGATGTTAGCCATCGCTAACCAAGTGATCTAGCCAACTTATTCATGGTAAGCATCTCAAGCGATGTGATCGATGGTAGCCATCGCTAAGCAAAATGATCTCGACCACTTATCGATGGTAACCATCGCAAGCCAAGTGATCGATGGTAGCTATCGCTAGCCAAGTGATCTAGCGAATAATCGATGGTAGATATTGCTAGCCAAGTGATTAGCGGAGTGATCGATGGTGGTCATCACTAACATATGATCTAGCCAAGTAATAGTAGGAATCGCTAGCCAAGTGCCCTAGCCAAGTGGTCGATGGTAGGCATCGATAGCCAAGTGATCAAGGCAAGTGATCGATTGTAGCCATAGCTATCCATTTCTAGCCAAATTATCTATCCAACTTATCAATGGTAGCCATCGCAAGCCAAGTGATCTAGCCAAGTGATCGATGGTAGCCATCGCTAAACAAGTAATCCAGCCAATTTATGGATTGTAGCCATCGCTATCCAAGTAATCAATGGTAGTCATCGGTAACAAAATGATCTAGGCATGTGATCTATGGTAGCCATTGCTACCCAAGTGATCAATGGTAGTCATCGCGAACAAAATGATCTAGTCATGTGATCGATTGTAGCCATCTCTATCCAAGTGATCAATGGTAGTCATCTCGAACAAAATGATATAGTCGTGTGATCGATGGTAGCCATCGCTATCCAAGTGATCAATGGTAGTCATCGCGAACAATATGATCTAGTCATGTGATCGATGGTAGCCATCTCTATCCAAGTGATCAATGGTAGTCATCGCGAACAAAATGATCTAGTCATGTGATCGATGGTAGCCATCTCTATCCAAGTGATCAATGGTAGTCATCGCGAACAAAATGATCTAGTCATGTGATCGATGGTAGCCATCTCTATCCAAGTGATCAATGGTAGTCATCGCGAACAATATGATCTAGTCATGTGATCGATGGTAGCCATCTCTATCCAAGTGATCAATGGTAGTCATCGCGAACAAAATGATCTAGTCATGTGATCGATGGTAGCCATCTCTATCCGCGTGATCAATGGTAGTCATCGCGAACAAAATGATCTAGTCATGTGATCGATGGTAGCCATCTCTATCCAAGTGATCAATGGTAGTCATCGCGAACAAAATGATCTAGTCATGTGATCGATGGTAGACATCGCTATCCAAGTGATCAATGGTAGTCATCGCGAACAAAATGATCTAGTCATGTGATCGATGGTAGCCATCGCTATCCAAGTGATCAATGGTAGTCATCGCGAACAAAATGATCTAGTCATGTGATCGATGGTAGCCATCTCTATCCAAGTGATCAATGGTAGTCATCGCGAACAAAATGATCTAGTCATGTGATCGATGGTAGCCATCGCTATCCAAGTGATCAATGGTAGTCATCGCGAACAAAATGATCTAGTCATGTGATCGATGGTAGCTATCTCTATCCAAGTGATCCAAGTCTTTCTTTCTTTTTAAATAACTTTTGGATTACCTCGTTCCAAGCCTCAAACCAAAAAAATGACACACGTGGTGATGCTATTGTCTTTGCTTTATCTTAGCAGCGCCATTGTGAATTTGATTGTGAAGGACTTAATCTCCACTTGCAAGTAACCTACTGCCACCTCCACCAATTTCCGTTTACTCTAGTTTTTCACGTGTTTATCCTATTCATGTACAACCAGCTGAGTTTAATTTTTTTTCAATCAGTGTCACGGACAGTAAGAACATCAGTGTGTTCTGGAATAAAGATGTCGATATTTTGCCTTAACTACTCAAGCTTAGATTAGCCCGTAAGCTGACCCCCCACACTATGTCTATAAGAAAGGACAATACCGTTGATGTCAATGGGGAAAGTTTTAGGATCTTATCACATAACTAACGTGTCCGTGTAGCCAAAATTGACGGCATGATGGAATATATTATACGAAATATGTATTATATAAGTAATTTTCGTTTAAGCCAAGTACAATTTTGTAATTTAAAACAGTTCGTTGTAACAGTGTACAATTTATAAACACCTAAGGTAATATATCCGTATATCATCTTTATAAATGTTACATATTTACAACCGAAATTATGTTTACTGCAGAAGTTCACAAAACACAATATGGAAGGTCTGAATAATCCTTGATTGTCCGAATTGAATCTGTAATTTCAGTGTCTGTTTATTTCTCTTCCTACTAAGAGCAACGTATCATCAGATATTTTTAAATTTATTTTTGCCCCCGCCTCTTTTTATAAATTATAATTTTTAAAGTTTAAAATGAATTTCTAAAAATGAAGAAAGCGTTCTTGATGTGCCCTATTATATACGAACCTACTTTGATAGCGATATCATACGCGTCAACAGGGCCATGTTAGCACGGCACCGAGTGGGTCATCGTTATTTTGCACACTGCCCCACAATTGTTACATGCACAGAAAACGTATATATATATATATATATATATATATATATATATACTAGTAGGATTACCCGGCATTGCCTGGGTTTATTCAAAAAAAGATCACGGACCTTTTCCAATCTGTAAAGTTAAAATAAAGAAGATTTTTCTTTAGTGCCTCTTATCAATATGGCGAAAAATTATAATGACATGAAGTGTGAAAACATTTATAACAGGAGAAAGTTGTTTTTTACAGAAGCACAGAAGATACAAAAAATTGTCGGCAAATGAAGACTACATTAATCGCAATTGATCTTTGAAAATTGTTGAGGAGAAATGCTTTGTTGGCAGCTTTTGCTCAAACTATATCGAATGAACATGTATTGGAAGGAGTTTCGACAGCTCGAGTAGCAGAGGTTCTGGCAGCGTTCCTTCCTCGTCTAGTTAACCGTTGCTCATTAGTTTCTGCTGACCTTGCATTAGCTGTACGAATAGTATTTTGTGTCAGTCTAATTTGAGTTTCTTGTTGCGAAGCGTTTCTTCGTGTTTTCATGCGTTTGGCTGTAGTAGTAGCACGTCCAAGTGAAGAATTTCACTTTCTTGGCATTACTGTCAGGCTGTAATTGATGGGGTTTGGCTAAGCTTTCTGAATAACAATGCAATAATCGATTAAAAACCAAGATTATTATACACATTAATTGAAATATCGCCACAATAAATTAAATGCAAGTTTATAAGGTAGACCACGGGAACGGGGTAAACAATTATAAGCAAGCTCGTAAAGTTAAGATTTATCTAAAAATAGACTACCAAAAAACGTTTTGGGATAATAATAAAAATTAACAAGCAGCTAGAAAACTACTCACTATGAACGTTAAAACGTACACGTTAAATTTAGCATAATTATAAATGAATCGAAAGAGGGCCTTTACATTATTATAAGTGCATTTCTCAGAATAAAAATGTCAAAATTTTAGAGCTCAAGTTTCCAGATATATGAGTTAGTAAACATCATTTAAACGCTGATTAGAAAATAATAAATACATAATTAAATATTGGCATTTACGCTTAAACTTTTTTAATAATATGATTTTCACAAACTTAAATTTAAAGTATCAAAAATTCAAAATATACATGCATGAAGGCAGCCTACCATTTTGCTGGATGACAACTTTGATGTGAATGACATTTTTTTGGATTTATTTCATCACATAGCACTAATGAACACTACACGTGAAGCAAAATCGATAGTACGCACTACATAACTCGATCGATCATTTCACGTGGAGCAAAATCAATTGTACACATTACACATCTCGATCGATCTCGCACACGCATCTTATACCTACGTGCACTTCTCTCATCGGTACACACTTTCGTTTGCACTTATTCTTTTTTTCTTAAGGAAGGATATAATTTTTGCCGTCAAGTTAATGCAAAGTAAACTATTTTAGTACCAAAACGGGAAATCCATGGGAAAAACTGATATTTTTCATAATGTATTTATGACACATGGGGTGTCAGTTTTGGTTTCGAATTGATTGATCTAAGCGCAAATTATGTGCAAATTTTCATCGGAATGCTGCTAACCAATACAATTGATAGACTAATAGGACACCAAGATGTCCATGGGTTATCATAAGGACCCCTTATGTAGTTTTCAACATCTGATAATCGTTTTTGATTCATTTTAAGATTGTAACATACATGTAAAATTCTGTCGAAATCGAAGCAATTTGAAAATTTGGGGTTCCCTTTGGTTCACCCTGGGGGTCCCAAATTTTAAGCCAAAGGACAGGTTTAAGACTAATAGTAATTGAAATAATAAAGTCCATCTTTTTTAAGTTTTCTATTTAATCGACTTTATGGCCAGACTATGGTAGACTTAACTTAAAATTCGGGATTCCCTGCTGGTCGCCTAACTTGTTGAGGTCCCAGTGTTGATTTTCAATGAATTCCAAGTGACTACTTCAGTTACTCGATATAATCTCAATATGTACTGAAATGTTCGTTGAAATTGGGGAATACTGCTACAAGATACACTTGAAAAGCAATTGAGGCATCAAGGGGTTTATAGGGTCATCCTGGGGACCCCCTCATACATTTTTTAAAATCTGACAACCGATTTTTATCTCTTTGTAAGAGCGTAAGAAACATGCAAAATTTCATCAAAATCGAAGCAATTTGAATTTTGGGGATCCCTTTGGATCCCTAGCGTATAGTAAGCGTGACAGTAAGTTGCATACACTTATCAAGTTTCATTAAATCGGCCTTAGAGTTTAGACTTCAATCTGAAAGTTTAAAAACAACCAAACTAATTGAAATTCCCATTTAAACATTATAATTATCGATTATTGGTTATTGATTTTTGAAAAATGACTAATTTTTTTGCCCAGCCACACCCAGTATCGAGTACAATCTATGTTCCAAATTTGGTGGACATATGCCTTATGGTTCTCGAGTAGTTCGCGAACACACACACACACACACACACACACACACACATAGTCATTTATATATATATATATATATATATATATATATATATGGCGTATTATACATATTGATAACTATGCTTGTCCCTCCCTTTGTTAGTTTCTTAGTTCGCACGACAATTATGTCCTGTCAGTACCACATAAATAATAGACTATACAGTTTTGATCGCGTGGATAGACAAAAGACATATCGGAGACTCTACTTAGTTTCAGGGAAAAAATAAAAAATAATGAAATGTTTAATGTCTCCTACTGATACCTCATAAATAATGGACTATTCCGATTGATCGCGTGAGACGACAAAACACATGTCAATGCTGCTGCTTGCTTTCAGAGTTCCATAAGCGAGAAGTGGGAGAAATGAAAATGTTAGCATAGAACTTACAATTACTTTTAACCGACTCAACTGTACATCCATTCTGCATATCCATAAACTACATCCGCGCCCTGGGTAAGACGTTAAACTATATCTAACAGCAAGGCCTCTGATCAGGAGGTTTTGAGGAGCGTGGAACAATCTCTTAATTGCTGGTATTCCCAGGTCTACCCTGACCCGGGATGGTAGCACCTGTTAGGGTCCCAGCTATGGGCAAATAGTTAACCGCCAAACTGGGATCAAAATACTATGAAAATAGTTTTTAATACCGTCAATACATTTTTTGTAAAAAAAATTATTAGCAGCAATGGATTTTTGTAGAAAATAATTATTGCCATCAGTATATTTTTAGAAAAAAAATTAGCAGTAATAAAAATCTTGTCGGCAGTTTGATAAGCTGTAAAACAAATCAAACAAACTAAACCAATAAACTGTGTATTTATGAGATATTGGCGCCAGTCTAGTACTGCGCTTAAAGTCAAAAAGTCTAGTTACCTTAGTGAAGAGCTCTTCCGAACAATTACCATGAAAGTATTCACAGAAAACGCATAGAGTGGTAACCTTACTGCAGTGGAAAAGTGACTGCAAGCGAGCCGCCAGATCTGGATATTGCTGATTCTTCTTTGGGTCTTATGAAGGTGCTCAAATTAAATAGCAGGATCACCGGACCATATTCTAAGCATGGATTTATAGATAGGTCTAAACATCGCTCTGTTGCTTAGTGAGTGCTTACTTCACTCCAAAACTGACCTTCACCCAGTGGCGCTGTGCGGATTACCAGTATCCGGGTCAAAACAAGTATTGTGCCCCATTCACCTTTTAGCACTAAACCTTCGAACTGGCCAGTACTGAAGCCCGCACATATCACATTTTTTAAAAAGAAAACTGTTATGTTTTGCATATCTCTCTGTGTAGTAACAGTTGTAGTACAGTTCTCCGTGTTATTTTAGTAAACGGGTTTGCTAGGCATAACCCTTATGTTCGCCAGTTGTTCTCTATTTATACTTGTCTATCTAATTTGCATACGATACTACACCTCCCTGAATCGGAGAGGTCGTATACCCTTGTTTTTTCTTTTACTATTCCGGATTATTTTCGTACTGTATTGTCCTTCTTCTTGTCCTTCTTGATTTCTCTTTAATTGTGATCTCTTCATTTTCATCTTCATACTCGTCCATCTTTTCATTCTTACTTTCTTCCATTTCCTGATCTGTTCCACTTTTGTAACATTCTGTCTCTTCTTGTTCTTGATCTATCATTTTTACGTTTATCTAATTTACATATGATAGTACGAAAACATTGATATAATTAAAGTAAAAGACATTTAATATAAATAAATTCAAATTTATTCAAAATGGCAGCTAAAATCAAACAGCCCTAAGAAACGAACTCCTATCGGCACACACTAGCAACAAAATGTATTAACTGTGTGTTGGAGCACTAAATTAGCGACAACATTGTTTGGCAACATATACCTAGGGATTAGGCGGTTGCTACTGACAAAACTACCTGTTATTCGGTTTAGTTAATGGGGCTCCTTTGAACTAATTTGAAAAAATAGAGTATTTAGGCCCTTCTAGTGGGTCTTTTTTAAATTCGAAGGGGTTGTAATGACAAAAGTACGTAGGTGTAGGCTTTAAGAAAGCTTTATACAACTGAGAATACAAGGTTCCCGTATAGTGTCCTTTTATAGTCCCAGTAAACAGAAATAGCTCTCTCAAATAGGAGAGTAACGAAACAAGGGGAGACGACTCTAGATTATTCATAACATGGTTCCATTTAGATTTTGATGCATTTTATTTACATACGTTAGTTATGTGCTTAGGCGTTCATGTATCTTTCGATACATGACTGGAGGCAGATTTTATTTCCTGCAGTAGGCTGCCATTTCTTTTTGCGGTAGACCAGTTGCCATCCAAGGCTATAGAATACAGTCGGTTCTGTTATTTATCCATAGCGCGGAGGGGGAGAAGAAGAGGATTCATACCTTTCCCAAGAGTATTAGCACGTAAGTGAAGGTAATGGATTCGACTGGAATTCGAACTCGGCTCTCCGATTGCCTCAATCCGGGTCTCTATTCATTACTCCACCGTGCCTTTATATACGTATAGATTTTTAATGTAGCTTTTGAAGTTTTGCATAATTTCGTCTACTTTGCTAAATGTTACATTTCCTTCCAAATCGTTTAAATATATATCATTTCTTATAGACATAGGGGGGGGAGAGCTTAATGAAGGACTCCTCCAAATTCTATTAGCCCAGTATCCTCTTATGGTCTGCCCTAACTCTAAATAAAGCAATTGAAATTAAGATGAAAGAAAGAGTATGTAAACATTAATACTGGCTGACTATTCGCCATCTAATAATATAATTTGAAATTACTACTAATACTACTAGTGCAAATAAAACCCATAAAATTAAGATGAAATACAAGTAAAAATTTATTGGATGATAGTATTTTAGCTAATAATAAACAAATTTTAAGATAATATTACTAATATTAACAATATAAATAAAACAGCTTAAAATAAGATGAATGAAATACTAGTTAAAAAATAGTAAATTGACAAGGATTTAATAGTAAGAAAATTTGAAATATTGTTACTACTATTACTGCTAATATAGATAAATGAATTGAAACTTAGATGAGTGATAAAAGTAAAAATGTTAATAACAATCGTTTACAATACAAAAACAAAAATTAAATAAAAATAATTTTAGGGCTTTGAAAAAACAATACCCAATCCTGGTTATGTGAAAAATGTATTTTTTTATACAGATCCCAGTTGTTAATGTTAATGCGTGTGTGTTAATGTGCGCATGCGATTATGTTATGTTCGTTTACGTGAGCGCGCCTGCGTAAGACGAGGAAGAAAGTGACTCCTTGAGAAGTTATATAAATAAGATAATGATGTGACTTCATATTTAACGAATGTGTAAGAAAACACTTGATGAAGTGAAGTGTTTGTTCAGCACGTTCTCTTTTTATTTGTATTTTCTTTTTTTTTTTCTTCTTTTTTTTCTTTCTTTCTATTCCGGGGGATTGAACTAAATACAACGACAAATCCATCGCGTCACTTGGTGTAATAGTTAATGTGCTCATCTTAAAGAACATCATAAGTCAGGTCAATACATATATGAATACTGTTGCTATAACTGGTCTGGTGTTCCTGCTGTACATCTCGAGATTCTTGACAAAATCCAAAGATTTGTTTCGTTTGGCTTGGCTTGGTTTGTTTGTTTGTTTAACGACACAGGATCTCCTAGTGAGTTATTTAATGCTGAAATTTTATTTTGAGCTTTGGCAATTTTTTCCATAAAAAATGCATTGCTGGTAATTTCTTTTTTTAATAATATGTTGCTGTTAATTTTTTTCATTAAAGTATTGGTGGTATTTTTTTTTACTATGAAACTGTATTGCTGGTAATATTTTTCTAGTAATATGTTACTGGTAATCTTTTCCAATCATGTATTGTTGGTATTTCTTGTAATACAATGAAAATGTATTGGTGGTAATATTTTTTCTAGCAATATGTTACTGGTAATTTTTTCCAACTATGTATTTTTGGTATTTCTTGTAATACAACGAAAATGAATTGCTGGTAATATTTTTTCTAGTAATATGTTACTGGTAATTTTTTTCCAACTATGTATTGTTGGTATTTCTTGTAATACTATGAAAATGTATTGCTGGTAATATTTTTTCCAGTTATATGTTGCTGGTAATTTATTCCATTAATTTATTGGTGGTATTTTTCTTTTACCATTTATTTTTTGTAATACTATAAAAATATATGTATTTTTTGTAATACTATGAAAATGTATTGCTGGTAATATTTTTCCAGTAATGTGTTGTTGGTATTTTTTTACAACCATGTATTGCTGGAATTTTTTGTAATACTATGAAAATCTATTGCTGGTAATTTTTTTTTTCCAGTAATGTGTTGGTGTTATTTTCTTTTTTTCACTATGAAAATGTATTGGCAGGTAATTTTTTCTAATGTATTTTCGTATATTTTCATGTTTTGACTCTAGTTTTGGGGTTGCCTATTTGCTCAGAGATGGGACCTTAACAAATGCTACAATCCTGTATCAGGGTGAACCTACGAACAGAAGCAATTAAGAGAGGTTCCACGCTTCTCAAAACCTCCCGTTCAGAGGCCTTGCTGCCGGAAGTCGTTTATTGCTATAGCCAAGATGACAAAATCCAAAGAACAGTTTGTAATGTAATCGATTCTGACCAGGCATCTCGACTTCAGTTACTTTCTCACTGACGTGAGGTGACTTTCATCTGATTTTTCTACAAATAAATTCATGGCAACTGCTCTGGCGGTTTTTTTTATCTTTAGTGCCCCGACTACACGTATTTACGCGTGCTCCTAATCTAGCAACTAAGTCCCATCGTTTTACTTTTGAACTAGATAAATGCAACCACTATTTCTACTCTATCAGTTTCTTTTCTCGAATTTCTCACCTATGGAACTCCCTTCTGATTTCTTGCTTCCCTGATAACTACATACTTCATAAATTTAAATGCAACGTCAAACGCTATCTTCTGCCTTTTTGAAACCTGTTCCTTTTTTATCCTTCGTAATTTCTGTCGTGCCCTGTTTAGGAGCCAGAAAGGAAGACACGACAGATGAAGGTCGGTTGGAAAAGTATATTGAAGATATCTACAAGACAATAGTGCTAGTAATAAATAGATTAGTACTGCGTATACTACTCCACTCCACTTCACTTCACTTCACCACTCTTCACCCTCTTCTCATCCGACTCTATAGTTTGTATTTATGAGAGGAGGAAGAGTTCATTATACTGTAAGAGGGTTTACCACAGCAATTTCTCCCCATTCTCAGTCTTCTCATTCTCTTTCATTTTCACACCCTGTAATCCCCTGTGTTCTAGTGGCATTACCGCCTTGCGTGGGGTGAAATGATTAAAAACTTGTTGATGTATATGAAAATGGAACGTAGAATAGGCTGCGCCAGAAAGGAGTTTTGCCAAACACAGCAACTTCCTACAAAATCCAAATATAATCTTCAAACTTGTGCGCCCATCGGGACTTAAACTCAGGACCTCAAGTGGAACTCGTACATACAATTCATCGCTAAAGATGCTGGAAAAATAGTCCATTCCCTGTAACGCTCCAATACGCACATGAGTCCATTTGCTTTACAAGAAACAGATCAGGCAAAAAAATGGAGTACTGCTTATATATATATCGGTAGGAGCTAAACAGTCTTCACTTTCCAGTCTTGATAGAATCCTGTTGAAACTTGACTAATGCATGGAATAATAATACAACACAAAATGTACTTAGAACAAAATGTATTGAAACAAGAAAGTGTACACAATATTTACATATAGTCTTTTGTATATTCTTGGGAAGACCGTTCCTGGAGAATGTGTTGACTTAGTCGCAGTCGGGCAGAGTCTCTGGATTGAATCGCTTGATTCCTCCCCTCGTCTTCCCGGTACCAACCATATTTATATGCAAATTAGGTGGATCCTACCACAACAAATTCAAAAGCGTCAATGCAGTATATGAATAATTATACACCCCACAACCTCTTTCCCACAGAGAAAATGCCGCAAGCCTCTCGCTGTTCTATCGCTATTTACATGAAAAGTTCTCAGACGCACTACATTCATCAGTTCTACCAGTTCTCACCATTACGACTAAAACCCACCATGTTGCACACATTGTAGCAAAACACACTCATTCCCTTCGTAATCCATTCCACTCGAATAGCTTCTTTCCACAAACCACTGCTTTGTGGAACCGACTCCCAAGGAGGATTCTTCCCCCAATCACTGCAATCTTAACCTATTCAAGTCTAACTCTTATCTTACTCAAATAACTACATAACCTATCTCTTACAGTGGCGACTGGACCTTGTACAGAAGAACATCATTGTAAAAATTACTCTAGTCGTGTTTTTAAGTAGCTTCGTCAAATCGAGATTTCCAAATGGATGTCATACATGGCACTGAACTTTTTCAAAAATATCTAAACTGTCAGCTATATAAACCAACTTTCTCAGATTCATGGTTAAAAATGGCTACGAAAAAAAGAAAAATAGACGGTCATTAAAATGGATAGCACAGAGAATTGGAAGCAAAACTAATAGCATAATAACAGAAACTACATCACTGCAGCAAGGAAAATGGATAGCACATACGACCTAAATAGAAAATAATGACCTAATAACAGAAAACACATCACAACAGCAAGGAAAATGGACAGCGCATAGGACCTTAATAGAAAATAATGCCATAATAATAGAAATCGCATCACAACACCAAGGAAAATGGATAGTATATTGGACCTGAATAGAAAATTATGACATAATAACAGAAACCAGATCATAATAGGGAGGAAAATGGATAGCACACAGGATCTGAATAGAAAATAGTGACATAATAATAGAAGTCACATCACAACAGGAAGGAAAATGGACAGTACGTTGGAATTGAATAGAAAATAATGGCATTAGTAGAAACTATATCACAGCAGCAACGAAAATAGAACCTGAATAGAAAAATATTATTATAATAAGAAAAACCACACCAGAACAGCAACACATGGAACTTGTAGCGAAACTAATGACATAATAAAAGAAACCGCATCACAGCAGCAATGAAAATAGATAGCACATACGACCTGAATAGAAAATAATGCCATAATAACAGAAACCTCATCACAGCTGTAAATAAAATGGACGACACGTAAAACTTGAAGCGAAAGTAATGATAGCTCAGGGGAAAAATCATTGGCTGATGCCAAATCGGATGGGTTTCAATCCTGGTTTGAGGCAATCGGAACATCTAGCCACACTGATGAGCTTTGATACTGCGAAACAGTTTGTCTGTGGATCTCTCTCTCTCTCACACACACATGTATATAAATGTAGCATTTATTATTATTATCACTTGAGGGTGTTATCTTTCCTGTTTTGTATCCTGTAGAACCGGGTCCAAACTATGGTCCTTAGGACCTATAGGACAATTTTTATTTAATTGATTGCACTTTTCTGAGTATGTGAGATGTTCCTAATTATTATTATTATTATTATTATTATTATTATTATTATTATTTCCTTTGATTTCTGGTATGTACTCATTTCTTTCTGGTTAAAAATGCCACCATGACATTTTCCTCTGAGTAATTTAAAAGAAAAATTCACACATATTTTACATAGATAAAGGAAAGCCCTTCGTAAGGCATGGGCTGCCAGGAATCCCTTCAATAAGTCTACTGGAAGCTTTTCGAATCAATCTGAGGGTTCCAACTACAACTTGACTTGTTGATGTTCTCATGTGCCACATTTTTGAGATATCGTCTTCAAGTTCCTTGTATTTTGATAGCTTTTTGAAGATCTTCAAATATGTATTGTAGTCTGCAGGGACCGTCATATCAATAAGGAGGCACTGTTTTTGTTTGTGGTCTTTAATAACAATATCTGGGCAGTTGGCTTTGATTGTTCTGTCAGTGTGTATTGTGTAGTCCCATAAAATTGTTACAGGTCCTATCTCCGTGAGCGGGTCTGGGTGGTGTTCATACCAATGTCTTTCTGTTTCCTTTCCGTAGAAGTTGCAGATTTTCCAGTGCAGATTTTGGTCCACTCTGTCATGCCGTGTTTATATTCAGTGGGTGCCAATACCGTGTAACCTGATACAAAATGGTCAATTGTTTCTGGATATTTATTATTATTATTATTATTATTATTATTGATTCTATTATTATTACTTCTCTGTTCAATATATGCATTTGACCAATCTGTTATGGAGGTGGTTTCATTATTTTTGGTGACTGGCGAATTAATAGAAATATTGGTGTCTATTGACCTCCCCGCTCACGTGAGTCAAAATTGAGAATCGGAAATAGAAAAAGAAACAAAATGAGAAAAAAATGACCAATGTAAAAGGTCGTTCTTCACCCGGTCTGGCACTTCGACTTGAAATTTTTCTACTGCTACTCAGAGTCCTCCCCACATACCAGTAGTGTGTGTGCGTGCTGGGGGGGGTAAGTTTCAGGCATAAAATATAGTCCATCCCCTATTGTCTCTTATAAGCACCAAAAAGTTCCGCTTGTCACTAAGTCAGTGCATCTGTATTTTATTCTTTCTGTGAGAAAAAAAAACCCACCGAGACAGAGTAGTCAGGCCGTCAATATGGCCGACAAGACTAACCGCATAATTCATTACCCAAAGCCGAGTAGCGTTAGTATTTGTTGCATTGCTTGATTGTGTGACATATCAGCCAATTATGGGTTATTTTATGTCGAATTTTGTAAAGGGTTCCAAGTGAGGGTCGAAATCACAAACCCAGTAGCAATAGTGAATCATACTTTCCTCACTCAACATTACCCAACATTGGGCTATTATTGTCAGTTGGAATTTTAGTTGGTGGATGTTACGACCTGTCAGCTTTGTTCTGTTATTTACTGTCGATTTTTGCATGAAGCACACAGAGAGGATCGAACACACCGCTAATAGGTAAGGAGTCTAGATTTGCTAACCATCAGTAACGCCGATGCAATGACGATATTTGCTTTCTTTTAAATTTTTAGTTGCTGCCATGGATGAAACTTTATTCACATCGCTAGCGTGTTTCCAATCTCTGATAGACTCATTTGAACTCATGTCGTTCTTTCCTTAGAAGAACCTGGATAGATATGATTGTCTGCTTCTTAAAGCGACGCAGTACACATAAAAAATTTAATTCCGAATTTTAATTTTCTTGGAAGTATTATTAATTTCTTTTACAAAAATATACTGCTGGTAATTTTATTATTATTTTTTTTTATGAAAATATATTTGTTAGTATTTTCAAGGACTTGAAGCTCACTCTCCTCGTCAGGAACATGTTGCCAAACAGACGATTCTCTGTGGCCATTAGTGGAAAACGCAGCCGATGACGGACACAAAAGAATGGTTTCCAAGGTAACGTGCTTTCTCCCCTCCTCTTCAATATCTACACAAATGATAATCCCAACAACCCAAGTACTAGGAGCTTCCTATTTGCAAATGATCTCTGCATTACATCCATGAAGCTATCTTTCGAGGAAGTGGAGGCCACAATCACCAGTGCTCGAGCGGCCTTATACTTGTCACGCACCTTCGAGCCAAGCCTGATAAGACCCGAATCCATGCCTTCCAACCTACGGAATAGGGAAGCTAACCGCCTGCTTAAGTTCAACTGGTATGGAAAACGGTTCGAATACACTTCCAAGCCTGTCTACCTTGGGGTCACCATGGACCGGTACCTTATCTACAAGGATCATATTGAAAAGACTAAATCCAAGGTTGGATTAAGACAGAACATCCTAATGCAGTTGGCTAACACCAACTGGGGTGCCCATGCCGGTGCAATCCGCACCACAGCCCTAGCTCTTTGCTATTCGACAGCAGAATATGCCTTACCAGCAAACATGCAAAGAAATAAGGCTTAAGACAACTTTCAACATTTAGTCGAACCACTGACCAACACGGCTCTTAGACAGCATCTGTCCCTCTGGTGCAGACACTTTAACAACGTGGAACATACACTCCAACTCAATCTCAGCCCTTTTTTATAATTCCCATCCGGTGATGCCTTGCCCTTCTGGTGCACCTTGAATCGTCTCCGAACTGCAGTTCGTCGCTATAGATCCAACCTTCATAAATAGGAATATGTCCTATAAATTCCAAATGCATATGGAGCATCTTCTAGTTTATACCAATCTTAAAGATTCAGGTACACGTAACGACCTTGAAAACTTAACACCACAGGCAATGTTCTGTGTGCAACACTGGATAGGATTTTTTTTTCTCGATAAGAAGCCGTTGCTAACTAAGGTTAGCGATCAGAGTCTGATCGACTATTTAACCTATAGAATGAATGTGTTTCTTCTCCCGATGTGGAGAAGGGACACATTCATACATTTAACAATGTTTTTGTGCGAAAGCGATGGCCTCAGTCGGAATTTAACACGCCACGCCGTACTCACTTTCCCACCGCGCATAAAAGAAAATGTTGTAGGGACTTCCTTCTAATGAGTTTATTGTCGACTCTTCCACTTACTATAAAATTAGTAGGAAAGTAAGCCTCGAGGGAACAGTCAAATAGATTGAACGCTGGTCAACCGACACACATTCCCAAGTCGTGTAATACTCTTCTGTTGTATTTACTGTTCAATACACGATTTATCTGCAACCTCTTGTTTTGTTATTTCTTAACTATTTACTTGGTTACAACAGAAAAATTAGAGTAGCGATGTATTGTTTTAATTCTTTTGCCCTGTGGAAGTTAATAAGACCACGAAGACACAAGGGGTTACTGAAGTGTTATAGAACATTAAAAGAAAACACTATAAAAGAACAAGAAGACAGAAAATAATGATTGACGGTGCATTTAAATGTTTGAAAATCCGTGTTAACTGGGAAGCAAGAAGCCGGAAGCCACAAGCGAGAAGTGCGGTAGAAGAAACTGTTAGCATAGAACTTATGCGTGCATCTAGACATTTCAACTGCAAAATGGTGAGACCTTGCCGCCAATCAAGTAATTCAATTTATACATTCATAATGTCTAATTACCGCAGAGGAAAGCTCATTAAAGCGATTACCATGAAAGTATTTATAGAAAAAACACAGGGAAGCTATGTAAAGGCGATGAAAGAGTGACTGAAGCCGAGATGCCAGGTTAGGACTGATAAAACTGCAGATTCTTATTTGAATTTCATCAAGAATCTGTAAATGCATAGCAGGAGCAGCAGACCAGCTGTGGCAGCAATATTCAAAGGAAGGATGTACGGTAGACTTATAAATATGCAAGATAAATTCTGGCGAGAAATGGTGAGTTCACTGTGTCTAGCCCGACACAGTGAACCAACATTCGTAGCAGTAGACCTAGAAATTGATTCAATATACTTTTTCTAATTCATATCAGCGGAAAACTTTAGCTGTCGAAGGCAAAAAGTCACTCTCTTGGTGGTTAGCATCAGTCATGCTAATGGAAGGCAAAAAGGGGTCTCTCAGACGATATAATTAAGGTAGTCTTGAAGGCGTTAACGAGTCTAATATATAAGCGATAAGAAAATCCAGCACTTGCACACGATCAAATATCATAATATGAATTACCGTAACTCGGTAGAGCGGTAGTTGCAGTCTGCCTTAAAGCAATATAATCAATCAATAGCTGAAGGAAGATGTCTTTATTTTATAAAACTAGTGCAAAGTGGACGAGAAAGACTCAATCAGAATTTGAACTCGGCAGTCTGATTCCACTTTCCGCGCTGACAAGCGTTACTCTTCTCTCGCTGCGTATCCGTTCTAGCACACATTTAAAAAATTCGGAGTTATTTCATAGTACCCGACAATTTGATATGGAAAAAAATATCAAGTCGTTCTCCGGACAATACTTAATTCTCTTTTAAGTAGAAACAAGCATCTCTGCTAAAAAAGAAGCTATTTGTTTTCTACAAGTTATCAACCATTTGCAGGTTATTTAAAGCCAGAAAAAATATTGTTAGAAATTGATTTTTTTTTTTTTTTTTTTTTTACAGATAATAATGAATTAGTATTACAAGTGGATTCATACCTTTCCCAGGGGTATATGCGTGTAAGTGAATAGAACGAACCCAAATGGTATTGGAACTTGGCTCTCTGATTAACAATTCCGAGCCATTATCCATAACAAGCCCCGCACATCGAATGTTAAATCACTTGCTATTCCCAAGCGGTCATTCATCGAGGTACTGACCAGTCTCGATGTTGCTTAAATTCGGTGAACGTACTGGAAACGGTAATTTCAACGTGATAAAGCCATAATGAGCGTAATTGTTAACAACCATCCATCTTCTAATGCTTGAGAGATAAACAATCTTGCACTGGTTTTAGACTAAATATATAAATATAACACTTTGTTTGTCTGTTCAGTCTTGACAACCGTTATTGAGAGTTGAATTCCCATAAAAAATTGGACATGAAATGTTCAAACAAGGGTTAACACATCCTGAAAAAAAAAACAATTTATTCGTATCTCATACGCCTTATAATATTATATCAATAAACGTAAATGAAAGTGTGGGCACGCAGTACGCACCGAACTCAGTATAGTAAAAACTGTAAGCAAGATCAGATGTCTCGCTATTATTCCAGGGTGAAGCATCCTGTATTTTAATATGAATTTTCAATGTTTTGCCTAATCTTGTACCAGGCTACATGTTAGACGTGGGGAAAATCGGTCTAAGCCTCATGCTGATCGATTCAACTCATTATACTAATAATTACTCTAATGAGTTGAATCGATCACCTTAATTTTGAATACTCACCAGGATGACGTATTGAATGACCCACAGGTGCCTTTGTATGTATAATTTGAGAAAAAAATAGGCTACCATTTAAAATTGCTGGAAAAACAAATTCTTTTGTACTGCAGTTACTTTTTCAATAGGTGTCACCACTCTATGTATTCACGAATGACTTGTTATTTGAACACTAGAGCAACACAAAACTCAAGTCACGCAGGGATTGTAACATTGGAATACATGACAAGTATGACAAGTTACGCGTGGGAAAAATTACAAGTTCAACGAAGGCAACAGCGTTTCTAATTTGAAAAAAAATAGTGATTATCAATGCAATTAGTGAGAACGGAAAAAATAGATTAATCAAAATAATCACAACGTTTACAGATTTAGATTAGCTTGGCACAAGACTAAAAAAGTTGACATTTTCATCGAGGACTAAATTCACGACACAGCTATAAATACTTACGGGATAAAGTCAAGACGGTCATCTCCATTTAATAATTGGTTCATTTTTTTTTTTTTTTGTTCTCATCCGCGTGTTGTAGATACGAAAAAAAACATTTATTCTGTAAAATCTAGACCCAAGGAGACACTAATAAGAAAAATTAGTAGACAAAGCGTGCGCTTAACCAATTTAACCACGGAGACAATCTTGGTTACGTAAAGCTGAATTATCTACAGAGGAAGGACAGTTTCCTTTTGTGGGACTTGTCACTCTAGAATGGTTGCTAATAATTTCACTATTTAAGAAAATATAGAGCAGAGATTTATTGTTTATCATCAACCCCTTGTGGGTTATTTAAAGCCAATACATATTTCGAACTGTGGGAAATCTCCCTAAGTACTGACCGAGATATTAAGTTCGCCGAAGTTATTCAGAAGAAAATGTTAACATAGAATTATAGAATTTACAGTTACATTTCGCCATTTCAACTGAAAAATGGTGAGACCTTGTCACCAATCTCGTACTGCTTTGAAATTCGAAAAATCTAGATCCAAAAGAGAAACCCTCATCAGGACAATTGGCATAAAAATATTTATAGAAAAGGCACAGAGAACCTATGTCACGGTGTTGGGAAAGTGACTGAAGCCAAGATGGCAGATCAGGACTATTAACATTGCAGATTCTTCTTTAGATATTATCAAGGGTCTAAAACAAGAACAAATTTTATATACAAATTGCATATCTCATATCAAATATATATATATATATATATATATATATATATATATATATATATATATATAGTGGCCTGACGATTGCATCTAGCATGAAACAGACTGTTGCCTCTAAGTGTTGACTTCTATGTTCACTTTTATATTTACACACGCTCTATCTCTGATATTGAGCACTTTATCCGATGAATATGGCACATCTGAAGATTATATTTCTTCATATATATATATATATATATATATATATATATATATATATATATATATGGAGAGAGAGGGTATCAATATATATAGTATTATCAGAAATGTCGAAATCACTCGTATTGGACTTGCTAAGAGACGAAAGACAGCGGCTAAAAGCATCAGCAAATATTTCTGTTCCTATATCCCAACACGCTCGCAGTTGCACAAGTGGACTTACACGCAGGATACTAGCGGGACTGAATTGTCACATAAGACACAAGCATAAGAATTGAATGAACTTCTCGTTTCCACATATGTGGAAATCGACTGGTGACTCCATCATATATATATATATATATATATATATATATATATATATATAGAGAGAGAGAGAGAGAGAGAGAGAGAGAGAGAAAGAGAGAGACAGGTTTTGTCTACTTATTCTTAATAGGTTCCTCTCATATTTACGGACAAGCTTAGTATTCTCATTAAGGGAAGGGAGAAAATAACCATGTTGATACGTATTCACATATTCATAACCAATATGTTCTTTTTTCTAGAAATTGTTGTGTTCATCAAAAAGTTAAAGTTCTGAAATGTGCATATGTTAAAAAACATTAGTTAAAACCCAAATATTTTAAACTATCTACTGTAAACAATTTGTAACATTTGTGAAGTACTCATAATTAATTTTATTAAGGGTTGGTTTCAGTTCTTTAATATAGATACCTTCAAGAATTTTTTGTTTGTGTTCATTATTTTCATGAAAAAGAATAGATGTATTTTCATCTATAATTCTTCTAACTTGTGAATGAGGACATGCGTGCTGTTGTAAATTATATGATATGTTTGATGCATCATTCATATTGAAACACAACCGTCGAGACAACATAGTAGTAGCATGACCAATGGGGAAATTACGTCTACCGGCCGACAAACTTAAGGTAATTAGACATAATTCATACGGTTTGACTAGATGACACGAATGTGTACCAAATTGCAGCTGGTTTGAAGTTTTCATTGATTCATTGATTAATTCGTTTTCAACAACTTATCATCCCAATTGCAGGTTATTTAAAGCCATAAAATACTTTTAGATTGTAAGATTTTTTTTGTTTTTTTTTTATTTGAGATAATAATCGTTTAGTGATAAAAGTCTTACTAAATACATAGCTTGGAGAAGAGGAGGTAGATTAATAACTTTCCCAAGGGTATTTCCGCGTAAGTAATTATAACAAACCCAACTATCAGACTAACAATTCCAATTCATCATATGAATGTCCGAGAAAATTTATTAAAGAAAAACTTGAGCTCTCCGACAGGATTTGAATCTGTGTTCCTCAGAGTCGAGAGAGCTGACGACAAAGACAGCACGCTCTAAACAACTTAGCTACTTAAGAGCCCCAAATTTGGCTTCGCCTGACCAACGTGGAGTAGTTGGTTAGACGGTCCCAAGCTTGACGGCAAACCTTTCTGTACTGAAGGGAGCCAGTTCAAATTTTACGGAAGGGCGCAAGTTTTTGTTTCATACGGACATTAAAGTCGGTAGACGAAAATAAATAAATATACTGTTTAATAAATAAACGGGGTGCCTACCCACTAAAAAATAACGCTTAAAGTGATTTTATATATATATATATATATATATATATATATATATATATATATATATATATGTGTGTGTGTGTGTGTGTGTGTGTGTGTGTGTTTTTGACAGCAAATTCTCCTTCAGGCATGTTGAATAAATTACAGATATTACGTCTCCTTATTTTTAATAAAATCCTTTGATACTCACAAATAACCTTCCGTGTATTGATGTTAAAGGACGAGAGAAATGTGCTATAACTATTTAATTTTTTTTTTATTTTCATTTCTCAAGTACTTTCGATCTTCTTCCAAGATCATCTTCAGGGTGTAAGTAATACAAAACTATATGTTGCTTATTAATACAAGTATTTATACAAATCTGTACGTTGTTTTCCAGTACCGTAATTTTTCATTATGCTTTTAAATGCAAAACGGTTGACAATGTTTTGTGCGTTCATTAGAACGTGAAAAATTATTCATTATGGATACGGAAGGTTATTCGTGAGTATGAACGGATTTTGTTAAAAATTAGCCGACATAATGTCTATAATTTATTCAATTACACACAGACACACACACACACACACACACACACACACACACACACACACACACACACATATATATATATATATATATATATATATATATATATATATATATATATATATATAAAAGTTTAAGCGAACCCAATATATGTTTTTGCCTGATGGATACAAATTTAAAATTTTGGCTCTTCATGAACGAGATTTGCATAAAATTCAGAAAATTAAAGAGATATGATATATGTATTGAGCATTTTCGGTTTTAGTTTATTTGCTGATGAAATATTAAGAAAAATGGTATTTCTAAATATGATTTTAAATAGAAAATGTAAAATAAAATTGAAAATTGAAAATTGAAAATTAATGGAAGGCATCGATCAATAAACTTACATAGAATCATATTTGGTATAATTAGGTGTGTGACCATATGACGCAAATTGGATTTATAGATCCAGTTTTAATATTTATATTCATCACGATCTTAACCTTTGAAATAAATCAACATGGTGGGGGTACAATTATTTAATTATTCTCTTAGCAACCTTGACATATTCGGGAAGGATATTAGAATAATCAAGAATTTCTATTTGCAGTTTAGCAGATGTACAAAAAGAGAAAAGGGATGTTTTACAAGGATGTGCCTTCACAACGGATTCATTCAACGGATACAGCGAGGCAATTCCGACAAAAATTAGAATCCTACCAGGATTCATTATTGGCGACCACAATCTTAACAACGTAATGTAGATGAAATAAGGTTGATAGCAGACACAGAAAGGAAACTAAAAAAGCACTTAACAAAAATTAGCGAAGGAAAGCGAGAAGAAAGGGCTATGTATAAACTACAAGAATACATAAGGGAAAATGATGTTCAAATTATAAATCGAGGATACTAATAGATACGAAAAAACCATTTATACTGTAAAATCTAGACCCAAGGAGACACTAATAAGAAAACCAATTTAACCATGGAGACAATCTTGGTTACGTAAAGCTGAATTATCTACAGAGGAAGGACAGTTTCCGTTTGTAGGACTTGTCACTTAGAATGGTTGCTAATAATTTCACTATTTAAGAAAAATATAGAGCAGAGATTTATTGTTTATCATCAACCCCTTTGTTCGTTATTTAAAACCAATACATATTTCGAACTGTGGAAAATTCCCTAAGTACTTTTTGGCGAGATATTAAGTTCAACAAATTTATTCAAAGAAAATGTTAACATAGAATTATAAAAATTTACGGTAACTTTTTCGCCATTTCAACTGAAAATGGTGAGACCTTGTCACCAATCTCGTACTGGTTTTGAAATTCGAAAAATCTAGATCCAAAACAGAAACCCTCATCAAGATTAAATTGTTTGATTAAACAAGTACAACATTTTAAATATCAAAGAAGTGTTCTAACGGAGGACGGAAAGTGAGACACTGAGATCTGAAGACGTGTTGGGATGGGCAAAGATGCATTCTGAAAGCTAAACACTGTATCAAAAGACATAAAAAAATTCGTTAGAAACAAAGAAAAGCGTATTGAACTGTTACGTGATATTTTTCCTCCTGTATCGCAGAGAATGCTGGACAATCTCCTCAAAGATAAAAAAAGAAGCAACAGAAATGAGTTTCTAGAGAAAGATGCTGTAGATACGATGGACCAAACATGTGAGCAAAAACGAGGTTTTGGAGAAAATGGAAACAAAAAGGAAACTTATATTTAATATCAAGAAGAGGCAGTTGAAGTTTCTGGTGCACGTTATGAGGAAGGGGGGCTTGGAAAACCTTATACTCACAGGACACATTCAGGGACAGAGGAAAGCAACGCGTAACATACTTGATGACCTTGAGTAAATGGATAGAAAGAGAGATATAAAAAAAATGAGAAAACTTATTAAGAGATACAAGAAACAGGAAGATGTGGTGAGCCATGAACGACGCCACATAGAAGAATCAAGAAGCTTTTCTCATGACAGGTAATGAGTCGCTTTAAATGTGTTATTGCAAAATTTATCGGAAACATGATAGTTGCTACATTTACATGCACATGATCAGAGATTTGCATATCAAGAAACAGTTTTGAAATGACAATCATCCCTGCATGACAGTAATCTTCAGATAATGTGTCATTAACCTTGGAGTGGGTTCTATATTTAAGCCAAGGGAAGATTAAAGAGAGGCAGGGAGGAAACCAGCCCTTCTCATTTCTTTGGTTTCAGGCTAACGTCTCTGAAAAGAGAGAAACTATTCACAGAAGAGAAAGTGAAAATATATATATATATATATATATATATATATATATATATATATATATATATATATGTGTGTGTGTGTGTGTGTGTGTGTGTGTGTGTGATTAACATGCATTAGAAAACAAGTTCTTTTTTTTATATTATCAACAGTATGCCTACAAAAGTATGAGACAATTCATTTTTTATTTTTGTGTATATATATATATATATATATATGTGTGTGTGTGTGTGTGTGTGTGTGTGTGTGTGTGTTTTGGCAAAATAAACCTAAAACATGTAAATAGGCAATTTCTGGAAATATGTAAAATTTTATAATTGTATAATACACACACACACACACACACACACACATATAACCTATATATTCTGTTTATGCAGATTTCATAATATATAGATATATAGATATATTGATATATGTATGTATATATATATATATATATATATATATATATTATTTATGCAGAAGATTACATAAGATATATATATATATATATCCATATATATATATATATATATATATATTCTGTTTATGCAGTAGATTTGTAGATTTATAATATATATATATATATATATATATATATATTTCTATTTATGCAGAAGATTTCATAATATATATATATATATATATATATATATATATATATATATATATAAGGCATTAAAAACTAGAAATGTTGTATTGCAGGCCATGATAAGTTTAAAATAAAACACAAACACAGTCGACCGGTTTCGTCCCTCTCGTCAGAAAACTGTTAACGGGGAATTTAGATTATGAGGAAAAGAAAAGTCTGTCATGGGTGACATGAATGAATGGACAGGGAAGGAAGGAAAGATAAAATTATAAAAACCAAGCTGCTAGAAGCGCAGAACAGCAAGTCCAAGCAAACAATCTCTTTTGTTTGCAAAGAGAAGGCTGCTTTGGACCTGATGTAAAGCGATTCCAACACCTTGAGATGGAAAAGTGAGTGCGAACTGGCCAAGACGGAAAACCAGTTCACACTGAAATCCATCGCACAACTTGTTGTTTGTAGTTTTTCAGTTTATTTGATGTTAAAATGCTAGTACTTACGGACGGTCTTCCATCCATCATCAGGCATGTGTTGTTTATCTTATAAAATCAAAAACTTGAGACGATATATCTGTATGTCGACCGAAAGATGTTTTTTTGAATATCTGCTATTGTTGACGGTGATCTAAGACGCAAAAGACGCTAAATTTTCAAAATTTTTTAAGTGAGAATTTTATTTAAATATTTCTTGTGATGTGTTAAATCCACATATTCTATTTTTACAAGTGTATTAGTTTTTATGTCATGAACTAAGTATATAGTTCAATAATATAGTGTAATGTCTTAGTAAATGTCTTAGTAATAAACTGAAAAACTACAGACAACAAGTTTTTCTTCAAGGATCAAAACTCGCACTATGGATGAACAGGATTTTAATGCATATATTATGTTTTCTAGCGATGGATGTCGCCAATAATCGCATTAATATTTCTGATTAATTCTATGTGTGATTATTCTTTGTATATAAATATATATATATATATGCCTATATGTTTTATATTTATTTTATAGATACATATTTATATAAAATTTCTGGAAACGTAAAATTTTTTGCAATTGCATAATATACGTATATATATATATATATATATATATATATATATATATATATATATATATTATATTTATACAGATGACTTAATATATATATATATATATATATATATATATATATATATATATATACATGGTGATGATGATGGGACACATTTTAAATGTAAATGATAATAAAAATGGCATAGAGTACCAATATATTTATTATATAATTGATATAAAAGAGTAAACATAATAACTAAGATTTGAATATTACATTCCTGAGATGGTTACCACCACGAATAGAACATGCACGAGCACGCTCTCTCATCTTAAACACAGATATTATCAGGTTCCACCATAAGCAAAAGATATATCAGATATCTTTACGAAATATCTAAATATTAGATATCTTGAACTCTCGTATACGAATGACGTAATAAATATATTTGGTATTTTTATTTTATATTTTCATAATCCAATATACTTGCTATGTCCAATCTTCAAATAATGACCCCTCTTCCTGTTGTGACCTGATCCAGCTTTCCTCTCTACTGCTCTCACATTTTTAAACTTATTCTCCGTTCTCTGAATTGTTCTTGAATAGACTTTGAAGATGGAAGCCAGTGTATGACTGTTCGTACCATTACTGAGAGTCTGAATGATCTTTTTCCTCTAGCCATTGCTGATTTGGGAAGACAGGCTGACACGAAATGATTTTAGCCTGTTCTCTTTCTAACTGAATAACTCAAAGGTTTTTCAGTGATTCTTTCGACAAATGGTGTCAAGATGGCATCTTATCTGAAAGCCCAGAAGAAACTTCACTTCGGACTAATACCCTTAGAAAAAAGTTAAGCAACTATCTTCCTCTAGTTTTGGTTTAAATAGCATGACAAAACATGGCTTTCTGACTTTGGTCAGCCGTCAATTCAAAAAGAAATCTCTGAATTTCATTCATTAAATGATAGAGTAGGCTGGGCTACAAGTCTATGCGAAGGACGACTCTGAATTCAATACTATGCTGAAAAGGAATGGATTCCGTAATGTTGTCTTGCCTCTGGGCACATCTATTGCTGCTTCGGTTACAGTCCAATGGGGTATTTCTTTTTCATGCGTTTAAATTAATTTTTTAATTTTGTTCTTTAATGACTTATCTTCATAACGGAATTAATTGGTTTAATGGTTAGCAAGCTTGTTTCGCTAGATCATTTACGACTGAATACCAGTCTTGTGGAGATTATATATATCTGTAAAAGATAGGGGACACTTACATAAACACACAATATGCATACACAAGACACAAATACACACACACATACTTTATATATATATATATATATATATATATATATATATATATATATATATGTTTTGTTATTTAAACTACGTTGTGAAAAAAACTCAATACACTTATGTAGAGCAAAAATAAAATAAATAAATCCTAATGAACCAGATACTACCCTACTTAGGTTTCATCACATGTCATCATCAAGGTGAACTATATATATATATATATATAATATATATATATATATATATATATATATATATATATATATATTTATGTTTAGTTTATAAAAACTAGGTAATCTGTATGGGTAGACCCAAGGAGGATGATATTCAGAGAGCTCAATGTAAATTCAGAGCAAATAAATTTGAATAAAAACAGACCACTTTAAGGTTCCATGTAATAATTTATTTCACCACAGCCCTTTTAAAGGGTTCTGGATTATCAGACTTTACTTCCAAAGGTTGAAATGAAAAATGAAAAGAAATTTACACATTTTTGACGGGCCGTATTAAGCATATGTAAATTAACGAAGTGAGGAAGTGAGAGGGGAGAGAAGACATGAGTGAGTTAGATGTACCATTTCAATTCTTTATCCTAAAGCTCACTTGGTGTGGGCCAGACATCGCTT